>CM042751.1:17274631-17302131 GCA_022496165.2 Catalaphyllia jardinei | reverse complement strand
AAGTTCTCTTAGAAAAACAGTTTTCAAGTATTGGTCAAGCACTAAGACTGTCGTATACTGTGAGACCCCAAGAGGCGCCCATTCAGCCTTGAATGGAAGGCTTTCTAAAACATAAGGTAATGAGAAAAGTTGCACCCTGTCCATTCAGGACACATGATTATGACAATAAAATATTGCAAGTGTGCTTAACGAGTGAGTGATCCCCTAACCTCAGGGTAGTCTATGTTTTGTACAATCAGGTAAACAAGTTTCAAGAAAATTCTTTGCCAGAAATAAGTTCACGAAAACACAGTCGCTTGAATTTTACAAGTACTGAGCCTTTTTAGTGACATTCAAGTCGTTAAATGATTAATCCAACTGCAGTAGACCGAAAATGACAGATGGCTCATTATTTCCAGTTCTAGGGTTGGTGAACTGCAAGACTTTGCGAGTCGTGAGACAAAGGATGCTTTCCATTATGCCATGGATTCCGGTAACGTCGGTCGAAAGTCAAATGGAAAGGTCCGTTTCGGTTTTTTTCCTCCGGGAAAATTCAGGATCACTTCTGGAGGGGGTCCACTTAATTCGGGCTGAATAATCACCGAAATTCGCCGTTCCATTTTTGACAAACCGGTTCATTGCCCTACTTCTTTTCACTTATGTAAGGAATTTGTTCGATCAGAAAAGTTCTTCATTCCATTTTGCTCGGGTATTCCCACTGGTCTCTGACGGGTCGATTTGGCATTATGGAAAGCACCCTAGCGCTTTTCTTAGTGAACCTCAGACATTTTTGACTTTTTAAATTGCGAGATCGAAACTTTAAAGTATTTTAGATGCGAGGGCGAGACATTTAAAGACGTTCAGACGCTAGTTCCGAAACAAGCAAAGAAATAGGGACTTTGAGACTTTCTCAGTAGTCTTTAAAAAAATGCAAGACAGCTTTGTGAAAAAAAAAAAGAGACAGCGAGACGCACATAGCTTCTAAACTGAAAAAAACTGCGAGAAACCTTTTTTTTAAGGACGATTCGCCACCCCTAGTTCTTATCTTTGGTTTTCCGTAAAGTAAAGCGATCAGGAGCATTTACCTTCACGTGTGTCCTAGGCTTGAACGCTATGGAAGTGCTCTTCTCTATATTTTTCCCTTCCTCTTGATTTGGCAGTGCGGAGAAATAGCTTTTACTATTGACTCGCTTAAGATACGATTTGTATATTCTCCTACCCTAACGATACGGAAAAATATTTTCTTTGTGGCTAAAACCGTGATGTTTTCAACTTTTTAACATGAAGATTTTGCTAATAGTCCCCTGTCATTCAACTTCAAGTCATTTTTGCTTATTTAGTGAAAATTTCCTACAACTGAGTTGTAAGAAATCTCATACTGGTAGCAATTCTTAAATGGCTGAAAGATTATGACTGACGCTTGGGGATTTAAAGCAATCTGAGAAGCTGCTGCTAGGAGCTAAAAAAAAAAGCTCAAGCGCGAACGAGAGTTTTGCGTGTAACTTTATAAACACCAGCTGGAAACTGGAGCCATTAATAATGCCTCAGTGTCAAGGGGGCATCTCCTCTTATCTTTACTTGGACCCCAAGAAATTGCACTCAGTTAAAAAAAAAAACATCTTGTATCCTATGTAACCACAGTAACTGAACCGCTAAGGACGGTCAAACAAAGCGTTTAAAGAAATGGTTAGATGAGCTATAGAGGAACGTGGGAAGTCTTAAATAGATTTAAACGGATTGCTGGAAAACAGACAATTTAGGGGATAAAAGTCGAATATTTCAGTTGGGATGGAGATTGAAGAAATCCCTATACAAGACAGCTTTTCTTAAAGGGAGGCTACTTGGACGTCTACAGTTTCATTACTTTTTCTCAAGTCCGCTAATTTTTCCCTACCCAATTGCAACCGTCCGTTCTTTATACTAGATCGTAACTCTTGAATAAAAATTTAAAAAATTCAAACGTTTGTGTGACCTTCCATTGTAAATAAACCCTATGGATGAGAATACTGACAAACTGGCATGACAAACGTACTCCTGCATCATTCAAATCTAATTTTATTCCTTAGCTGGATCTGGAATGCATAAAAGATAAAAATCCTCCAGCATATTTCATTTCTCGCAAAGCACTTTGTCAATTAAGTTGTCTCGAGGTCATAACATTTAGAATGATAAAGAGAAAACTTATTTTTAATTGTCGCAATACAGTACTTGACTGAATGACACTTGAAGAGAAGACGCTTCATCTCAGTGATTTCTTTAAAAACCCCAAAAGGACCTTTCGTGCAAAAACGTTTATTACTCTCTTTATCTCATCAACCTTTATTCCGATTAATTTAAAACTTCGGGGTTTTTCACCATACTCATGTCCGAAACTCTCTTCTGAATTTGTTAAAGTTTCAAATCATCGAGATGCAATATCGTCCGATCGGAAATTTGACGCGTTGTTACATTTAATGAAATGGCAGGTGTACAATATTAAATCATGAGTCCGTTGAAAATCTAACTTTGCTTTCACAAAAACGTTCCGATATTTTGTTCACAAAATATAACTTTTATAAGATGTGATCAGTTGTGTCGACATTACAGTACATTTTCAGAACAAACCAAGCCGCGGTGAATTTTGTTGAATTTTCTTCCTCAATTTGTCAGTTTTTTTTTCGCTTAAACTTAGTCTAGCATCTTTAACGGCTAAAAAGCTTTAGAAACGCTTAGTGTGGCCTATATTTTTACTTGGCAACATTGTTCCCTAGACAGGCAAGAAAAAAAAGCATTCTTTTTGGAAATGGGACAAATCCGAGTACTGTTTATCCGTTGTGGAAAATTAGGAATTGTACCTTTACAGTTGCGCGTAAAACATCTAATATCTCTCTTTATTTTATCAGTTGCGTTGTAGGAAATGATATACATATTTTAAAACCTTATTTTTTTTCTTGGTAACCAAGAATGCGTTCATCCCATTTCTGGATGGATGTTTTCTTAACTACGACTTACCGAAAATAGAACTTCTTAAAAACAGACAGACAGTGGTCCCGTTTTCTAAAGCGCGTGATAAACATAAATACTACTAAGCTAAAATCCGGCTGAAAAGAGATGTAGATCGCAAATTGTCGGTGACAAATTAGTGGAATGACAACACAATTGAAAATATTAATTTCTATATCAGCTTAGCGATTGAAAAAAAATCGTTGAACCGCGCTAAATAACAGATAAAAATTTGGTTTGTTGTGTTTTTATTTAGAATCTATTCCTGACGAGGTTGTCGTTGCAAAGTTAAACAACCTGGCTACGTAAACCCATAATGTCGTCTAAATTCAAATGAGCGTCGACAATTTGCGTGTTAACTTACTTGACAAATTTGATACTGATCGCCTGTTTTAGATTTTGGGTAAATAAAACCCTAAACCTTTTAGAGTAGTGTTGACCCAGGTGCGAAAACCGAAAAATTTCGAAGGTGATATTCCAAAGAAATTAGCAGCTACTGCAAACGTAACATGATCTGGTTTAGACATGAAGAATTGAAAGAAATCAAGACGAAGGATGGCTTGATTTCCTTTGTTGTCAATCAACTTCGGTTAACTCACAATTAAAGGCTTTTTGCAACAAAATTATACTGAATAATTTGCATTTACAGGGGATAAATCGTTTAAAAAATTGTAAAGTGTTGAGGCCTACGCTTGTGTTTTAAAAAATTACCACCCCTATTTTTAGGATGAGAAATTTAAAAACGCCTTTTGGGACACTGGTAAATTTTCTCACAACTTTGATCGTCTTGTAAAGCTGGAAACGAGCAGACAATTAAGAATTTGCGATTAATTCGTTTGATTTGCGCCGAACAAAATCCATTTTATAAGCTTGAAAGCAATGAGTAATTTGATTTTCCAAATACGATAATAATTATGTGAACCTAACATGTGGTGACAGCGCCAACATCCGCGATTTGAAGCCATTTCTTTGACCGGGCGTGTTTTCTTGTACTTGGCTCGAGTTTACGTTTCAAATTATGCCTCCGATTTTAGAGAATCCCACAATGGGATGTCTTATGGTTCATTTGGTCACCGTATTCTTTCCCTGGCAAAAAATTCCCACGAATAAATTAACCAAATAATAAAAAGTAGTTTTTGTGTTCTAATACTCGATTGGTACTTCCGCAATGGCTGTTTTATGACTTCGCTTAGCAGATTAGTAGTTTTTTGGTCCAAGAGACAGCGCAGTCGGCAATAATTAAATTCAACACCGTTTTCAGTATACTTAAGAATTATCACCACTGTTGTTCAGTTTTTTTTTTAAATATTTTTAAAAAAGGTTGCTATTTATTTCTTGTTCGAGGGTCTGTCGGGTCATATTTGTCAGGTATCAAATTAAACGCAACGGAGATGGGTCACACGCGACAATATGAAAAGGTGAAACACTGAAAAACACTTTTTGCATTGATAAATGAATAATGTGAAAAAACACAAGGTTGTGTTCGGTGCAAAATCAAAACAAAACCAGTCCGTTTGTCCAAGTTAATTGATCGTCCGAGCGGTTTGACTTTTAAGGCCATCAGTAAATTGAAAAAATCAAATTTTCGGGCCCTTTGAGTTTTTTACCGCATAAATGAAATTATAATTCCTTGTATTTTCAAACCCTGAGAGTGGCAAATTGATTTTGTGGGAAATAATACGAATTCAATAGAGAGATTTGTTTCATCTTATTTAATCTCTGCGACCTCGTTTGCCTTTTGAAGTTCTTGCAAATTGAAATTTATCCAATTTCTGAAGCGAAATTTGCGTTTATCTATCAGCTGTTATGAAGAAAACTTTGTCGAATCACTTGAAAGACTCTAATGCAAGTTAGACAGCAGAAATTAAACCACGAAAATGGGATGTCCCAAATGTTCAGTTTAGATTTCGCCGCCTTTCGTAATCCGTATGCAACAAATGTATAGCGAATTTATCTTCGTAGAAGACTTCAGTGTTCAGCGTAAAGACACAAATTGAAAAATGCCGCAATTGACGTATAAGATTTAAAAACGACCTAAAAGGCAAACAGGCGATCAATTTTGCAAGAACAATGAAAGGGGAAAGCAAATAAACAGAGATCCTTTCAGTGCTTCGTGACTGTGTGTTGATTGTAAATGTTTGAAATAAGACGTGGAATCCTCCAACTTGAATCCTCCTGAGCTTTGCAGAGCTCTGTGACTTACAAATATTTTCAAATGGAGTTGTTCCTGTTTGACCAAATGAGAGTGCATGAAGAACAAGCGTGAACTACAATCAAGATGACATAAAATGTATTAATATGAATGTAGGAATAATATATTTTACTGAGTATCGTCTTATTCGCTATTTATAGTAGTTGAAAAAGGAAAAGCGGGCAAAATAAAATGAAAATGATGCCTTTTTGAAACATCTCCCAGAAATATTGAAATATTTTTAATCTTGGGTAGTTCATTTAACTAAGTTAAGTCGCACCATAAAAGTCCATGAGCGAATAATTAAATCGTGCTAGCCCGCAAACAGCAGAGTCGCGCTTCAATCTTTCATATCTAGAAAAAGATCGAGGCAGGCGGTAGCAAAATCTTAAATATGTTATAAAAAAGTTATTTCTTTGTTTGAAGTACTAATGATTGTGTACCACAAAAGAAATGAAGAAGCAAAATTTGATCTTAATTATGTACTACTTTTTCATAATCAGTGAAACCTGTGAAATCGAATATTTCAGAAAATATAACCAAAACGGTGTGCAAATTTTGTAAATTAATTGTTCGTTGAAAAGCCAGAACGTTTGTCCCTTCATTTTATCAAACCTAAAAGGGTATTACAACTGATAAATACAGACTCTCATAGTAATATAGCTTGAAGCTTTATTTCAAAACTAGGTCGAGACGACCAAATTATTACAGAGTTTTAATTCAACTTTTATAGTTTCACAACCTGATTTTTAAGTAATATTTAACAATACTATAAATTCCAGATTTCGATCTTATGTTTGTTACATTCAATTAGGATCTGCCACACGTATCTGAATCAAAATTGAGATAATTACTTTGTACATGATTTTTCGCCAAGATAGGGCGCTTGTTACTTTTATTTTTGACATCGAGACTTTCTAATTTCAATATCTCTCCTTAACTCTTATTTAGGGATCATGACGTAAAATCTTCATCAGTGTTGAAATTCAATTTAGTTGCCAAAAACAGCGGTCGTTGTATAAATGGCTGGGAACTTCACTATTTTTAGTTTCTACTAAAAGCCCGGAGGCGTGAGACACTTCATCTTTTTTCGACCTGTTTTTGTCTAAAACTACAGATTAGGTTATTGAGTTGAGTTAACATTTGTTTAGTTACTCTGTCATCAAACAAAGGCCTCTGACAGCCAGTACTGTTTCGCTTTTGGCAGAAACGAGCAACATTATATCTTCACTGATCAATATTTGGCAGAGTGGCCTATCATTTCGGTATTTTAAAACTGAAATGTGTTGTTTAGAGATGACATCCGCCACCTGTGCATCGACTGAGCTAGTATTTACAGTTGTTATATACCCTGAACTCGCCAACACGATCAATCACTGTCGAAGACTGGTGTGGCATTTATGTTATGTTGTTCAACGTGTCAAACGAAGAAATCGCTAAACATGATCTGTAAAGATCTTCATTAATCTCAAATCACAGAGTTCTGTGACGTGAGAAGTACTTCGTGTTCCTTTGCTCTTCGTCGGAGAGCAGCGATGCTTGATGTTCTTATCTTCTCAAAGTAATCGAGATTACTGTGCTCTTTGTCGCTGTACGCGTGACTCGCGCATCCCTTAAAACGTCCACACTGTGCAGGGAATTCTTCCTTCACCGGATTTCGCGTATCTTCCTGACGATAGTCGTCCTCCAATTTCCCTCCATGTCCTGTATCTTGTCCTTCGTGTTCCACGATGTCTTTTTCTTTTTTAATCACCATATCGCCGCTCAATTCTCGCTCGTCTCCGTCCTTTTCCTCCTTGTCCGGACTCACTTCCGCTTCCTCGTTGTTATCTGAATCTTTCTGCTCATCTTCACCGTCTTTCGCTTTCTCCCTCTTCCGCCATTTTGCTCTTCGGTTCTGAAACCAAACCTGAGAAAATGCAACAGGAAACGTCAGTTTAAAAACACTTTACTGTCTGAAAAAACCACCTTAAAAGCATTGTTTCCTGCTCGCAGTATGATTTGTGCGGCATGTGGTATTATACAATAACCTTTATTATATTTACTGCAAATTAATAAAACGAAAACGAGTGGTCTTATTGCATGTTTGGAGAGATATTTCATTGCAATTTTCAACAGTATTTTTTAAACTTTTCTGCGATGGTATTGTGAGCCAGCGAATAACTAAAAATTGTTTACCTCTCAAGTAAAAACCCCTTTGATACAATAAGTCAAGTTAAAATTGACGCCATTATTCAAAAAGCTTTTAGAACTTTTTTGTGTGCCAACATGGGACAAATAAAATATTAGAAAGCAATTATTCCTTTCTTGGCAATAAATGGCCGCTGTGGAATTGAACAATGCACAGCGACACTTGAATGATCAGTTGATCAAGAAAATTTGCATTCTAACTGATTTATTGTCAATCTTGGTTTAGATAACATTTACCCGTTTCTGTTTTTCTAATGTAACTGTTGATAGTAACTACGGAAAATACAAAACGTCGAACTTAAACTACTCGATCTGCCGAGCGGTTCTACTGGAGGTTTAAAGTCAAAAAGCACATTGCGGATGGGAAAGCAACATTTGGTACTTCTATTTCGATTTCTTTGATTAAAAAAATTCCAATTAAAGGAAAATAAAGGAGGTAGAACGCGGCATAGCACGCTTTCAATTTTGAAACAGAGAAGAAAAGAACCAAGTGTGGCGATAAATATTCAACCAAAACAATAACGCTCGTTACAAACAAAGATCGCATCCTCGAGGGGGGAGAATAATTGCTTCTTTCTTTAAAAACTCGTCCCTCGTGCCAACCATTAAAGGAAGGAGAAAGCAGCCGTGGTCGATAACACTGATTAATGATAAATGTTGTCATGTTTGGGGTGATTTTAGATTTTCGTGTTACCTTTTTTTGCTTTTTAGTGAGACAGGGCTCCCAGAGGGAAGACAATGCGTTCGAGTTCAATCGAATTAGCCAGGGCTTTCCGCTTTGCTTTGGTTGGCGAATTTCACTGGTTAGTTATTACCCTCCCACCTGTCATACATTAATGTAAGCGAAAAGGGAATTAACGGATAACGTGTCTAAATATCAGGATAACAGGTTAACACAGTGAAATAGATACTAAGTGACACAACGTCAAAATTGAGAAACAACTGTATACCTTTTCCGTTAACCTTTCGACCAAGACACACTTTTTTGTTCCTTGTGTTAAAATTGCTCGCTATTACGAGTCTTTATGTCTTAATAGACTTGGAAAGTTTTGAAAAAAGGATATGTTATTGAATGACTTTTATAACTCGTTCTGTTTTTTTTTCCCTCTGGATTTAACTCTGAAATCAGGGTCTCGCGAGTGAGGTTTAGAAGACAAATAAGAACAGTTTGAGTAAATGTTTTATTTCGTGTGTGAAACTCAGCTGCTAAACGTGGGAGGTAAAGCTGCGATGGGCGACAGAGCAGAAATAAGTCGTAAACAGGAGGTAATGAGAACGCAAACTTGTAGATTATAAACTGGCCAACTTTAAAACATGTTTTTACGCAGAACATACACGTATGTAGAACAAAGAAGAGGAAAACTTCTATTCAGAAGGAAATTGCTTTTCTTGCGTCTGTCAGCCCCGGGATCTTGTCTCTTAAATCGGATTCTTACGTTCAAAACAATATTCAAAGTGAGGATATGTTTGGCCTAAACAAGAACTTAAAAAAAAACAGAGACGAAATAGCAAACCCTCCCCAAAAACGTGTTTTGTAGAAAGTGAAGAAAGTCGTACCTGTACTCTGGCTTCCGTGAGGTCTAATCTCAGGGCAAGAGCCTCGCGCATGAAAACATCAGGATAATGGGTGCTCTCAAACGCGCGTTCGAGCTGCTCTAACTGCCACGGGCTGAAGTTTGTCCGAACTCGCATTCTTCTGGGCTTGTGAGGGCGTAAATGATCTAAGAATCTCTGGCCTGTGGGTAGAATTACAAGGGACTTCATTAATAGTGGTTACTCTTCTTTCAATCAACTTCTTTATTTTAGGGTGTGACAAATGAAAAGCTCGGAATATTCTTTTTTCAGTTTCTGATTTGTGAGATGAAAACCTGATCGAAAATTGCAGTCATATTCGTTATCGACTAGACATATTCAAGAAAAAAAATAGTCATTGTTTCTTTTCAGCCGAAGCCAGGAAAGCCATTCTTCTAAAGTGTAAAGACGATAATAACGGCTAAAATATATCTTGATGTGTTATTTCTTTGTTTAGCACTTTCATCAGGAAATACAATTTATGGTAAGAAATCGTGTCCTTATGCATAATAACATTTCAACAAAATATAAAATAATGTTCGTCATTTCGAATTCATGTAAACGTGACACGAATAATTACCAAATTTGTCTTTAAGAAAAGTCCGAATTTTTTAAAAAAGCATTTGTTTGAGCGGCACCACAAATGAATTTTTCTACTGAAAACCGTTTCCTCGGGAACATAAACTGAACGTTAATTTGTTCGTCGCTCGTTTATAAGATTGGGAAAAAAATATTGATATAATTCCTTGCTTCTGTTTTGTTTAACGTATTAGCTTGCTAGAGAAATATTTCTCTTGTATTTTTGTTACCAAGAGGCGGAATAAAACGGAAAGAAAATCTTGATAACAAAGAAGACCTTTAATTTGTTACAGTTATCTTTAAATTTATCCTCAAATCTCGGTTATCGCCAAAGATAATCTAGTGAAAAATCATCGTGTTTAGTTTCTACACTGTCTTTTTATCTGATCGTAAGTTCATCTAGACTTTGACACGGTGTTATCGGCCCCCAAAATGTCAAGAACAAATTACTTAATACGATTTTTAACGACACGAACAATTAGTTAATGTTGCGAGTCAGCTCAAAGACAAAATGAATCACAGAACAAACTCCAAGCTTAAAATTGGTTCACGCGATTTAAGAGTGATTATTTTTCGATTGAAATTTGAAATTTATTTTTACCTTGAAAAGCCGCGAGTTGTAGCTGAGGATCTACATAAGATGTTGGGTGATACACACAAGGCACTTCGTACGGTCGACCAGCGAAAGAGTGGTGATAGGCAGCCGACAGGTAGCTTGGAACACTGCAGCAAGTATCCGCCGTGGCGTACGGCAAATTGGCAGCGTTAGAGAGGTTCTGTCCACGGGGAGAAACCATCGCGTAGAACGGCGACTGAAAAAATGTAGGATGAGGATGTCCTTGTAAGTTACTTTCCATTATCATAGGTAAAATGACCCGTTAACAGTATTGGTGTTGACGCAGATTAGTTTGCTAAAACGGTGCTCGATGTCGATGCGATGAGGCGCGCGGACAAATGACTGACTACAAATATCGAATTATGGCGATATTTAAAGTCTGCCTATTATTTTTTGCTAATGGAATTATACAATGAATTCTGAAGTGTATTCTTTGCTCATCCTGAAGTTTGCAAATCAAATAACTATTCAATCAACTGGTCATAATATAATACAAAGGCCTCTAAGAGTGGCTGTTTTTCGCTTGCTGCCGTGTGATTGGTCGGTTGTGGGGGACAGACACCAAATTGCGCTCGGGCGTGAAAGACTTGGGACTGGAAAATTATTTGCTTATTTAACAAGGGGAACATTGAATTAACCATGTGATAACACACAATGTCCCCAAGGATCTGCCCGTGAAGGATAATTTGGCGTGAACCAGTTAGCACGGTCGTGCTGTTCAACGATTCAATGTAGATCAGTTCGAATCGGTTGCCATTTTAGGGTAAACACTTCATGTTGCTATTTGAATTGTGGGAGGTACGAAAATTTCACCTGCTTATCGTATGCACAGCTGGTATCCTGCTTAGAGCTAATAGGATCACAAGTGATATTTTAATGAATTATTCCTCATGTAATAAGGAGACTTGAAATTAGGGGCGCAAAAAGCGCGTCAAATGCTCTTTCGAGCCTCTCGACGAATGAGGAATTTTTCGTCGCCTGAACAAAGCCGCGCTGAGCAAATGGTCACGCGTTTACAGGACAGGAACAAAAAGAAGAGATTTGAAATGCTGTGAATGAAGACTCTACATTCGATATCGGCTTGTTGTCAACTTGTCAGTGTTCAGTCGAGTACGTTTGTCTTGTTCAAAGAACAGAACAACAGCGCGAGTAATGATTAATTAATTTGCAGCCTTTGATTTGGCTAGCTAGCTGCTTCTAAAAATAATTGAAATAAATCCATCATTAAAGACGATCACACATCTCAGCATTAACCAAGGTAAATTAAAATTCGGCTTACAATTAGCAACAAAAAAAGGCATTAAGACAACACTTTCCCTATATTTTTTCGACTGAAGCCTTGCGTTTTTTTCTGCCATTTACCTTTTATTATTCACGTTTTTTTTCTTTTCTGACTAACCGCAGACTACACAGAAATATTAAAGTATTGCACTGTCCTATCTGTACTTGGTTTCCACTGCAGGTAAATTTCTCAAGATTTTAATTAAAACCCTCAACCGAACGTTCCCGACAACTGTCACCATGAGAATTGAGAGAAAACACCTTGTCAAGGGCTGCTATATTCTGTTCCTTTATCGACAATGACCGACCACAGACGACAAAAAATACAGAAATGTTAAACTGACGAAGCTGTAAACATGGTATCAGTGAAACATGGCAGATGGCAGGGGCTTCTTATCAATTTTCCTCCTTAATTTTCAAAAACCTTTTTTGCAATTCACTGTATAAGCTATACAAAAATAAATTCGTGTTCTTACAGCGTTGCAAATGTAGCTAGAAGACCTTCAGCGAAATAAACAAACAGCCAGATTTCGCTTAGCTAAGCATGATAAGACATCGGAAACTAACCAAGCTATCGAAATTAGATATGTTGAAAACAATGAAGATCAAATTCTTAAACAATAATCTAATCAAACAATGTGAGGAAACTTGAAACTTGCGTTTGGATCATTCATATTTTTCAGGGTTGTTTTTCAAGAAAAAATATTAAAAAGGGATTTAAGACACATCTTCATCAGCTGAGTAAGCAGGCATTTAAATCAATGGCCATTAACCAAATACTCTTCTCTCATTGTCGTGAAGAGCAAGCGCTGATCACGTGACCAGACGTGTCAATTCCTCATAGAAAAAAGCTTTTAAACGCACTTCACTGCGTGACATTAAAGAAAAAGCTCTGAAAAGTCTGAAAGTGATAACGAGAATATTGGGATAGAAACTGTTGAACAACCCGCTTGTACAAATGCTTGGTGGTTTTCGAGAAAGATAACAAGACACACATCAGTCATGTCGTAAAAAATTCGACCTTGTTCTGAGGTCCAAACGGTAAACAGGAATTTGATATTGTGACCATTATTTTACCTAGTTTTGCTTTGTCTTTTCGCAGTGTAAGGATGCACCTGTCTCAAACTGCAAATGAAACCCGATAAGGTTTTCTATTGATCAAGCTACAATGTTCCGTACTACATGTCCCAGTACAACCACAAATAAAGTTTGATTCAGTTTTGAGGTTGTTTCACCTTGGAGTTGAGCAATGAGTTAGAAATTCATGCAGTCATGACCTCCTGGGAAGCGAAAGAATTGCCGAACTACTTTAACGACAGCTGAGCGACGATCTTTTCTCGTTGTAGAAGAGTATAATTATGTGTTAACTCAGTGTTATTGTGTATTGTATCAACGTTAATGACCTTTGAAAACCAAAGTTGGCCAATGACCAAATAGAATAGCTTTTAAAAAGAAATTAAAACTCCGTTTTGTTAGGTCTGCGTTTAAAGGACATGAAAAAAGAGCTTTAAAACCAATATATTATCAAAAGTCAAAGCTGGTACCAGGGGCTATGGATTATTTACCTTCCGAAAAAGCCTAGATCAAAGCTTTTTTTTTCACAACCCATTCTCGGTGAAAGGAAAATTTTGTGCAAAACAATCCAACGCCGGCTATGATGGCTTATTGGATTGTGCACGGAAACTAAGTGAATATCATTCATTGAGCCACGCAATTCTGTGTTGTTCTAGAAAAGCCTTAGATAGCTTGATTCTGAGATGTTGCAATGACCCGCATAAGGAGGAATCCTTGTCAATATTTTTTTTTCTGAAAAATTTTGCAACTGATATAAATCGACTCAATATCCTTCACAATCCAGATACGAAGATATGACGTATCCAGACTTAACGGTTAATACCTGCTCAACTTATTTACCGTTAAATAACCTGATGTTTGAGACGAAACCGGAGCAACGACGAATTCGCTTGATTGTTTTAATCTGCTTCCTTTTTCTCGCCCGCGGCAAAATCTTGCTAGCGCTTCCTATCCGCTCTATCCATCTCTTGGTTACAGAATAAGTGGATACTTAATGACCTTAATTAGATATGTTTGCAACCCGCTGTTCTTTGTAATTTTCGGTCAAATGAAAAGAGCTAAACCACTGTAGCAGGTAGCAAATCAGTCCTTTAATCCTTTTTCCAGCGCGTATTTCTTTGAAACAATTGTAGTTGTAATACTTAAGATTTGCATCAGCTGATCTTGCGAATTAATTCTTCATCTGATGCGCCTGACTTTTACACCTAAACCATGATAAACATTGATGACTATGCAAAGCGTTAGGTTCAAAGGAAAATCAATAACGCTGTCGGACTGCCTGTCTTTCTAGCAGTATAACAACGTATAAGTAACTGCATATTCATTTCCATCCTCCATTTCACTCTTCTTCGACTTCTTATCCATTTTACTGACGCCAGAGCGTGGGTGTGAAAAACGTGCTCTGCCATTATAAAACGATTTCTATGAAAAAAAACAAACCAAATTGCACAACAATGATTTCTTTTGTAGTTCTAATTTTCATCACCATTTCTGTTCTTATGAAAATCATTTGATTTTGAACAAGTGGAATTTTAAAATCTGCTCTTTTCTGTCAATGCATTCCATGCCAACACTTCGGCATCCCGGCACAACAAAACAAGAAACACGCTTTAATTAATTTCGTTTGACCCACGCGACCGACCTGGTGTATGTAGTACAAAACAACATTACTGAAATACTATCGGCTGTATCGTGTTGTTCAAGCCGAAGAGAAATTGTTTCATCTATATGTATCAAAATGGACATAATGATAGAAAACATTTGCATAAAAAAGCCAATTTCGGCACGAGCCTACATCTGCCAGCACACCGTTAACAATGAGTATTTTGTTATCAGAATGGAACAAAAAAAGCACTTTGCATTCTCAAACTTAAGCCGAGATACTGAACTTTGATCAATTAATCAATTAAAATAGAAACCCCAGAAGCATCTAGCCTTGAAGTCTGTAATCGAATGACACATAAACTAATGTTTTCCAGGGTGCAAACCTTAAATATGTGTAACAGATTTTTTTTCTCACATTGGTCGCAAACGTAATAGCAAAATTGATGACTGAAGCAATAGAACGATTTAGCTAATTTCAGCTAGAAGTAAGCCAAGTTAGTTACACGGAGTCAAAACATGGATGCAATTCGACCGAGTAAACGACAGACAAATAAACCTAGCGTTGTTTGAAGCCGAGCGGGTAATATAGTTAACTGTTCGTATCGAGATTGGATTACTAAGTTTAACATAAACGAGATAGGGACGTTATTTTTCAGTGGACAGAAAACGGCTGTTACGGTTAAGGCTTCGCGGTCTAGGCAACGAGAAAGGCGTTTAAATTAGCACAGAAGAGATAGCAGCATGGTACACCGTGTGGTTAGTCAAACAGTAGGGGACTTGACACGGCCCAAACTGGTGCCATATTCACAGAAAAGCCTCACTAAACAAACTTAATGCGGATTTGTTATGTCTTCTACCTGTTCTACACAAGGAATAAAGAATGGATTATAGTTCTGAGTTACCGTGTTTTTACTCTTTTAGACTTTGAAAAGAAACGTGTTCCGTTCCGAACTCTTATGTACCGAATCTCGCCACCTACAGCACCATGAATCTACTGATGAAGGATGTTCTTTTGACTTCTCTTTGGAAGGAATTTAGAGATGCATGCCGCACGCATCCCTGTTCATGCTGAGTAAAACTGATTAAAAGACAATGAAAGAGGTTTAAAAACGAAGATGGAACCAACTCGCATACACTTGAACGCAAGGGAAGTTGCTAGGTTTGACCATACATTGTATTTTTTAATGCCACTCAAAGATCAAACTGTGGAGGCAACAGCAAGTCGTAGCACGCATTTGTCAAATGTATACTGGAACCTGGGAACATTTCATTTTTTTTTCATTTTTCATCTGTAATGTTTAAACAAATATTTTCTCGTTTCAGCCTGCTTTCGGATGGGCATTTAAACCTGCAGAGGTTTTGATTCACGATTTAAACACGACTTTCCGAAAGGTAAAGGCCCATCTTTTCTCCTTTTCCTTATAGTAGCTAGTCCAAAAAGTCTTTCAATCGAAGTGAGCATTTGAAACGACGACGCTGTGACACCTTATGTCATATCAGAACGTAATGATCTTTGATGTTTGCAGTTCTCACCAAGAAGAACTAAGTAGAAGCGGCTCAAGTTATATGCCAAAAGCGAATGCTGTCATTATTTGAAATTACATTTTTCTGTGTATAGTATTTCTTTACGGGCCAATGTTGACAAAAGTCCAATTAAACTGCACCCAATTTTATCAGTACGAGCTCCAAATACGTACGTATCATAAATGAAATGACCAAACCAACATCGAAATCTACCAGAATAAGAAAAAAACTGCATGAACGGTATATGGTCGTATAGAATAATTAACGAAATCAGTAAAAAGCCAGAAAGATGAGATACATTTTGACACAAAAAAAAATGAAGTCATTATTATAAATTTACTGTTCTTAAAGGTAAAAGGTGTTATAGAACCTTAACCATGGGATTCTACCCTATTTTCGGGGTCACTTAAATGATTTAGCGTACTTTGCACAGATTATAATTATTTTAGTTTGTTTCACCTGCATTTCTTCACTGACATGTGGTCGGATCTTTTTTTATGATACGAATTTGCTACAGGTTCGTGTTATTTTCACAACATGAAGGCACTAGGAAGTTGTTTTTTTTTCTGTTCAAGGGTGCGGACCTTTCCCACGGGAAGCTCACGTTAATGGGTTTAATTTTAACCGGTTAGCAATAGAAAGTGCGTCACCAATGAGTTATCGGCAAACGTGTACACTTACTGGTGGTCAATACGAATATATCCACCGGTTATGTAAACCTACCAGCAAGTCTATACCGGCTATTCAAACAGAAAACTGCATTCCTTTTGATTTAGACCAAAGATACTGAGAAGCGCCTTCGCTGTTTATCATGTTGGCTTGAAAAGTTTGCTTGCAAACATTTTTTACTGCATAGGAAAATCACCTGTTTGAACTGAGTTCAAAGGGATTATGTGTGGCATGTGATAAGGGCAGAAAATTGGTGTCTGGTTGGTGAATAGCAACTAAAAGACATACGTGATTCGTGTATTATTGAAAAACAAAAACGCTGTTAACAGAAGCTTCGTTAAAATTCGTCAGCTCGAAACGTGAACACAGCCCACCTTTGTTGCCTTCTTCATGATGAAGTGAATGAAATGTAGCGCCAGATTTTTATAAAGTCATCTTACTTGGGAGCAACTGAATAATCGAATGAGCAAAAAGCATTTAGACCTGCGTATCGTCTCTCACGTACTTCTTCAACGTTCTTTATTTTCGACATGTTTTTTCATTCACGTATTGAAAACGGGATAAAAAAATGTCGATATGAATTACATCAAGCATTCAGTTTGTCTCTTCCTTCTCAGCCGGTTGGAGTTCTTTACCATGACAATTGGTTTGCTTGATTTTTTGATGGCTGCCTAATTCTCCACCGAATGGCACTCGGATCATTTCTCGTGTTCTGGAAATCCCTAGCGATAAAATAGAAGGTCAATCTACCATGCACCAAATAACTTGGGACATGATTCGAATTTTCTTAATTTTCCTTTAGATTATGCGAGCGCCACCCGGACAAAATGAAAACTAAACTAAAAAGATTTTCGAGCTCAATCCCATTCCATGCCCCCTTTTTTTCCTATTTCCATGGTATATAGCCGAGCTAATTTTGAATAGTTTATTCGTTAGTTTTTCATTCTAGTTGAGGATTTCTTTGCTTTCTCGACCCTTCTTGACACTTTTTCCCCTTTCTATTGCAAGACAATAAAACAACTTTATACCAGCTCTTGACCACACCTATTAAAACGCGATATATTAGTCAAGACACTGTCCATTAGAAAAAATAGTCTCATTGGTTCCAGTCTTCTCACCGATGACTCGGCTATTTTCACGAAGAACCGGGAAAATAGGGCATATAAAGCCAGTAAATTACAAAAAAAAACCATCAGTGATTTATGAAGTTTAAAGTCCATGCTCTTCCCAGAGTAGTAAGTTACCCAGCACTGAGGAGGATCTTACTCTGTCTGAATTCAGCGGCTTTGTATAGCGAATCATGGGATTTTCACACCGTATTTATGAAACAGCTTTTTCAGCTCCACTCGGAAAAACGGAAAACTAAAACCCCATGATGCTAAGGCTACTCGACTGAATTATGATTCTCGTTTTTAATTCAGTCAGTGAGAAATTAAACTAGATAACGCGCGGCGGCGATAAAGACGAAAAAGAACTTCTCAGAACCCATCAGCTTTCGAGGAAGTTTAGCAAACTGAAAGTTCTTTGTAGGATCTAAGCGTTTGACTATTAAAAGCAAGTCTATTCATTTCGTTAAATAGGTGGGTATATTGCAAACTCGAGTCGATTTCAGTAGCAATTATCTGACAAGTGGTGTTCATTGATAGCGCAAAAATTTCTGTTTGCAGAAACTTGCAGAGGACGGCTGTTACCATGGTCGGTATTACGGTGAAACCAAACCAAGCTATTAAATGATACGGGTAAATTCAGATATTATCGCCCTTCCCTTTGCGCAGAAAACAACAAAAGGATCAGAAACAACGAAACGATAATCGCTAAGTCCTCTTCTAATAACAGGTCCGTGCTACTGTTACAACAAGGAGTTACCAACCTGATAAAAACTTTTCCTGTCATGGTTGAAATATTGCTCCATGGTTGAGAAGAGTCAGTTCCACGCAGTAGAGTCAGAGATACGAAAAGGGGTACTGTTTCCTCGGGTAATAAATGCCGTATTACCTTTAATTGCAATGGAGTACCAAGTATAATAACTGGCATGTTTGTACATCTGTTCTTAAGACGAGCCGCTCAAAGACAAAACCAAATTTGGCGGTATCTCTTAGCTTCGCATTTACTTTACTTAAGAATCCTTTTAACTGACTAATCGGTTAAAAAATCTTTATATGGTATATAAAATAAACCACATCGAAGATTTTACACTTTGATTAAGAAATCATACCCAAAAGGCGACAGAATGCAGTAATATAATTGAAAAATCATCCTATTTAAAGAAACTAAGGCAAATTGTTAAAATGTTTTGCTAATGAAAAAAAAGTGTCGTAATAAGTTAGAAGTGCAGCTGAAAAGATTGCTGGCTGCAGTTTATTTATTTGTCAATTGGCTTTAAATCCGTTTTAAGTGGTATACAAGTTCAATAAATGCAAATGCAAATACTGATGATCTCGCAGCGCTCAAAAGGGCTTTCCTGGTTAAACTTCGGGTGTTGTTGAAAATTGTTTTGTCAAGATGTGAAAAACAGAGTAGTTCAAAACTGACGGGGAACAAAAGTTTACGAATTTCCTTTGAAAAAGAGAAGAGCTGCTTAACGTGAAATATGAGACCAGTAAAATGGATGTTCATTCGACAAAAAACGTGACATAACAGTATTTTCATTTGGTAAACGTTAATTAGCGTTTAAAATATAATGCCAGAAAAACGTTTTAGACTATGATTTACAAACAAAGGTAGTTTAAAGCTTAGTACAATAAAACTGGATTTTGATCTAAGGTAGCAGATCTAAAACTACTGATCTTCGTTTCAAATGCTGTGGTTTTTTATATTTCACTGGAATACTGACATTGTATGACTAAATTTTCGCTAGGTAAGGTTCGGAATTTGACATTCTATGGCCATGAAAATGCGAGACTGAGTTCGATCACAAGGAAAAGAATTACGATAAGCAGAATCACTAGATTCATCGGTACAAATGAAAAGACCATTTTTGCAATTTTACCTTTCAATCATTTATTAAATGCAACATTTTTTCCGTCTAAATGTCAAAACCTGAAAATGGAATTTTCTAAACAACATCTTATAATGGAACGGTCGAGGAAATAAAGAGCAGAAATAGCAAGAAAGATAACATTTCTTTGCCTGCCAAATGATTGAGGACAAGGTGATTACACAACGTGTCAAGGCAATTACGGTTTGAATCATATATCTGGCAGAAGATGCTGGATAGCGCCATCTTATTAACTCTTATTGCTTGTGAGTTTACAGCCCTATGAGAGTTTGAAAGGTTTAATTTTTCCATAATTTCTAAACTTTACTCAGTTGCTTTAACCTAAATCAAAGGGAAAGTTTGATTGGCAGTTGATTACCTTGGACATGCATATGCCCCTCCCAAATACCACGTTTATTACCCAAGAATCTATTTAATAACCAAACCAGAGCTGCGCTGGAAAGCTGCGTTTGTCTTTAATTTAAAACGTTTCAAGATGAAATTAAGTTTGTCAGGTTCTCGCTCTTTTTCAAATTGAGCAACGAATCAATTAGTCAAGAATTAGCGGCACTCTTGCAAGTTCAACACGATTGCATATTTCAACAACTTATAAAGTCGGTGATATTCCTATTAGCCTCCTATGGGCCGACTGAAGCAGACTACGAATTGACTCGTGTGTATTTGTTGCTTGCTAAGAATCGAAAATAAGGAATGCCTCAGAACTGATCGTTACCCTTCTAGTCCGGCCTATCTACCTTAGACTGTCTCCATTTATATATGATCAATAATTCTCTTTAATTGGAGTAATTTTGTTCTTGGTTGATAAATGTTGCTTGATTTTCCTGTGACACACTGAGGTCATGCTTTACTTGCTTGCTTTTAGGATTACTTCCGCGAATTGCAGAGTTTAACAGATAAGAGCTCTCAAAAATTTGTGAAAGAATAATCTTTATAAGCACATGACTAAACGCGCAAAAGTCATCGTCACAATATGCGCAAATGACTTTCTAGTTTAAATCATTTTCAGCAGATACTAGTCGAGATGTTAACCATAAAATGTATTATTTATATCATAGTTATAGCATCACGGATTCTGTAGACTATATTCCAACTAGCGCCCGCATCTCTTGTCAACCAGTGACACTGTGAAACAATATGAAAACCCTGAACCTAAAGTTGACTGGATCGCATTGCAACCATCGATATTACCAGATGAATTACGAACTACTCATTTATACATTCCCGCTTTCACACTATACATTTAACCAAGACAATGGCATAGCAAAAATTAACATGTAGTATACACAATAACTACCCAATTTTGATGCCATATGATCGAGTTTGGTCTGGAGCACTGCATGAACGATTTCAAACGGAAAAAGAAGTCCCAAAACGACATTCAGTGCCTCCGTCTTTTCATAATACTTTACTGAAACACACAAAAATAAACACGGGGTTCGCAAAATGGCGTTCCAGTGACTGATTTTCGGTTTTTTGTTTTTCCAAGACATGGCAGTATAACTGATGATATTTTTATGATGCTCTTTAATTGATTTCCGCGGATTTTGTCCTACATATGAAACCCTTGCAGTAGCTAGAAAAGAGGATACTGACTACAAGGAAATGAGCAGCTGTCAACTTTGTTTTTATATAATATACAAAAATACATTTTATAAGCATATCAAAGCTGAAATTTGTCAAATTTAAAAAAAAGGAAAATAGTGTACTTTTGTAAGTAGGCTGAAAAAAAACAACATTCTTACAAGAAGTGAAAAGAAAGCTAAGAGCGTATAAGTATCTTGATAAAAAGAGGATTTCCAGTTCCTCTAGAATTTAGTCACTGGAAGCTAATTTCTTTGCTTGCGCTACTAATAAAAACTCAGATTTATTCCAGTGATCGAGTTGTGGCGTTTGTAACGCATATTTGCTGGCACATTTGCTCGCCTAATCCGTACCAAAGGCATTGAAACCCGTTTCTGATGGTTACACTAAAACTCTACGTACTGTATATCTAATTTTTCATTATCTTTGCAACTGAAAGCCGCATTTTCAGAGGGGGTAAATGGAACATTTAACACAACACCGCTTATAGTTTTGTCTTCTTGTTTCATCCATCCGTTTAGTGTATTGCTGAAATTGAATGCGGCTCACTGTAACAAAGAAAAAGTTGTTTCCCTGATTATGAGATATTTAATGTGTGATTGCACTTATAGTTGGTAAACTTTATTATAAATCCTGATTTAAGTTAATAAACTGTGGTTGTGAAGCCCGTTCCTTGGGCAATTGCGACCAAAACGACTTATTCAACTAAAAGATACATCTATACAAAGTTGATTGATTATGTTGAATAGCTGGACGCTTATGTAAATTTAAGCGCTAAGAATAACCTTTACAAAAGTCTTTGTATTGAGTTTAAACCTTCAGGGCTTCAATTACTGACGACCGTCAGATAAAAAACTGAACGTCGACAGTATTAATCAGTAATGTTCGCTGATGACCCGCCATGAGCGTTTTGATTGACAGCTCAATAGTCCTCTGTCTATAATGGTTAACCTGTTTAAATACTTGAAATGGTCTTTACTATTCTAAACAAGAGGGCCAGTTTCGTATCTTTAATCAACTGTTCCATGTTTGAATAAGACTAATGAGTCATTAATAACACACAATTTGTACTTCAAGTCTTATCATGGTATGGCTGGAGTAAAGAAAAGCTAGCAATTCTCTTTTGAACCGTTTCAATTAACAATCGCAATTTTGAGACTGAAAATAGCGCTTATTTTCCGTATGGGAGAATTTCGATTATCTTCGTTTAAAAAAACGTCAAAAGTAAACAGGTAAACAGTTAATAAATGCATGCGCGTTAGAAAAACAAACTAAAAAAAGATGAAGTAGTTCTTTTAAAAGGCTCTTACTAAAGCTAAACACGAATTAGAAGTATTTACAAAGCCCTTACCGTTGAAAGCAAACCAAACAGTCACAAAGTAAAAGCAAATAGATTAAAGGCGTCTTGCTCTTAAGGTTTTAGCTACGGCTAACACGACATAGCATTTTTTACACTGAAGCCAGTAATCGAGTCTTGTCTTTGGAATTGGCAGAGGGTGGTATTTGTAAAATCTTAACGTAACAACGTACAAGCTGATGGCTTTACTTGCCTTTGATCCCCCGTGCCAAACTTGTCCTGAACACCTCACTTCTGGCTATTTGTCTACGCGCTCGTTCACTTAATTGCAAACAGCTCAAAGTGCGACTAATGCGTCACGCTTTTAAACTTATTTCATTGCTCTACAACCAGTAAAATCAATTCTCTAAAAGTGCTTCAGATACTGAGTTATGCGAAACTGTTCTTGGAAGATAAACTACTAGCTTGTATTCGGTTTACGTAGAAAAATGAAGCGAACCCACCCAAAACCGAATCAACATAGTGTTTGAAATCTGAACGTCGATCGATGGGCTCAGTTGCACTTCACCGCGAGTCAGGTGTTTGTTCAACAGTTATCAGCACTCTTACTGGTCTTTTAAAAATGATGTCTGCATGCTAACACACTGCTAAGCCAACTCGTGTTCAAAAGAAGTGTCTAGTTGCAAGTTATAATCGGTTTCTTTTGATGAAATTCACTATGAACTCTAGTCATAATGTTGACTCCACCTTTCATTTGGAGACCATGTGCTTATTTTTCTTCGCCGAGCTTATCTTTATAAATATTCTAAAATATCCCTTTATTCAGTGTCAACCGACAGTGCCGCTCTAGAATTTGCCTAAAATACGCTGTTATTGAAGTTGGCAGTACTTCGGCTTGAATCTTTATTGTTAGCACAAAAGTTAGGCTTCTTGCTGCTGGTCGGTTTCAACGGAATTGGTTTACTGATGCACCAGAAAGAATGTATGTAAAATAGAATTAGGGGAAGCAAGAGACTCCATTCTAAAACTAACATTCTGAATAAAAGATCAAAGAATACTGAGAACCTTGACAGATGAGTTGGCACACCATTTCGTTGTATGACCTTGCATTAAGCCCGTTGTCATGGTTATTTGTGAGTTTTCTATTTTTAAGATAATTGTTTTCTCTGAATTATTTCAGCTGCACGATTCATTAGTAAGCTAAAGAGCCTTTTATGACAGAGAAGTGGCAGTATTATTCACGCACGTGCCGTCTATTTGACTGGTCTCAAGCGAAAACAAATTTTTCACCTATCTTCCACAAATAAAAACAAACATTTAATCGCAAATCGGCATTCTCCCAGTCTCCTGAAATAAAACCGGCTCCAGCACCCTGCCAAATCTTATTGGTATTGGAAAAAAAAATTAAGGAAAATAAAGTAGACGACTATTTTGCAACAGATAACTGAAAAAAAATAAAACTTGAGGCTGAAGAACGAGCAGCTGCTTGATGAGCTCACTCAAATGTCAGACATCAAGACGACAAAAGATTCATATAAAAAAAGGCGGCAGTACAGAATAACATATGATAAAGACTTGTTAACATTCAACAAGTGAAACTTAACCTTTTGAGCAACTCAGAGAACGTGCTCGGTGGTGTCAGTTTGAAGCGTGCATAAGCGTGTTCAGTATCTTATGGCAATAAGGGATTCATTAACACCATACTTCGCATTAACCAGCTTTCCCGAATGTATATACATAAGCCACTGTCAAATGTAAAGTATAGCAGAATTTAAAATTGTGTTACGCCGCAGAGATGAATCTCTAAGTTAAGCCTTAGGAAGGTTTTCGAAATTTTGAATCATGAATCATTTTTAATAAAGTCCTGTTGGTGCGTTCACTACTTGGGAATATAAAAACTTTTTGATTGTTTGAAAAGTTTCCAAAAAGTTAGCTGACTGAAGGAAAGTTGACGAGACGTGAAAGACAGCGTCAGGTTGAATAAAGTACGAACAGACAGACAATTTACCAAAAAGGCTTATTGTGATTAAAATTTGTAAGAAACTTGTCTGCGGAGCAAAATCAGCTGAATAACGTATTTACAAAGGTACATTGATCCATTAACGTGAGATGATGTCCTTCACTGATCAATGTTATTCATCAGCCAGTACAATACTTTTACTTTGCCCATGTCAAAACTAACGTCATTCGACATGAATCCTCATCATTGATAAAATGGTTTTAGGTAGAATTTAGGTAACTCTGCTGTAGGAAACAGTGAAAGGTAAGAAATTTAAAAAGAGGAAGGGTGGGATTGAGGAGTCAGTAGACCATGTTTCACAGAAAATAAAACAATCATTTTACAATTAAACGCTCTAATGGTCCGGTTTCTCGAAAGCCCCGGAATCTTTTCGGGCCCAAAAAAGTCATTTGTTTAGTCGAGATGTATACGCCTGAAACTTCTTGTATGAAGAAAACCTCTCTTTATATTAAGTATATGTGCATAACTGAGCAGCTCTATAGCTTTTCAGGTGCGAAAACTTTTCGGGATCTTGAAAAAACGGGCCCTAGGCCCGGGTTGTTTGAAGGATGGATAACGCTATTCACAAGATAAATCACCATACAGTGGATGGCGGTTTGTTATGTTAACGCTTATCCTGCCACTGGAACTGAAGTGATTTATCCTGTGGATAGTGTTATCCACGCCTTTCGAAACATCGGAAAGAACTCAGTGGAAATTGTAAATCATAGCTCTCTAGCAGAAATCCTGATCCCCTGGCTGAAAAAATGGTCATTAAATCTGCCTTAGTATATTACCGTACTATAGGTCAGTTTTGCAGTTCAGACATATCATTTCGCATCTCAACTCAAATTCATGATCATTCACGCAACTACGGGAGACGGCCGCAAAACAATGGCTTGCAGCAAACTAAAATTTCAATAACAGACTAATATTAGCAAGGCTGATTGCACAGTATAGGGATATATTTTCCAATATTTCGGAAGGCACGGCCTTCCTTCTTCAGGGTGTTACAGAGAATGACTCTAGTTCAAAACTAGATAACACCCTAAAGAAGGAAGGACGTGCCTTCCGAAATATTGGAAAATATATCCCTATACTGTGCAATCAGCCTTGCTAATACTGTTATTCAACTTATAGCTAATAAGATCCTCTAAAACGAGAGGATCCGGTACTTGTGTTTTGTCACAGTGGTCCTTGCAAAAATTACTGCGTCTAAAATTTCAATCCCCATCTTGTGAATAACTTGAAACATTGTCGATAAATGTGATAAACTCAAAGCTCCGTCAAACTTATTTGTGTGTCATATCACTGCTCAGGAAAATACCCTTTACATGCACAAGCCCTCGACTTTCCGTTTAAAAAGCCTAAACCGCCTACATTAACAACGCAACTGTCAAGGTGATCAGCTGTCGGGTTGTCAAGGTGATCAGCTGTCGGGTTGTCAAGTTTATCAGCTGTCGGGTTGTCAAGGTGATCAGCTGTCGGGTTGTCAAGGTTATCAGCTTATCGACTTAGAAATCAGCTGTCGGATGTGTCCACAAGGGGTAATAAGCACAAATACAACGCGAAATCTTCTTGTAATTAAACTTATCCTCTCATTTACTTCTTTGGGAACCGTGATAATAATGCTTAGGGAGACGCTGCAAAATCTGCCTCCTCTGCAGGCTTTTCTAATATTTTTTCTTAGCGCAAAGAGCGATTGCGACACTGGGAGAGAACAAAAGGGCGCGAGCGGGAGCTGATAGGGAATGAGGAGTTCGAGCGCAGGGAGCGATGGGAAGGAGAAAATGATTTTCCATGATTCCCTGCGCCCCTCCTCGCTAGTTATTCGTTTCATTTTCGCACTGGCCACTGGGGACGAGGCAGCTACGAAACGCACACTGATCGCACACGCACACCAATCAGTCACAAATCCAAGAAGCCCCCCCCCCCCCACCCCAAGCGCTGAAAACAAAAATGCATCCATTCCAAGAAAGAGTCGTTTTAACTTTACCTTCCTTTGCCTCTCCCCATGAGGTTGTAACTGGTGATCACTTTTTGAAATGATCGGTGCCGAGAACTACTCGCGAGACCTGAGCGCTTGAATGTAAAGGCCTACTTCCTCCCTGCTCGAGAAGTCACGAGGGGCGCGCAGTTCAGGTGACCAACAGTTGCAGAACTAGCTCTATCTCGATTCCTCCCGTTTTTCTTCAAAGTGGGAAAGTGAGGACAACCTTAACTTTGTTACTGCGAGAAAACTTACCGCTCACATCTTGCGGCTTTGGTCATTCTCTTTGGCCATATTTGCTCTATTGGATGTCTCTGAACTTTTGATTTGGCACCAGCAATGCATTCATAGCAAGAGGTTTAAATTCGAATCGTTCGGTGCGCTATTATGTAAGAAATATCTGTTTTTCGTTTGTTCTTGTTCGGTCTGAAAATCACAAAAAGCTGGAACCTTTAGCACAGTTTGACTATTCTCTTCTCTCTGAAGCTTCAAAATTGGGTTTTATATGCAGAAGCCAAAACAACCGTGAGGTGTTTACAAACTTGTGAAAGGCAGTTGGCAATTGACAAACAACTGGGAAGAATGAAAACCATTAGCTTGCATCGCGGCCGATCGAGCTGCCTGTGAAAAAAGCGTAAACCCAGTCCCCTGCTTTGTAGCTTCCTCATCACCCAACGGATCCTATATATGTTCAGACTGAGGCCTTTAGGCTCCTCCGTTCGTGATATGAGAAATTTAATACTAGCTAAACAAATAGATTCCATGCGTCTGTTCAGTAATAGATCACAGATGACGTCAAAATGTGGTAAGAACAAAGTGGCACACGAGGCGTAGCCGAGTGTCTCACTGATGTTCTTATCACATTTTTGCGTCTTCTGTGATCTATTACTGAATCAGACGCACGGCAACATGGAATCTATTTGTTTTACATAATAACGAAAAGCCGTTTTTGTAACGCGAAAGCCGGCCTTTTGCCCTGCCTTTGCCCCGCCTTTGCACGAAAAAAGCCATTTGACGTGATCTATATATTCAAAATGAAGCAGTTTCATTGGTTGCTATGCGTAGCAAAGAATTATTATTGGTCGAGAAAAATCACGCCACTGTCAAGCCTGACCCGAGCGTCGCTTCTCGTGGAATGAAAACTTACAGCGAAAGCAGAATTGAACTGCAAAATCTACAAATCTCGAAGAAAATGCTGGAAAAATCAAGTCGGTTTTTGTCATCGGAGTAGCCCTGTGAGCCGAAAAGCTTGGACGTTGCCTTGAAAATTACAGGAGCTGAAAGAATACCCTAGCCAGCATCTTGGAGGCTTGACCGGTAGGGGAGGATTGGTGCAGAGGGGATGTCTCCCTCCCCCTGGCCCATTTTCTAAA
>CM042751.1:17239631-17272131 GCA_022496165.2 Catalaphyllia jardinei | reverse complement strand
ATAATTTTCTAGATCGTAAGGAAAGCTTTGAAGGTGATTATGCGAAGAATATTTCCGAAGAAAACTATTTCTCGCTTATTTTTGGTATCGCGGGCTTAAGCTTCATTTCAGAATTTTGTTTAGATGTCATTTATATGTCAACATCATCCAGAAAACTGCAGTAAATAATTTAATGCAATCATTGTCTCTTGCCTTTACGACTGAGATAAGCTTGACACTACACGCTTCGTTTCTTAGTTCACCCGTTGACTGTTTATATAAATTTCATCGTGTTGCTTACCTTCTGAACTGTTGTCTAATATGGCAACTGTCGAATAACACACTACTGTAACTTCCTTAGTCCATAATTCATCCATTTAGACGTAAACAAAAATTAACTTTTTTTCAGAAAGTTTTGAACCCAGACACAGCATTACCCCACATGGCGAGACTAATCTATTCAACGCAGGCTACGAAAGGTCACGTGGTTTTTTAACAGATGGCGGGAATACTCGGCACACACACTTCTGTTGATAAAACTATGATGACATAAAAGAATAACACAATTAGTGTTATTTTGTTTTACAAGTGTCAGTACTTCTAATAAATCGTATGGGATGTCACTGACATTGACAGACTGCTAGAAGGTCCTAATACAGTGCACCTTTTGCTGATGTATTTCAGTTGATAGTCCAAACACTAAGATGTATGTGAGGCCATTTGACTGATTTAGGCATGGGTTTGGCCGAAGGATCGCCCTTTGCCACTGCGATCGCTAGAATTCCTGAGATGAGATCAGTAATCACGCCATGGCCGATCGTTGTTGTAGCTGCTGATGTATGTATGTAATTTGTTTACCCACGGAGCACCAAGGAGCTCACAAGAACTCGTTTAGAAGTGTCCGTGCATTCCAGGATCGAATTGGAATTTGGAAATGTTGGTTTTTGAGGAGAGGGGAAAACCGGAGAAAAACCCGGAGAAAAACCTCTCGGAGCAGAGTAGAGAAACAACAACAAACTCAACCAACAAATGACGCCGGGTCCGGGAATCAAACCCGCGGGACACATTGGTGGGAGGTGAGTGCTCTCATCACTGTGCCATCCCTGCTCCCCCTGAGAAAAATTTCATGTCCATCTCGTCGATCGTAGCGATCGCTGCGGTCAAATGGAATCCCGTACCTAGAGATTGCTACCTCTATGCATAGCGGCCAGGTTGTAGCGATCGTTTCAAAAGTAAATTTTCCAGAATGCACTACGTTGTAGGTTTCTTTTTTTTTCAGATCTTATTGGATATTTTCTTTATTGTATTAGTTACTATCTCAGTGTAGCGATCACAGCGACTGATATGGGAAACTTCCAATTAAGAAGTGAGACTAGCCAAGAATATTCAGCAGTTGAGAAGTTCTGAACACCCAAGGATGTTTCTCGGAAACTATTTTAAATTGAAACCATGGCCTTAAAAGATTTAGCCTAAAGGAAGCCGTATACAGACTTATACTAGATATGCTGGCCTATCACTGAGACGAAGGGCTTATAAGCTAAACGGTATTAAAAACTGTGATCAAACAGCGTGTATGCAGGGCCGTAGCCAGAAAAGAGTGAAGACTGAGGCAATGTCCATGAAAGAATTTTGACTGAGGCAATGTCCTAGGTATTTAGGATGTTTATGACGACTATAAACAATAAAAACGAAAAACAAATTACCGAGGCAAGTGCCTCGGTTTGCCTGTTACTAGCTACCGCGCTGGTATGATGCGATGAACTGGCAAGTAAACAACTTTTAGATTAATTGTGATAAGAGATAGCTTTTAAAGAAGCCAGTGTTCTTATACTGAGTAGGAGGAGCGCTTATAACAGACATTTTACGTTACACCAGAAGCATATCACCTGGTTACACTCACCAGCTTATCTGTGATGCCCATATTGTTAGTGACTTTGTGTGGCTACCTTCCAGCTAAAGAAATCGTGGAATTGAAAAGCAGTAGAGTTTATGACAAACCAATAAACTGAGTGGCTATCCTTTTTTCATCTTTATACCGTCATCGAGGTCTTGCGTGTGGAGCCATAGGGAGATCGAGTAAAAAAGTGTGCATACGAGCCAAGTGGCCCAATTCTCCAGGTTTCTACAGCATGAAGCGACTAGGAGTATTTCTACTTCCCCCCTGGATGGGATGCTAGTCTATCGTAGGTTTATCCCCCCTCATTGAATTCGCCATGATTACCCAAACATATACCAGTGGGTAGAGAGAGGTACTGCGAGGTGTCCAGTGAAGTGTCTTGCCCAGAAACACAAAGTCTCCAACCAGGGGGCCCGTTTCTCGAAAGCCCCGGGCACGAAAAGCCATAGCAAACTCGTACCTTACCATTACAGAGCTGTTCTATTCCCATATTCGTAATATGAACAGAGATTCCCTTCATACAAGAAGTTTCAAGCCCATACACTTCTCCGTTTTTAGATACAGATATTCTGAAAATGGCTTAACTGGCCCAAAAAGTTTCCTGGGCTTTCGAGAAACGGGCCCCAGGGACCTCTCCAGGGCTCAAACTCGGAACCCTCGATACGGAGTCAAGCGCACTACTTGAACTGCGAGACCCTTGCACCTGCACAGGGGGGATATCCGGTCAGTCAAGACGGGGATCTCACGGAGCCCGGAGCGAGGGAACTATCCCGGACAAATTCAACAGTGGTGTTTTTCATCAGTTACTGGTAGAAAACTGGAATGCTAATGTATGTTTTCATTGGATTATAGCATACTGCAGTTTGTGATTTTACAAGAGAGGCAAAAGGTTGAAACTAAACTGCTGGCAGTCTGTTTTTCTCTCAAAATGTAGCAGGGATTATGAGACGAGACGCTTTAGCCTAAAAGGGTCATGTTGCCCTTTTGCCTTCGCGATCGCTGATGAACACCCTTCCAAGAGACCCTAGAGAAAAGACGGGCTACCAGCAGACTACTCTGAGTCATGTTTAGGATAGGTCACCGTGAGTTTAACCAATAGCCGTAAAAGGTGCCAAAAATTTAGTCGTTAGGCGTAAAAATTGTAACATTTTAACTGCGAGTCGTGTAAATCATGATGTTTAGCTGAAAAAAGGGAAAGTCTCACGAATCTGTACGTTGTCAAAATTTTTTTTGGTTTCTTGTCTTGTAATAATTATATAACCTTTTTTCCATTCCGGGATGGTCTTAAGACCACAGTAGACGACTTGGTGAAAATTAATTTTTAAAATTATGTTTAAAGCAATGGTAATAATAATCAAATTATAAGATTTCTGTTAACTGTTCGGAAAATAGATTAACAATTAGCGGTTAAAAAAGCTAAAATGTTAACTTTTGCCGCAAAACGAGATTAAGCCATCACTCTTGAGACCTTCTGTTAGGTAAACCTTGCTCCGTGAACGGATCATCATGCTGAAGGGAATTTAATACGCTGAATTACGACAATACTGATGAACATCACTAGAAACATTTTCCAAACAAACAATTTTCTCAGGAAACTGTATAAAGCATTCTTAGTTATCTGTTTGTAAAACATCGGAAGTACCCTGTCTCGGTTCTTGTTATTATGTCAAAAGCCAGTAGAATGTTTGAAAGATGCTCAGTCAACCCCTATCAATTTCCTATCAAACACAACACTCGAAGCGTTCTTGTTTCACAAACAAAAATAAGTGTTTTTTTTCTGGATGGCTTGTTCACTGTTTCTGATTAACATCGCTCTCAAAATTAAAGTAAATTAAAAATTAATTTCAAGACAGTTTTGGGAACAAACCGTTTCAGTACGGGCATTAGGATTTCAACTAAGAATACCACGGCCAACAAGCCAATATTATTAAAAAAAACACACACACATAATACTGAAAACAAAGGTTTGTCATCGGCTATATATTAGTGGAATGGAATTTACTTTAGCAGTGTTTTTTTTTCTGTTTAGAGATTAATCTGACTCTCAGATTAAAGGATTCAGTTCCACGACATAATCCCGTTATTCTGTTTTGCGGACTTGTCAATTGATTTTCAAGTTTAGCCTTTCGATATCAACATTTTTGTCGACCAAAAATTGGCACGAATGCCGCAATAAATTTCTACCGTCATTGAAGGAAAAGTAGTACCAATAAAACTGCAATGAAAGAATGAATCCGTTCGCCGGCGTTCAATATTTGTTAGTCTCCAACGCAGTTCGTCGTTTTGAGTACGCGCATCGAGTTATACAGAGGATTTTTGATATATGGACTGCCAAAGCCGTTATCTCTAATCAATTAAACCACTTCAGCCAAACCTGGCGTTCTCTGAATGCTTGAGCTTCTTCGTTTCTCAAATTAGTTTTAACGGGGAATGAACAAAGACAAACATTCACGGTGTTTAAACTGTTGATAAGATCTTCAATATACCAGAAGTTAGGGCGTGGCGTAGATGAAACCACGATTAACCTAATTTCCACTGGAGTTTTCCTTTGTCAATAATTCCTCGGTTTCGTATATTTTAAACTGATTTTAATGTCACTTTCTTGAGATTTTTTGGCTCTCAAATCAACGCGGATTTTTCGACGTTCAATCGATTTACTGTGACTTAGTTTATTTTATTTCGCCAAAGGCTCATTCGAGAAATTATTAAAGCATTAATTGCGACTTGTAAATCTGTTAATCTTCAGATCTGGACGAGAGCCAAAACATGTCATCCAACAGACAGACTATCGTAAGGATTAAGTCGTATCCTGAGCCTTTTCAGAGTGATCGTGAATGCAGGAATATTAAAAGTTGCGGTTTGTGATAACCTCTTGTGGCCATGGTGGTGTTATGAGATACACAAACTGATGTGTAAAGGGGATCATTTTTTGTGTAAATAAAGAAAGGTCGCCTTTCTTAGCAACACGTATCTTTCAATGCTTTTTATCATCTTTTTTCATGAATTCAGGGCAAAGCCACAAGTGTATTCGATTTGCGTGCATACCTTTCATTGTTAGCACAGAGTGATGTTGAAGAGGAAACGCAAATGAAGTAAAACCCTTTTCTAATCAGCAGAGATAACCGTCCTAAAAAAATAAAATAGCCAAAGCGAAATAACAAAGCTGGTTTATCTTCAAATGCTTCTTGAAAATATTTCAAAGACGGTAAAGTATTCATTACAATTATGTCTTGATATTTTTTCAGAGGAAATGCGTTTTGGTTCTGCAGTTTACGTTTTAAGAAGAATCCAAAATCTTTAGGACTACAGCAGGGTGGGTTACAAAACGTGGAGAGATTTTTAGTACCCTTACAATATACTATCATCTATCGGTATTTAGCAGTCCCTAACGAGACAGTTATTGACAAGTACCAAGTCACGAAATACGATAATTTATCACCTGTTGTTATCAAATGTCAGTAGAATACCATCTGTACAGATAGATATGAGTTGAGTAGAAAGTAAAGAATGTGGCATAATTGGATCAACTAAACTACAGGATCCGCAATTCAATGAAAATCGAGGAATAAAAAATAAATAAATAATACATTTTTCATGACGAAAACTTACTGAATTAAAAGAAATAGATGTCTTGTATTAAAAGTCGAGTTTGTAGGAGAAACGAGACTCTTGATTTATTGTAACACTTGCATTGGACTGTACAAAGACTTTATGTCGTTGTTGTATACGAAAATGTGAACTAGCATGCGTACATGACAAATATATTTAAATACTTAAGAAAGCGAAACCGCTCAGAAACATGAACAAAAAATCAAGACAGTTCAGTATGTCACACGTTGAAACAATGCCAATGAAGAACTCTGTTTACTTTTCTTGAAAAGTCAGCTGACGTATTAAGAAACACGAAGCTGCTTCAGGTGTTCCTCTGCTTTCGTTCTCAACCGTAAAATACTGGAGCTACGAAAGTTTTCAAACATTTCAGTACTGTAAGGTGACACATTTTCTGTGTGGACATATCTTTCGGGTAAACTCTGATGTGAACCACAATGTCTTGCCATAGGAACATAAAATGGAGCTAGTACTGTGGCTTTTTCAGCGCAAATGTTCGAGGTGTCGCCCAGGATTTTCTCTTTCTCTCTTTCCCTCCCTTTAGAGTTGGTTGCTACATTTAAATCAGTATTTGATAAATTGGTCGTGACAGATGAAGGCTTTACTGGTTGAGTAGAAGAACCCTTCTTGTCAGTCACTCTGTCTTGCATTGCTTTAGTCGCGTTGATGAGTTGTTCGATTCGAAAGCCTTTGCCGATATTCTGGGAAACAGTGGTGTGCTTTTCTGTTTGTGGGTGTGGAGGGTCTTTTCGTGACAGGATGCTCTCGATGCTGAAAGAGTGCGATGAGAGCGACGGCTGTGCACTGTTCTCCACACTGGGTGGAGAGAGAGGTTCAGTTTCCTCTGAATTGTTCTCTGAAGTCAACTCCCTGTCGAACACTTCGAGAATTTTCAAAGTCACAGCTGATTTTTCAACCTCACTCTTCTCTCTCCTACCAGGTCTTGCTTTGGTTTTCTCCTCCCTCCGCAGTTTAGCCCTCCTGTTTTGAAACCAGACCTGAAATTTTCAAGGTAGAACCCACTTTAGTACAGAACATACACCAACACAATGCCACACGAAGACAAAAACTAAAGTAAACCAAGCACGGCAGGCAACGACAATGGACGCATTTTTTAATTTTAACTTACCTTACTTTAAGACAGCCCGATCATAAATCATTTCTGTGAGGATTTAAATACACTACACTAGTCTATAATCTAGCCCACGAGATGCTATAATCTGTTTTGTAACCAGACCTGAAATTTTCAAGGCAGAACTGAGCAAACAACACAATGTCACACGCAGACAAAAACTAAACCAATTTGATGCCACAAACAGAAAAGGACACATTACATGTATTCATTTACTTAATTTTAAAGCAGCTAAACCATAAATCATTTTTGCGAGGATTGACATCTACTACCCTAGTCTCAAATCTAAGAGACCATATAACCTTACAACGTATGTAAACAAAACTCGACGTTTTCATCGCTTCAAATATGTTTACACATCAAATTGTACAAATCAAGCTCTAAAAATTTTTTGGCAGCAAACTGAATCATGTTCGACTTAAGCCACTTTGTGCTAAATAATGTAGCTTGTGTAGAAACATAAGACCACGAACATTAACATGAGTTCAAGAAGATAAAGGTAACGGCTTCCTCTTTCTACAGCACATTAATCAATTGTGACCCTAGTCACAGTAATTTATTATGCTTTGACAAGCAAAAAACTTCGAGGTTAAACTGAGGAAGTAATTCCCATCAAACGAGCCATTTTCAGGGAAAATGTTTCCCACTATGACCTACCAGCCATAAAGCAAATTATATCGCCCTCCCAACTTTTATGTTTTGCTTGTGAAATGCTGTTGTTTAAAGGTGAAAGGCTAAGCCATTTTGAAATTACAATTTGCTTGCATGCTTGCAGTGTTGGACGGTCCAGAAATATTTGGAGATCGGCAGCAGCATTAATCATCGGAGTACTGTGGTTTCTTAGTCAATTAGAGCTTCTAAAGAGTGCTTAACAGTGAAGATTTTAACACCGTTTAAAGGCGTTAAAGGAGATGAACGAAACGCTATTCTAAACCAGCTCGCCCTCAAAACATTCCAAAAAGCACTCCACAAGGCCAAACTTCTGAAATGCTCAGCACAATTTAAACAGCTTGAAATCCGACAGACAATTTGTTTATTTATTGATTAGCTGGCAAGGTGGCAACTGGTTTAAATTCTCATCCATCTCGACACGTATGTTGCTTAAATCTCACACCCTCAACTAAGGAACACACAAAACCACATCTTTGAATCTAGAACAAAGTGTTTTCTCGATTTAGTGAGCTGTGTCGCTTTCCTTTCGCACTTATTTTACAAGTTTATGCTTTGAAATTTCAAGGAAAACGAGACGAAATCTCTGCACGAAGCCATGTCTCGGACGCGCGAAACGGAAGCTGTTGGCGACTAGGAGTCGCCAGCAAAATTTTCGCCATTACGAGCTCTGTGCGATAACAGAAACGCTATCACAAAATGGCTTCCATTGCTTATTTAAAACTCCACTGCAAGCCATAAACGGAAACATGGAGTGCAACTGTGGGTAGAACACTGTCTTCAGATGGCCGAATAGAGGAATTATTTAATCGCCTATTGACAAAAAGTGGTTGGTAACAACTGGCTAAATTCAATTAGGTGCGTAAATCAAGGAACACGACAGGAACAAACTCGGCTGGGTGTCTCCTTCGTTACCAACCATAAATCAACCTTCTGTTGTAAAACTTTTTAATTCTTGACTTATTTGATTATTACGAAGTGAGAAAAATCTCAGGTAGGAGAAATACCGATTCCGTGTAATGTTCTGAGTAAAATTCGTGTTTCAAGGCCGAGAAAGCCTTGGAGTTTTGCTCTAAGCTCAAAGTGTCTGTTCTACGTTCAGCTGACTAGTGTGAAAAATAACTTAGGTAACTTGCGAAACGTGTTAAGAGAATTATCGGACCGGCATCTGTTACAACTTTTATTGTACGAACTCGCTATTCAAACCAAAAGCTAGCCAAAGATTTCTACAGCTCATCATAGCCCGACTACCTAACGAAGAAGTACTGATGGTTTAATATGAACAAAAATTAAGGTGGAATTCTGATGGAACTCTTGTGTTGGTGAAGCCAAAAGTTAAGACTGCAAACACAATAGCAATATGCGAGCAATAACAATAGTGCCGCAAGTACTGTGAGTTGAATATTTAGCGACATTTCGTTTAGTCTCACCTGAACTCTTGACTCGAGCAAGTCCAGCTTCAGAGCGAGTGCTTCTCTGGTGAACACGTCTGGATATTGTGTTCTCCTGAAAACCTTCTCCAGCTCTCCGAGTTGCCAAGCGTCGAAATTCGTCCTACTTCTTCGCTTCTTTGGTAAGATAGGAATTTCTACAAGATGGCATCGCATCGTAGCAAAAAAGGAAAAGAAAGAGATTTATTCGTTAACTTTGTTCACTATGCTAGCTAAAGGAGGCCGCGAGAGCGCGTGTGGAAAGTGGTGGGAGAGGCGAGACTTTACAAACAAAGGTATTTTTAAAAATATGTATACCTATGGCTTCGATTATTTCGACTTCGGAGTCGGAACTCAAGTCTGCTAGGCTACCAAGAGTGACTGGGTACTGGAATAAATTTGCATCTGCTCCAGCGTTTGTCGCGCACGAGAAGCGGACATTTCCACCAGCTGCGTGCGCATAGGGATCGCCTTCAGACAGCACGAGATTAAACGTTGCAGGATGAAAATTCATAATCCCTCTCTTGCTCCCGTGGAAGCCGGCGCCAAAATGAGTGAGGTAACACTCCCGAGGTGCGCTTTATAAAAACGCGCGCGTTCGTTTCCGTCAGAAAGGAAGGATTGATTACGCGCCGAAGCTTTAGGCGCCTCGTTAGGACAGCAATGCTAGTTGTTAACAGAAACCTAAGACCATGGCCAGTGGCAGGCAAGGCTGGCAGAGATGACTAACAAGCCGTCAAGTCAGCTGTCCAATTATCTAATTACGCCTAAAGTAATTAGAGCTGATAAGCTCATGTCCCGACGCCACAAAGATCACTCGACACATGGGCGGCCGGAGCCGCGCTGTTGCACGATTGTCTACTTGTCGGGGTAATTGGTAATTGTTTGCCATTCGGGTTGTTTATGCTACGCGCTTAGCTGTTGGGTAAACAATTTGGTAGTGCACGATTACCACTGCGCAGATTGATAAGGAGAGATTAGACAGTAAGCGCTTTTTAGTGCTATCAGCAATCTCGATATTGAACCATAAGAAATAGCTGTTTCGCTAACATGTGATAAAGTTTCATTACAGGGATTTAGGAGTTGATGTTGTTGGTTATTACTTGTTTTAGTTTAAAAGAGGCAATAAATCAAGGTCTTATCCATTATTCATCTGCGATGATAGTATAAACACGACATGCAAGCTCTTTCTCAAGAGCAATACTCACAGCTCTCGACTTATACTACCGTGCCCAGAAGCGTGTCTGTGACTTGGAAATCGCTATGCGCATCTGGATTTAGCACACACTTTCACAATTAAATTGCTAGAATATTTTCCGTATCGCTTCTTAGATCTGAGAGATTTAAAACCTTAGACCACACGCCCTGCTATCGCTTGACAACATGAATCAATTTACTCTTTCAAAGGTCCTTCGAAAAGGTTTTCTCTAGAATTCCAGCCCATCTTCTCCTGAAACTGAGGTGGAAACGATTGGACACTTAGGAAAAGCGGAATTCAATTTAGTGTTCAGGCGTTCTGCAGTCGCCTGAGTTGGTTATTATTGTCAGCAAGAATAATAGCAGATCATCCAGTTTGATACCAGGAAATTCAATTAAGACAGATTGTCTGACTTGTAGATCTCGTGTCGAGACTCGACTCTTGAAAGAGCCTTTCCTGCGGGGATTTCTGCTCGTATTAAAACTTTCAACTATCCACTAAATCAGTATTTTGTTTCTTTCCACTTCTTTTCCAAGCATGCCTGTATAACCTGAGATCAAGCTGGCAGGTTATGCCTGTAAGACATCTGAATGAGTCAACAAAGAACTTAAAGGGAATGAAGAAGAAAAGCTTTTCAGGCTTAATTAAGGAAGGTGGACAGAGTGAACATGGTTGCTATTAACAATGTACTTTGTATTTGATGAGATTGGATGCACTTTCTGTGTCGTATCCCGTCTTGAGTTCTAGCCGTGTATTGTGGGCTCGCATGTTTTACTACATTGTATTTGAAGAAGGCTTGATTGTATTTCAAGTCCACTTCTGCTTGCGTAGGATTTACTGCACCTAAAGACCTGCGTAGAAAGAATTCTTGTTCGAACAATTTTTGGTTTATCCAAATCTGGGAATGCATGCTAAACAGGCTACCCAGCTAACAACGTTTGACCTATTGTGATTTGCTTCTAACGGCTCTCTGATCAGTAATTCAGTGTGTTCTTGTGTAATCCTGTACTTCAGTGAACCCAATCGGTGCAGTAACTAAGTGTTTCGGTTAGAAATGTTGAATTTTCAGTGCAACTCGGAGTTTAAGCGTACAAAGTATGAAATAAAAAGAGTAATGATAAAAGTACAAAAAAAATCACTTGCTAGTGATCTCAACTTTTCGTTAGCGATAGAAATCATTTCCTTACGAGATTCATTCCAGCTGTGTAGGAATACGTTGGGTTGAGCCATGCATGGCGGTTGGGAGCCCATCAGTGACTTCTTGATCTGTAGATGCTGCCTCGTATTAGAGTGTTTTAGTTCTGAAGAAACAATGGATTGTTAGAAAGGAATGAGTCAGTGTATAAAACTATAGTTAATAGAGGGGAATGGTTATGAAGCCAAGCAAACACGAAGGAACAAACAAAGATGGCTTCATGCGGTTGGAAGATCCACGACCGTACACATTCTTTTGTTTTGCGAACATACGCTATGCATGAATTACGTAATCAAAACGTTTGTATTGACTAGTTACTCAGTGAGAAATGAACGGCTGTAGTGTGTTCTATCACGGTCAAGGCCAAAAACGTCAAAAAAACATGCAACAAAGAGCCTTGTATGGTTCCATAACCATTCCCCCGAAAGTATGATAACTATGGCCCTGAGACTTTTCTGATGTTATGACCTCGGGGAACCTAAGTTATTGACATACGGGAGAAAGTCGATGTTCTTGAAGAAACTTGAGAGCACTGAGATTGCTACTGTTTTCCGATGTAAGCTGGTTAAACACTCGCTAAGGATGAATTCAATAGCAGGAATACTACTATAGAAGTGTTAACTCTGTGGAGTCCGTTTTCCTCCCTAGCCCTGAACGCTGTTAATGTAAAGCCACACCCTACAGAGTGGCTGAGGCCTTAAGTTATATGGTCGTAACCTTGAAAGGATGTCCTGTTCAGTATCATAAAATATTCTAAGTTTTTTTTTTATCAAATGATCTACATCTTTATCCTAGGTCTTACTCTGACAATATAATACCGGAAGCCAAGCATTCAGTCCTGAAAATTTCTCACCATCATGTTCTCAAGACAATAGTTAATGTTTTCAGAATTATTCTGACTTTTTCCTGTAAAGAAAATTATCTATGTGCGTGATTCCACGGGAGACCATCGCCTATAGTAGGTTTTTCAGGCAGCGCTTGCCCAAACTTAACTCTCTAACATTAAAATTTACTTTCTTGTCGAGACAACGACCCCATGATGTGCATAATACTGCCAGGATTTATAGAACAGTATAATTTGTCAACATGGTCAGAGTTTATCCCTCTCAGGTTTAAAGTGCCCCTGTGATAAAAAAAAATCACTTCCTTTTTTTTCTTGAGATTCTGAAAGTTTGCTTAAAATTTCAGCGTGTGAACGCAGCTTATTATGTATGCAAAGTGCGAGTTTAAAAGTGTAAAAGCCCAAAACTCCCGTGCTGCATATTAATTCTGCAGCGTACACACGCATCGCATTCTTAAACTAGTGAGCCTTTGACGTCATTTTCTCCTCGATCCAGCTCTCTCAAGAACTTAAATTTAGTAATGGCGGATCATTAAATAGGAAAGTTCCAGTTAAAAAAAACGGATGCCTTTTTTAAATCAAGGATTAAAACTTGGGTCACTTACTGTTTAGTTAACATAGTTTTGAAATCCAAAGGAAAAAAATAATTTATTTTTTGTCACAGGGGCACTTTAAGACTTCAGGGTTAATTAGTCAATACAGCCAGGTTTTACTGAGAATCTTTTTTAAATTACCTAAGTCAACTAATTTAGCAATAAACGAGAAAATTATCAAATCCACATCATATCAATATCAAATTAACCGAGCCCATTTCTTAACGCTGGAAATTAAACACTTTTTACAAACTTTTTGCCCCCACTAAATTTAGCCAGGTAGAGACTAAGGTTCTTCCGTTTACACACAATGTAACAACTGTAAGTAGATTCGAATTCGCTTGTGCTTTCTCCGCTACGAAGTTAGTGAGAGCTTAGAATAAAGCAAGGTCAATTTGATGTTGTGCAATAAATTCGTCCATCATTAGTAAAATCAAGTCTCAAAAGTTATTTAATACCCCTTCAGTGTACGCCCACGAAGAGGTTTATCTTACAGAAAACCCCTGCACGAATTATGCTTTACTCAGACATGAGTAGAGCCCCTTTAATTTATTGCAGCCATAGCGCTTTGGCAATTAATTCAGGGCCTGTAAGGAAGACAGATTTTTCTCCCAGCCATGTTGAATTTCCACAGAGATTTCAGTTTTCTATTCAATCTTTTAGTGCTAGGTGGCATAAACTGAAGACGAGCGAAGACCTTGTAATATATATAATGTATGATCCACTCATCTCCACCGAGTGGCACACTCTTGGAGCTTCTCCGAACTAAACAGCTTCGGTCAAGGATGTTATTTTAAATAGACTCATGAAGAGTCCAAATATGACAAATGTGATCAAAGTATGTAGTATAAGGAACGTTCATAATATTCAGATAGTTATAAACGTGCACTGATAGACGTTCAAAGATTATAAATATAAAGAAGTTGGAATTGTACTACAAGTCAGATAGCGTTTCTGCATAGTATACCTGGTGTGTAGAACATTGTTATGAGACTATCTTGTTCTGGAAAAAAAAAGTAGGCGAAGAGCCATGCTTACGTCCTTGCTAAACGTGACCTTATTTGTTATTTCTTATGCTTATAATTATTTATTGGAAACAATTTAAAATCAATTTACGCGGTACAAGGTTTATAAAATCCTCTTGTACACCAGCTGCTAAATAGTTCGATGCAAATGCAACATTTCATATTAAAAACAATACATTAGAAATTTAACTCAGCTATAACTCAACTGTACTGACTACGAAATACAGATATGGCTGATGTAATCCTATTTAGACAAAGCCCCAGCCAGATTTTTACGACTAGTAGGACTTCGTTATAGCTCATGTATTAGCTACAAATAGATTAAAGTCAGAAAACTTTATAGGACCTAACACATACAACTCACCCGAACCAGAATGTCCGACTGAGTTTTCTTCGTCCAAGTACTCAACCCAAGATAACTAAATGACCTTCAATTTTTTTGTTATTATAACTGGAACAAAAATAATCGACACCAGCTTGGCTTTTACATCATCATGGCCCTTGAATCATAGATAGAGTTAGAAATTATAATGTCAAGTGAGATTTAAGAATGTCTTCTTAATCTCTACGAGATAAGCGTACTAGATTCGGAAATGAAATTGATGTAATCACGGGTAGGATTAACTCGTGACATTAAATTTGATTCCTACTTTAGCGCATAAACAGATTTATCCGACAGAGCAGTCGTGCTTTAAAGTGCAGAAAAAGAATCGATAAGATGAGTATAAGTTCGTAATATCATCTACAGTTGATGGGATTTAGTCTGCGGCAGTGTTTGACTAAATGAAGAAACGACTAAAACTCTACAAATAATATATAATAATATATACAGTGTAAGCAATTGCTAGCAATCAAGCTGTAGACCAACCTTAAATATACTGCAATGGAGTGAAATCTGAAATGAAATCACTACATTGGTCTGTCCTGAGGTCATGTACAGAATGTTTCATCTCACGGCCGGCGAATTTAGCCATGGTTGGTACACGACAGACGTCAACACCAACTCAAATCCTGCTTTTACGGTAAACGGGAACGAAATTTTAAACTACAAAGGAAAGGAAATGCCTGAAACTTTGCTCTGGCCGGGGAAAACTAGCTAATGCGGGGGTGCACCCCTATCAACGGGACCTTGTGATAAAATGCAGACACGTCTCTCAAATGGATCAAGTTTGTTAAAACTTGATTAAGTTTGTTAAAATTGTCTACTTGCCGATGTTGACCTAAAAAGTTTGCACTTTCGATTGTTCGTAAGATAAAAACCACCGTGCACAGAACGTGGGACTGTCAGTCACGGTTTGGGCAATGATTTCCAAGCATCGGCAACTGAATGATTTTGTTAATTGAACACAACTTTAGTCTTCACCATTCACTAGAGGCCCCTGATTTCTAATGACTCCGACCGGAACAATTTCAAAGCCATTTGTTTAGTTCTTTAATCCACCAGTCATGTAACGATGAAATTAGGTTCACCTCGTCGTAATATAAAGCTTTTTCGCAGTCACAGTTAAACAACTGAAATCCGTTCTTGTAATTAAATCGCGAAAAACCATATCAATACATACTCAACTTGAAAAGGTGTGGCTTGCGTGCTACCGCAATACAATATAGGATCAGTTATGTCAGGAATTGATGAACGAAGAAAGGGGCCAATCTTAAAAATGATCTATGATTTGGTTAAGTCTGTCACCCTCTGCCCTTGTGGCGAGAATTTGTGAAAAGATCTAACACGGCCGAAAGCACAAAATTAATTGCAAAATGTGAAAACATTCTGAAGCATAAAAGGAGAGAGATGAACTTACTTTATGGATTTTAACGGCGTCATTCGTTGTAAAATACAAGAATACAAATAAGTGAAATTGACAGCATTTCCGTCTTTAAGCCACCCCAAGATGCCTTATCGATCTTTGCAATAATGATATAAGTCCATCCCGCTGGAAAGAATCAACCCATCATCGAGAGGTCAATTTTAGTCTCAGTGATATTCTAGACTTTCACGAAATAAAGCATATCTCTGGTTTTATAGTCGAGCCCGTCAGTTACCTTCAGTTTTTAATCAAATCTGTTTTTACAAAGTAAAAAAAAAACTGTTCTCTTTTCAGGACCTGGTCTTTAGACAATCTCAAAATTCAAAAGAAAACGAATTTATTTTGGCTTTCTTGCCTTCAACTGGTTTTCTCGGTCTGTGAATGTCCGTATTTCCGCTAATAATTTTCGTGCATAATTAAACGCATATTTGTCATACAGGACCCATGGACTGCGCATAACAAAGTCTTCTTGACTGAAATTGTGCCCGCGAGGCTAGCTAACTATAGCAAGGTCACTGAATATCCTTGACATCAATTGTTTCATCCAACTGAGCAACGGGCGCTTTGTTACGTGTGTTCCGAAAGTGATAAATTGATGTTGTTTTTCGGGTGACCTAAATGTTCAACATGACAGCGTTAAGGATGATACTGAAAAAGGCTGAAAAGAGAATGATTAATGTCCCCGAAAAACTGCAGTTCAAAATGATCTGCTGAAACTTTAGGAAACGAGACCTGTCTGAACTGATTAGCGAGAATTTGCAGTCGACAAACAACTGTCAACAATAACTTCCTGATCAGTTGGAATCTAATAAACGGATTATTACTTTCAACTAATTTTAACAAGAATCACAAGGCAACCGCCAGGTCATCGCAGACGTTCTCGACATAAAATATATATTTCTTTTTTTAGAAAATGTTCTTTTAATAAACGAAGTATATTGAGAAAGTACAAATCTCGATCACACAAAATGTTTGTTTTCAACTTCATTATAGTAAACAGATTGGGGTTTCACCAGACAAATAAGTCTTCATAGGTCTGTCCTTTTACAGACCCCTTGCTCAAATACCAAGGTATGGTAAATATTCAATCGAATTTTCTACCTACCGTTTACATTCTGAAGTCAGAGAAACTTAGTCCAGTTTCACTGAACGGATTTGCAGAAGCTTGTGGTAACTGATTTTCCAGGCGCTTTTAATTTAAAGGTGTGAAGTTTTGATAGAGCACAGCAGTGTCTTGTCCTTGGTCAGTTTACTTTCGAAACCTTATCAACTCGGTATAGCGTTAAAGTATGGATCTCCGGGAGATTGAAAGCTTCATAAGAAAGAAAGAGATTGTAAAAATAAAAATCAATTTTTCTGGTATTGTAGGATATATTGTATAAGTGGGTTAAATATAACAGCACATGCTAGACACTCATTCTCAGACATCGGGAACTTTCTAAACGTTTTGCGACTTATAAGAGATCTCTTGTACATAACAAGAAGAAGTTCAAACCAGTGGAAAAATTATGCCCAAAGTTATTTTATGACACAACGGTCTATGAGGGTGTCTCTAGTGCTTCGTGATTGTTTGTTTGTTTTTTAAGTTTGATATTTTTTTTTTCTTGCGATATACATTTTATATGGGGCATGAAATGTACAGCTGCGTCAATTTAGTGGGAGCTCGAGTGAAGGGTCAGAAAGGCGAAAATCTGACGAGATAATTGAAAACGTTATTCATCGAACCTTCTCAAAAGCGATGATTGACTTGCAGGGTGTTACTGATACACAAATTGCAATGATGCCCTGGAATATTTTCAACTCCATCGCGCTAAATGTCGTTTGATGACCCCGTTTTGGCTTCGGGCACGAAACGTGATATCCTAATTCGATTGATTCGATAGTGTTGATCAGCTGGGGACGCAATAATTAACTTAAGTTTTCAACGGTTTAATATGCAGAGAATATGGCATTAATCCCGTCTATTAACTCAATGACCACATGCCGGGCCAAAAGGCACTGAGCTCCATTGGCATTTTAAAAGTCGATCCTTAAATTCGAAACAGCCAGAAATTGTAGGTCAGCCGGTTCAAGCTGATTTTTAGATTGTGATGGAAAACAAAAACGGAACCTCAAGAGTTTTGAAAAAGAGGTGCAAAGAGGTTTATGTTGTGTTTAAAACTTGCCCACAAGAGCAGCGAGATCCAATTTGTGTCAGCCTATAGCTTTCAGCAAACATTTGACCGAAGCGTTTCTTTAACTATTTAATCCTCTGTATACCCAAGTCTGTTAGTCACTGCAAATCATTTAACGCCTTTGAATACCTTGTCTGTGGTAGCACAGCAGCAGTGTTAATCATTAGACGCCTTTTCGGTTTGAAATGGACGACTTAATTCTAAAATCTCCAGCAAAAACTTCACGATGTCAACTTACAGTGGGCCAGCAGTCACCAACAATTTGATAGACAGAATGAAAATCAAACACTTTGCCTCTGAAACGTACCCTTCTAGTATTCACGGTACCGACGGAAACATTCATTGTAGGTTACACCACTGTCAGCCAGTCACCAAAAGAAATTGCCAGAAGTTCACTCACTCATAGATCTTATTGTCACCTAGATCAGTGCGTTTCGGACTATTATTTATGACAAATGTGCGTCCATTGAACAATCTCCTTGTTATGTCTACCCGTTTCACTCTAAGGCAGGGTGAATTTAGCAAATCCTGCAAATACGGCATACTATTTTTAGCCAATTCAGAGAAATGAAAACCGCTATGACGTTTAATTATGACCTGAAAAATGACATTTTTTCGATTCCTTCATGGAATATTTCGTCGTTTTCAAAATAACACCTGACCAAACTGCAAAATTACTTTATTCCTTATGTATCCTTATAACTCACATGTTTGGTAGATTTTAGAGCATTTGGTGCACTATTACGGTTACAGAATGAATTAGAAACACTTTGCACCCTCTCGAATGCATCCACCTGTTCCCCGGCAGTTAATGCGACCGGCATTTTTCTTCCTTCCCAATTAACTTTTCTGTGCTCAAGCCGGCAAGAAGAATTTCCCTAAAGAAGGGAAATGCACTGATCTGCACGAAGAAGAGGAATTTCCGTCATGGGACGTTGATTTAAACTTTTTGGAATTCGGCCTGACACGGTCTTGAAGAGTGCGGATCAAATATATTCAACATAGAGACTCTCGCCGGGAGCATGTATGCAAAACCAGAAGTTTCTTCTAAATAAAGAATCCAACATTGTTTTTTCACATTCCAAGTCTATCATCATGATTGCACTGAACAGTCTTGTTTTATTTCAATATTCGTTTTTGAGGATCCAAACTTAATGAATAAATTGACAACAGAGGTTCAGTGTTCCTTTGTTGTCTTTGTTCAATTTCTCCCATATGCCATCCATTTCTCTTTCAAGTGACAAATTAAATTTTAATCACTCCATGTTTCATCCCTTTAAATGCACACCAAAAGATTTATCTTTTTTATTGAAGCCTTTCTAAACAAATGTCTGCCTTGGTGGGATTAACGAATTGCAAGACCCCATGACTGGTTGTCTTGTCAATGTTTTGTCCTCCGTGTAGTTTAATAAAGATAATGAAATTCTCTTGGTGGGGTAGAGCTCTGGGATGTAGTTGTTAGGGTCATGGGTACAACGACAACTATTTACATTTCGCAACAACTTGAAACGCATCGTCTTGGGAAGAGGTCAACGATGTGGTCACGTTTGAGAGATATACGGTTTTGAAAACACTATTTTGGGTACGGTAACACGAGATCTAAACTCCAACATCACCAAATGCATACCAGCTAGCTGAGCGGTTGAAATTTAGTTATCAGTTGGTTATAGAGCCTGCACGTACTCAGATAGCGAGACTGGTTACCATGGTTACAAGGGTACCGTTGAGAGGTGCGGTAGGCTGACGTGGGATCTATGGGAGCCGTAATCGGCAAAATGATTGTGTTCTAGTGGACAGATTAGAGAAAAACTCTGAGGCATGCAGAAAAGGTTCAGTCCTGACTGAAAATCTTACTCTTCCAAAAGGAATCAATATTAAAATCGGTAGCGGGTCTAGGGATGGGGTCCTGGGGGGCCGCCCCCTCTTATTTTGGGTAAAAAGCAATAGCAGAAGGCAAGGCAAGTAACACCCCATCCTCCCCCCCCCCCCCCCCCAACCCTTACTAAGCTCAACGTCTGGATCCACCATTGGAAATGGTTAATGATTTGCAAACTTCACCACAATTTCACCCTTTCCGCTTTCTGTAACCGATTTTCAAAGAACTGCATTATGAAAATAGTCTATTTTATGCAAACTATATTACGAAGCATACATAATCACCTAATTGTCGTTTGCTCGTTCAGCTTCGTTGACAAGTCATGCAAGTTTGGTCTAGCCTGGTAGTTCGTCTTTTCATGAATTACAGTCGAGTCAAAATCTCTATGGTGAGAATAAAACAGACCGGTATGTGGTGAAAGCAGTCCAAAATTTTACTATTGGGTCAATTAAGTATTTACCTGAACTAAATTCACTGTGCCGAACAAGACTCTCCCCGAGTCGACATGTTTACACACACTCAGCGTTCCTTGCCGATCGATGTAAAAGCAGCAGTTCAAGATCAGCTGCTTGTGATTTAAGCGATCAAACTGTTTCATATTATAAATTTTGAAATCTTACCTTTTCACAAGTGGTGAAATTAGCCAGAAGAGCGCCGAATGTTATTGGTTTTAAATTCCTTTGAGGATGCTTTGTTCTGACAACTGCAAATCCACGAGTCTAGAGACGCCTGTGGCTTAGCAGCCGCAGTTTGGCGGGAAAACCTGTTTTTTACGATAACTGCAGAAATTCACGCGCGCTCATTGGCTAAATTTTATGGTCAATATACGGACAGACACATGAATTTTGAAATTCGTGCGACGAGTCAGCGAACGAGAGCGGAAAATTCGACAACCTGTATCGTAAAAAACAAATTGAAGTCAGTTTTTATTGCATCTGTCCTGTTATTGACAATGAATTTCGTCATCACATTGTCAAAGTAGTCTGCAACCTCGTTCCCAGGGTCCTCTTTCTACCTCGAGAAAGTACCCTGGTTACGGCTGGTCACTTGTCTATGCATGCCAACCCAAGCCGCACAGAGGGTAGGTCCTCAACTTAATTTTGTCAACACTCTCTAGGGAGGTGAATGTGGTGCTGCTACTGACGTAAATATTTTGAAAAGGAAGCAAGTTATTTGTCAGAGATCCTGCCTGGCTAGTGCTTCGACTCTGCCTGAACTTCTATGAGTATGAGATATATCGATGCTGATTGACAGGGAACTTTGCCGGGGAACTTTGCCGGGGAAATTTGCTCATATTTCACGGCTCTTTTAAATAACCGTCACGTCAACAACCTGCTTCGGATTAGTTTAATCAGTTTTTCACACCAAAAGAATTAAATAACCGTGGAATTATTGATGGGATACATTCAACTTGGAGCTACTTTCTTGACCAAAAATTGGATTTGCCCCTAAACAGTTTTAATTAAAACAAAAGCCGCTTCATTTTGCAAACGAGCGACCGATCGATGTCGTTGTTGTCAAGTTGTTTATAAAATTCAAATTTTTCACAGCAAGAGAATCGAATGACCGTCAAACTTTCGATTGGATGAATTCAATCAAATTCAGAGCTAGTCTCTGCAAGCACTGGACGTATCAAACTCCAAACCAATGAATCAATGCCTCCGTTATCTATTTCCCGATCGAAAAATATAAGCTGCTTAATCAAGCTTATTTAGCGCGCAGATGTTCTCGGCGGATGTCAAATTGTTCGTAGATTTTTTCGCTGTAAGAGAAGGGAATGACCGTTAAAATGCCAATGGGAATAATTAAATCAAATCCAAAACTACTTTGTAGGCGAATATACGACGTATTTGACACTAAACGGATGAGTTGTGAGTTCGCCGAATGAAAAAAAGGTTCACCGTGCGATGTATTTATTGTTGTGGTATTTCCAAGTTCTTTGCCAAATTTTTTCACCGCCACAAATTCCAAAGACCGTTCAACTGTCGATGGGAAAAATTCAGCCAAATTTGGAGCTAGCCTTTTAGCCGAGCAATGAACGCATTGAATTCCAGTATCGAATATGAGAATGTCTTCGCTGTGAGTTTTGCCGATTCACCACTGGAGTTTTACAAATTCCACTTCCTACTGGGCTCAGTAGGTGAGCTCAGTGGAGACAAACTTTTACTTTCCAGCCCCTCCCTTCAATCACATCTCTGGAATCTGCTAAAATCTAGCCGTCACGTGACCAGCCGTAACCAGGGTACTTTCTCGAGGTAGAGAGAGGACCCTGGGAACGAGGTTGAGTGGTCTGCGGATCCACAACTACTTTGACAATGTGATGACGAAATTCATGATCAATAACAGATCAGACGCATAAAAAACTGACGTCAATTTGTTAATTTGCAACCTCGCTCTAAGTTCAAAGAAGATGATAGACACGACTAGGATAAAAGGCAGCAAAGTGACAGCAATAGAAATATTCTGGATGATTGGTTGATTGTGAATCTTTCTTCAAGCATCAAAAGATGTGTAAGTGTTCTTTATTTCTCAGTATTTACAGTATGATACATCCAGGCAAATTCTATTTATTACATTTTTAGTACACTCTAAAATGTAGATAGGACTCTGAGCAGGTTCTGAATAGTCAAAAAAGTAATGTTTTATCAGCCAGAGTATAAAACATAGAAAAAGTGTGTTTTCGCCACATTACTTCTATATCATTACTTCTATATCATAAAGCAAATGAAGAAGCCTACGTCGTGTATTACACTGTGTTAGAACACTCCAGTTGAGAACACTTAGTCGAAGTGAGAACGCTGGCCCTCGTGTTCTCGCATCCGTCGTGTTTTGTCACAGGTTTATACGGCTTAGGCTTCGTTATCTGCTTACTACATAACGCATTCGACAAACTAAAAAAAATACAAGCACTGTATTCACTTAGTCTTAGGAAAAGTGATCTGAGCTTGTAAATCTACTTTGGGAAAAGAGTTGAAATGCAAAATAGTATAAATAACAAGCCAGTAATCCTGGGTTTGTACAGGCCGTGTTCGCACTAATGAAGCACGGTGGAAGAAAGTGGCGCCCCGAATAAAGGGCTCAAAAAACGCGCGTCTGAAATATACACCAGCCAATTAGACGTTCAGACAATATGACGTTCATCAACCAATCAGACATAAAGCACTAGCACTAAATCGTCATTTGCCGCACCACAGGCGGCCCACACGTTGAATACGATTAATACATGATATTATGCTGTTGGCGATTACGTTACAATTTAGCCGCAATGTATGAGAATGCTTCAAAAATTGCTCAAAATGCGAAGTGTAGAAAATAATTTGGCTTGCCTTATGTTTGTGTTGCGTTGTTTGGATGTCTCTGTGTTTCTGGAGGCTGCGGGTTTATAGCCGTTTAGGCCAGTTGTACTTTCTGGTGGTTTTCTTCCCCTAAAGAGAATCAGAAGGCAGGCGACCTACATGCCCGGCGGCAATTCCACAAAAAGTGTGATCGGTTACACTTCGAGACGGAGCAGAAATGAAAACCTGGGAGATGGATAACCAGCATTTCTCGGGCAGTTAAAATAAAACTTGGGACCTTAGGACCGGGCCACCGGGCCACCGGGCCACCGGGCCAGTAGGTCGCTTGCCTTTCGTTTCTCTCTTGGGGCAGCCAGATAGTAAAACGCACCTAAACAGCTCTTAACCGCCTCTACGAACACAGAGATACGTACATAATGCAAGACAAACAGGAGGCAAGCCACTTGTATTTTAAATTATTTTCTACACGTAGCAGAGCAATTTTCGAAGAATTCTCGTACATTGTCTTCTAAACGGCTAAAATTGTAACGCAATCGCCAACAGCATTAAGTCACGTATTAATCGTATTCAACGTCTGGGCTGCCTGTGGCCGAGCAAATATTTTCCCGCGCAAACCCTTGAGAGGTTTTTATCACTGTTTGCATCTACGCTAATTTGACTCTGTAATATTATTAAAGTCTTTTGAAAGCTGATTTAAAGAACCACTCAGGCAGACTTTTAACCGCCTCTAGGAAAGTTCTCATCTATTTCCTAGACTGTTATCAGTTTCAATAGAAATATTTCTCACTCACTGAAACAAGACAAAGCCTCGCTGAGTACAGATAAATTGAAGATATCACTGACAAATTCACTTCGATTCAAGAGCAAGCCTGTAGCTTTCCAGACGCGGTCTGTGATTGGAGAACGAAACAATAGATGATACAACAGAAACAATGCTCCTGACCCTGACAACAAAGAAAGCTACAGGTCATACGGACAAATGAAAATAGAGGTCTGGAAGAGCTACAGGATTACTGCGATTCAAACCTTTTTTAGCCTGGTCAGAGATGCATTAATAGAAAACTACAGGCTCAGTCGACATCTACTTCTTCTAGTTCTTTGTTTTCTTCGACATCAATCGGTTGTTCTGTGTCCACTGACTGTTCCTCTTCGGTGAGTTCAGACTCTGTATCGTTGGTGTAACAGTCAGTCGAGCCATGCCTTTCTCGTTTTGCTTTTGCTCGACGGTTTTGAAACCAAACCTGCGGGAAGAGCAGAGCGACACGACTTTATTAGTTTTTCAAATCGTAAAACATCGAGGATCTGTGAGACTCTCTTCAAGTGATTTCTATGTTTTAAAATTAACGTTTGAACATAAACGTTATTGATTAAGGTACTTCGACCCATTTTGTCCCCATGAAATTTTAATCTTCGAGCCTGTTGATGTTGAAACCTTTCACTGTGTGAACACCATCTTGTATGACCATTCAGATAAAGGCTATTGAGCAGTACTTTCATGCGGTGCGAATTGGTTGTGCCTTTTGAGGCCTCAGTGTGTGAAACCCGAGTGTGAGCAAGTGAAAAGTACTTTCACGTGGTTACTATATTGTTTTCTTAGAGTCGATTTCAACCCCAATTGGCATGTGAAAAGCTCGAATTGGGAGATGAAACCCTTCCCTCGACTCCTCAGTTAAAACATGTGAAAGTTTATTACCTGAACTCGCGAGTCTCTAAGACCCAGCCTTAGTGCGAGGGTCTTCTTGAACACGCTGGTGGGGTATGGATTAACAGAGAACGCCCTTTCAAGTTCATCGATCTGCCATCTTTTGTAAGTGGTTCGGTTTCTCCTGCCTGTTTTGTCGTGGCAAAAGTCTGCAAAACAATCAAAACGGCACAACTGAGTGGTGCGCACATGACTGATGAAGAGACAACGAGAATTGTAGACTTATAACAATTCCATTGTTTACAGTTAGGGCTCAAAATGGGATCTAACATAGGTGGGTTTTAATCCTTTTACTGCCACTTGGGTACTTCTTCCTGAGGTTGCAATCTTACTGTGTGGCCACCAGCAATACTACATGGAACATGTGGAACATAACTTTCAAATGGCACGAAAGCTCCAGAGCAGAGCTTTCGAGGAATGATGAATCCAAGAGTGCTGCGATTCAAATTTGCTTCTATAACATTTTTGGAAAAGACGTTGGAGTACTTGGGTTAAATGCAGTTTGTGATTTATTTTATTGCGGCAAATTGTCTGGCAATAATGCATAACTTATTCCTTTAAATTCAAGTTAACGGTGAAACTCGAGACATAACTGGGACTTTGATTTCGTTTTGATTTTTGGTTTTGATTTCATCATTAGTACTTCTCCAAAATATACGAAATCTTAATAGCTTGGCCAACACTTCAATTTGCAACGAATCAGGAAGGGTCTAAGAGAGATCAACCGTGCCGACAAAGCAACAAGCTGTCAATCAAGTGGTGCAAGTTGTTTGTGAACCCGATTCACATAAAGGAGTCCTTCCCAGAAGCGTTGTTTAACTAGCAAGCGGCGTTATTTACATACTTGGACATAGCTAGTTTGCACAGCTCAACAGAATAGCTAAATCCGCATTCACCTGTGCGTATGTGTTAATACTGAATTCAAGGTGGTAAAACAGTCTCTGGGCATGCCACGATAAAATTATGACAGAGAATTATCACAGTGAAATCAATCAAAATCGAGACTATAGCCTTTGTTCATTTGTTGAACCGCGCACAGGGAAAAATCGCCGATTATTAGAAATACATCTAGGTCTTCTTGTATTTAATTAGACAATTTGAAATGATTAGGAAAGAGCCAGAGATTCAAAACAGCATTCAATGTGTCCTTTCTTTCTTTTTGTGGTGTCTTCATAGCTCTGAAATAACCTGGCCCAATGAAATGGACAAGGCAAATAAATGTGGGATGCTTTGGTTGGCCGAAAAAGTGATTGGCATCAGGTATTTTGCCATAAATAATATGGTTTTAACTAAGCATCTCAAAAATGTTTATCACATAAAAAACAACTTTGTAGTTAAAAAATAAAGAAACTAAAACTGAATGAATAGTTTAATTCGGTTAAATAAATGACAATTTATCAATAGAAAAAAACACTTTCGGTAACATCTCGAATTCTATCCGAAATTAAATTGGTTAGCCTTCGAGTAGCATGGATTTGCACTTTGCCATGGTTTTGTTGTTCTCATTTCGTTTTCAAAAATATGAATTATATCAGGAAACCTGTTCACTGAAAGAGAAAAACTGAATAACGAATGATCCGAAGAATATTTTTTACTTAAAGCTAGAGTCTTCGTTACCTCCTCGCTTTAAATGACCAGTTTGCGTAGATCATTATAATTATAACGCCTAGACACAAATTTATCGTAAGAAATATCTTTGTAGCTCGCAGACCACATTTATAGTGTTAATGAGGCAATTAAGAAATACTTGGATGGTATGAATATTTGAATCAAGGTTGATATAAAGTCTTGCTTTTGTGTATTCTTCAAAACAAGGGTGATAGTTCGGCGCGGGTTTTCTGTTTTTATAAGCTGACAGCTGCACAAAGATCGTCCAACCAAAGTATCGTTTGAAAGCTAATTACCTTGAATTTTATGTCGAAATCGATCTGTAAAAGAGTGACATGTTGGAAGAGATTCATATCAAATAAAGGACCTTCTCGATATTTGTGCCTCATTCGATCGCTTCTTTTTCTCTGGCATGCCAGTTAGTAAATGAATTTCAAACGAATACCATAAATTAATTGATGCTTTTGCCAAGCCATTGCAAAGAAAAACATTTACTGAATTAGATTTATGTCGACTTTGACGCTTCTGTTTGAAAAGCAGCGAAGTAGAAACGACGAAGTGACAAAGTCAATTATCTCACAAAAGAACTGCTTGACAGTTGAAGTTTCATGGGGGAGAAGGACGAAATAAATTCAAACTGAGTGGCGAAAATGAAGCAGTGAGTGTTTGAAAATGTTGCATTTTTTACTGAAAGACTGCCAGTGATTCTACATACACTAATAATAATCTATTATTAGATCCAAAATTAGTTATTAAAAAATTGGAGAGTTTCTACGACACCAAGATATAACGTTTCAACGCCCATGAAGGGATTCTACCACGGAATGTACAACAAATCATTATTTTATTATTAGCGAAATATCGGGACGTCTGCAAATTTGCTGTACGCGTGCTGGAAAACCAATTGAAATTGAATAATTACAAATCACTGTTAAAACCTGTAATAGCTCAGAAGTGTAATCAAAAGTGTAAATCTTGCCTTGCATTAGTAATAGAAAAAAAAATACTGTAACTTGGGATTAAATTTATCTGAAATTAGCTATTCTTATCAGCCGGAAAAGAGATAACACAAAAATACTTAAGTGAGATCAGAAATCAGGGCTCATTACTAAAGCTACCGAACTATTGTTCATTAAATCGAAACATTTCCGAAACAAAACCATATCGAAGTGGAAAAGATTAATCTCTGCAACAGAGGGCAACTGTTTTTGTTCTTTGAAGACAATTAGTACTTAAATTTTCACTAATGAAAGTTAGTTCTGGATTTATTCGAGCCCTAAAGAAATTCAGCCATCCCGGCTTTGACACTAACTTTCTTCAAGAAAAACTTTTATTTTGACTCAATGCAGCCATGCCATGAGTTAATCAAGGACACAAATATTCAGAGATGATGTTTTAGTCAAATATTCTTCGAACACTGCTATTTTGGACATATTATTAAGAAAATTGAATGTTTCATACACACCAAGTTAGTTCTTTAGTTAAATTTATTGTCGTTTCTCAGTCACAAAATCACAAAAAGCCAGATCAGCGATATCGGACCTGCTGAAGTTGAACCTAATAAATGCAGTAATAATCGTTTAAATCGTGTTAGATACCAGGTATTTATAAAACCGGATGTGTAAAACTCGCAAAATGCTCGTTTAGAACTTCTTCATGAGAACTAGGTAAACATTTATATTGCTACCTCGCTGATAATGTCGAGAAAAGAAGCTCACACAAAAAATAGCCTGAAACTGAGCATACCATTTTTAAGGTCATCCATATCTCTGCCTCGTCCTTCTCTATCGGGGTCCGACGAGTTTCTAGATTCCCCTTCAACAAACTGCACTCGATTTCTCTCGCAGAAACACTCGCAGGTGCAACGGGGGATGGTCACCACTTGATAAGGTGATACGGTTCCGTATCTCATGCCTCCAAGGCGATACGGATGGTGATGCGGGTAAACGTACTGATGTCGAACCAGGTCCATGTCGTGTTGTTGCGTTCGAGGTTCGTTTCTCAGAACTAAATTAACTGGTAAATTTGCTACAAATATAGAAGACGAGTTTACAAAGCTGTCCAATTGTGTGTTGAATGCCCGCAGCTCTTGATTGAGACTGGTGTGAAAGACACCCGCCAGCCAATACCGACAAGTTGAGTCAAAGGCCTCATTTCTTTCTTTTGTCAAGACACAAAAAATAATCTCGAGAGCTGCAGAACCTAACACTGCGTTGCCATGGTAGTAAGACCAAGAAAAGCCACCGCATTTCATTGGCTTCTTAGAAGTTATTCTTTTGTTTTTGTTAAAAGCTTCGAACCAAAGAGGAATTCTTCAATATATTACTAAAGCATAAACTGCAAAACACCCCGAGAAAATAAAATATTCCACAGCAACAGACAAGAAATATTCCTTCAAGTTTTTTTTTCAGAATTTTCTATCGTGCCTGATGAAATCTCTGTTGCTGTAGACTGAAATAAAATATAAATGCGGGTTTTTAGCTGACACCATTTGTCCATAAATCAACTTTGTGCATTCTTGCTTACAGGTACCAACGTGTATTTGCCAACACAGTGCAATGTAACATTAGTTACCTCATTTTGCAAGGTAAAAACGATATTTAAAGCATGAAGCAAAGATTTTAGGATTGGATCGAAATTATTTCAAGTTGTACGACATAAATCTCTCTACAAAAGGTGATGAATTTTATTCACATTACCATAAAATAGAATGCACAATTTCACAGGACGATTTTCTGAAAGGTTCACTTTTCCAATTAAATTATTTCCGTCTTTTCTCGGGCGAAAGTATAGAAGGATTAATTTTTTGTTTTGCAAACAAGACTCGGCACTCAAGCAAAGTGAATAATGGTAATTTAGCGACGGAAGTTTATTAATGTTTCATCAAGCCGATCTTTTACATACAGCTCATCAAATTTTAATTCTCAAAGAACACTCTCCAAAGTCACATCTTTTTAAAAAGACATGTCTCGTGGCACTGCCTTTGTCTTCTCGATATAATCTTCATTCACGTCTCCATATAAAACTTGGAGTCTTTGCAACAAAAGGCTTCTTTTTAACTTTCAACGATCTCAAAATTTACACCTCTAACTTTGACAAGTTAATAGTTCTTCGGTGACACTAAGGGAGGTTGTTGAGGACCACGCAAAATGAGACACACAGTAAAAGTACACTTTTATCGCCTTGCCTCGTGTGTTTGTTGAGGATCATGAACAAACGACTCAGAATTTGTTCTAGAATTCACTTAATTGATAGTCTGAGTTCCACAGCCATCGGCTCGCAGCGCAGCATTTGATTTCCACAAACGTCGACTTGGTCCACGGTTAACAACAATATTTTCTTAGTTATTCTACGCTATCTGTCAAGCAAAACAAAAGAACAGGTTGCAATAAACACACAATTCAAAATCTCTTTAATCCGCACGCCACTCGTCGCCGAAATCTGAGCCAAACCACTTGAAACTGATCCTTTATGTAAGCGCAGTTGCGTCCTAAACTCGCTGAAAACTAAAAAGCTTTACTCTGAACAAGTTAGTACCGCAAATGAAAGCAATTTGGTAACTGATAGCTCGTATGGGCCTGAGCTCATTATAAAAGGATTTCCATTGCTTCAGTAAACAAGTAACAAATTATTAATCTATTTTGAAGACTGATCAGAGTTTGATTTCGGTAACATTAACATACCAAACAAAGGCATCTTTTGAAACCAACCCACGTCAGTCCGATTACTTCTTTCATTTGCTCTAAGAGGCTCATTTGTTTTCTTTTTTCGCTTGGCTTTATTTGCTAATAAGAGAACTAAATTTTATCCTTGTAATGTAAATATATAAGGCCAGTTGCTCTGTAAGTGTGCTACGCAAATAAATATCAGTGAACACTGAGTAGATAGTTAAGTTGCGAAAAATACGGCATCGAAAAAACCTGCCAAAACCAAAACGATTGGCCTTTCAGAAGTCCAAAAACTGATTAACTTAGGGGTAGTAGAACTGGGGGGAAATATCAAAATTCAATCATGAAGATGTCCCAATTTACTCGCTTCAAACAGAATTATAAAACAAACCTTACTTTTTTATCCCCGGTGAAGTAAAAGTTAATTCAGTGACTCTTATCAACATTTCACCAAGTCTCGCGCAGACTCAACAGAAATTAAACCCCGACTCTGAAACATAACTGACTGAAATAGATCTTTTTAAAAAAAAATCGTGTTTTCCGTGTTCGTGAGTCTGTTTTCAGAAAGCAGAACGTAATTTAAAATTAATAAAGATTTTAACTAGCTGAAATGAATAGTGAAACACAACGGGCAAATTACGCAAAACATTAGTGAACAATGCAGGGTGATTTACGTAGAAAGAACTCGTTCAGCTGTGTATACAGTATGTGGCTTGCGGTATATTAACTTCTTATCATATATGGTAGGTGAAGACGACATCCTGAACAAACGCTACTGTCTTCGTGCATGGTCGTGTTTTCATTGCGCGAGGAAAGCCAGTGAAAATTGAATCACTGGATGTAGAGATGACGCGCACGAGCGAGCAAACTCGCCGACATCATGGGGCACTGTTTAAACTGGTTGAGGCTAATATATACCGTTTCTAAGAGATGCCAGGGCGAAATAAATGTTACTGACTACTTAACAGACCTTTTGTGACATTTTCGTGGTTGAATTAGTCGAATTCATAGGGCGACTTCTCTCTGAAAAAAACAAATTGAATGTTCTGGGTGTAAATTGTAGTACAAAAACCACGAAGGACAAATTACCTGCTTCGCTATGATAAAATTCTAATTCAGTTGCCCAGTGGAATTTTTTAAAAAAGGAAATTAAAACTGAGCAAGGAAGCGCGTTTAATTTATTAATTTGTTTATTTGCTATGATAAAATCTTATTCAATTAACCATTGGAATTTTTTAAAAAAGAAATTAAAACTGATCAAGGAAAAAAATGGTTAAAGGATTGAGTGGAGTTCAATTTAGCCTGCGAAAACAGCCGTCCTTCTTCACTCCCGGCCCGAGTGGCGTAGTGAGTGGTGGGTCGGGAGCGAAGAAGGACGGCTGTTTTCGCAGGCTAAGTTCAATTCGGTCTGTAATTATACGAGTCATAACAAAATCGGACGAACGCCCAGCGGGGAGTCTGATTTGTTTATCACGAGTATGGAAACAGACAGAGTTTTCCAATTTCCGAGAAAAGAAGAATAGACAAGTTATGAAAGAAAGGGAAATATGCATTAGAAGACTGAGAAAGGAGGCGTAGATTGTTGATGTTCACGATTTGAAACCAAGGTTGCATTTGATTGGTTGATTTAAACTACAACTTTGAATGTGACCAGCTTATTGAACTGTCAGATATCAAACTCTCCAATAACAACTTAGCAAGTGAAGCAGTGGAAAAAAGGACTTTTTTAAACCAATCACAATCGTGTGTGAAGATTCCCGTAATCTCCCGAACGTGTGACGAAGCTGAACAAATAAACTTTCTGGATTTCCGAAGTATTTCGACCTGATTTCATGCTAGCTACTGTACACACTTTTTCTGTGCGAGCTCGAACAATGCAAGAACAAATTCCATGTATCCATGTAAATCAGGATGCTTTTCCCAAATCTCCAATTCAGGAACGAAATAAGGAATAAAAAGCACTGACGATAAAGTTTTATAGTGGAACCTCAGTTCAGTTCTCAAAAGAATTAACTTGTCCTTTTTCCGCGCTTGAACTGTGTGAAATGCGCACTGGAAGTTTAGGGTGTCCATAAGTGTGTTATTACCCAAGCTTGTTCGAAACCGCACTGAGGATATCGGCCCTCGGTCTTTTTTGCAGTACGTAATGTCAAGACCTCATGATCAGGACGATATTCTCCTCACACTTAGTTTATAAGAGATGTGTCTTTCATCCAAGTCAACCTCGCTATACCGGCACTGCTCCGACTTACGGCATAGCTTCACGATTATCATAACGCCATTTGTACATTGTTAGAAAAGCGCGGGAATTTTTTCAATTTTAACGTTGTCAAGTGTAAAACTGGCCATAATGATAAATTTTAATGCCACACATTTTGTTTCAACTAAAGTTTGATACAATCATCATCTTTAATCTTTGTATGATAAAACATGTTACCCTTTACTCTGAGAAACATCAGGGAAAGGAGAAATAGACTTTTACGTGCCCTGTGGTTTGGTGTTCCGAACGTCTTCGGATGTAGTCGGGTTATCTTTGAGATATGACTCTCGTTCCCAGGGCCTTTCACTTAGAGATTGGTTGTCCTGTGACTTAGAGAAAGTCTGAGTAGATATAAAAGAAAACCTAAGGTTTAAACAAATCTCCAATGACATTAAAACATCAAATCATTGTCCTTCTTTAAGGCAAAGCTTAAAAATTTGTAAAAGATACCCATCTAATTGCTGAGCTATTTTAATTTAGTTTAACACTGTAGTATCCATTTTTTAGGTAATTTTATTTTATTTTATAATTATTGTAACCTAC
>CM042751.1:17179631-17229631 GCA_022496165.2 Catalaphyllia jardinei | reverse complement strand
CTTTCCTTAATTTTGATCTGCAGATATATTTCTAATTTTGTACGAAGATGGATCTCTATAGCTCTACTCGAAGCAGGCAATCGATTACTGATGTCCCAGCGGTATTCCGAACGGCGTGCTAAAAAGAGTCCATTGTTCACTCGTCCAATGAGAAGTCAGATCGATTCCTGTATTTAGCCGCAAGTGTTGTCTCGAAAGGACGCCATGATGTTGTGTTCCATGGCCCTTGATGCCTCGTTTTCATGTAACTCGACCCAGACTACCCTAGGTCGCCACCATTTTGGAATAAAGCATATTAGGCGAAAAACTACACTAAAATGTAATAACATGTTCAGTATGACCTCCAAAATAAGTGCCCCCTCCCTTTGAAATAGGCACCCCTCCCATCGGCCAAAATTAAAAAACATGGCCACTTCTATAGCATCTTCTCCCCTTTCCTTGTTATGTAGAACAACATTACCAACAACAACAACAACATTTATTTATATCACTAGAGAAATAAAAGATAAAAGTAACTAATACATAAAAGTACACTGAGACAACAAAGGATGTATAGTCTTGGCCATGGGAATTTTATTATATTGGCAACTGATTATCAACTCATTCAAGCACTATCCAATGACTTTCACAATGGATGGTAGTGAAGATCTACTGCTTCATTGCCTATTAAGCCCAATCAACCTAAATGAGCAGCAGGCCTATAGACTGGATAAAGAGGTTAGTCATTTACGTAGTCCTTCAATAAAAGGGGTTAGTCAAACATGTATAAGTTCTTCAAGAGAGAAAGGATTCTTTTGAGGGGATGACAAAGTTTGATGGATGGGACGCTGCTGCTATATAACATTCCCATCATTGATAAGGATAAGTTAAGGACAAGGAAGATATCAGAACTGATATTAAATATGTGATCATGCATGTTTGCCAAACTAATTAACAGTCCACACATGAGATATTAGAGTTGTACATTGTTTCAGTTTGTGAAACACATCAAGTTTCGAAAAATAATTACCAGTAACAACTCTACCACTACGAAAACTTCAGAAAAAGCTATCTATGTTGATACTCAGTTGTTGTTCATGTGCAGTATATGATTCATTATAAAAAATGATTGCATCTGGCCATGATTTGGGAAAAATTAAAGTCTTCCCCCCCCCCTCCCCATCCCTTAGAGGTGTCTCTTGAAGAGGTGATGAAGCCTGTCCAGTTTAAACTGTAGATATACAAACCATCATATCAAATTAAAGCTGGCTATCAAAATATACCAAGACTTTTTAGAAACTGAATAGTCTAAATCACTTTTTGAAAGACAAAGCAAATCTTGTTTTTCAGTAATTTAATTTGTTCCTCAGTTTCTGGACCCAAAGTACTAAAAAAAAGGTATCTGAGATTTACCATACTTAATTTCGAAGAAAAGTTAACAGAACATTTTCGAAAGAGAAATAAAAAGATATGAAGTGATCATACAAAAAGTTCTATTTTGTTTTACTGTCAAACTAGCTACCGTCCAAATTTTAGGGCAAACAAACAGTTTCCCTTTGGTTTATAGCTTTCAAAACATGATTTGGACACTTGCACTTACAGGTCATGAGAAATCCAACAATAATAATTATTCATTTTATTTCAAAATTTTTGGTATGGTTTGATAGCCAGCTTTAGAGCTACAAGCTTTAATTTGATGTAAGGGTTTAAGACAGCTTAAGTATATACAATTTGAACTGCATCCACTACAGTACTTCTATGCGAGATACCTCTAAAAGTATACAGTAATGGTTTTAAATTAAGTACCTCCCATGGAAAAGCACCCAACTCTTCTCCTAATTTTTAAATTTTCAACAATTTACAGCATACCACTAATATCCTGTTAATTTTTTACCTAAATATCCCCTTGTTCAAAAACTCCTAAAAGGACTTCATTATTTTAAAAAGAGATCATGGTCTCCCCTTGCAAGTTAAATCCTGAAATTTTTCAATTGTCATACTGGAGAAAAAGTCATTACATGGTTCGAAGTTTTCAAAAAATATCACAGTAATCTTCAGTGCAATGTTATCATCTTCGACTTCCTTATTTTCTTGAATAGATATCAAACACAAATGGAATATGGCCAATGTGTTATAATAAGCACATTTCATTAATCAGGCAAATTATTCACTGCAAACAAAAATAGTTCGTGTCATACAGAACAATTATTCTACCATGTAAATTTAGTTTTGCAGAAAAGTCTCCAAAATATGAACAAAAAATATTGCTCGTGGCAAGAATATTTTCAAGACCGACAAATTATGAGCGAATGATCTCGAAATGTTTTTTGGAAGTGAAAGTAAGTCATTACTTATGCAAAATACGTCTCGTTGTTCGATTGACGACACGAAACGTGGAAATACAAGCTTTATTCCAAAATTCAAGCCTTCTAAGAATTATGTTCTAAATTTTGCCTTACAGGAAGACGCAGCGATCCCTTTCAGCGAATTTTATCTGTATTAAACCACGATCAGAGTAAAATATGTACACTGACTGCTAAACTGATTTTCAAGACGTAAACAATTGTACTACATATGCAGGAAGCCGGACTTAGCGCTGGCAGGGTGTGTCGAAGATAAATACAAAAAATATCGAAAATTCCCTGAAAAATATCTTGATCACTGACTTATTTGTTTAGAATTTCACAGGATATAATTTCCAAACCATTTACGAAAAAATTGAGTCATTTTTGTCCTGATTAAACGAGAACTGACACACAAACTGGATTTCTATTCACCAATACTCGCCGTGGAACATCTTGGCGCTCTTCAATGACCTGACGCTGCGAACGGACACGAAAAACGTTCAATCAAATCTCGTATGTTTTGGGGCCAAAACGCACTCAATATATCGATATAAAGATACACTGCTTTTAACTTAAAATACCAGGGTTGGTTAAGGAATAAAACGGTTTGAAACACTCGCAAATGCACCTCTTCTGTTATCGAAGACTGACCCTTTGAAAATGGATATTGTGTTCGTGGAAGGCGCGTTGTCTTGGAATATTCGTTGCAACTTCTAGATGGCAAAGTTAGCCTTATAAACAACAGATTTCTTAACAGATGACAACAAAAAACTCTTCTAGTGAATTTAAACTGAAAACTGTAGCAAAACAGGGCTATAAGGTTGAAAACAAGCAAGGTCGATGCATTCCACTTGTAACCGTAATCGCCAAGATGGCGGTTAACTTTGTTGAGAAAGTGACGTACGAAACAAAGTTAAAAATTTCCTCTCCGCAAAAACAAAATTTAAACATACCTAGCTTAACTTCAAGCTAAAAGTAAATATAATAATAGTAGGCTACCAAATGCGTCATAAGTCCTTCTTAATGCGAAATAAAAGCGCTTGTTGCTTAGAGTCGAGGAAGAACGAAGACGAACTAGCGTCAGGAAGAAACAACTTGGCCCAAATTTGTTGCTTTCGAAATACATTTCAAAAGGAGATCTATTTCAATCTATAAGACAGGAAAATAATCACACACGTACGAAGAACTAAAATACTTAAATTCTGAAGCCAAAATACTTGTCTTGCGTTAATTTGAGACCAGATAGTCGTCAAAATAATTGAAAGTTGCGAAGTTGAATAGATTTTGAGGATCTAACGAGACGAGACACTCACATGGTATGGAACCAAACACTACCTTCTAGAAAACTTTCAAGGCTTAAAATAACCCAACAACCACGAAAATCTATCGCAAACGAGTATTACTGATTGTTGAAATCCATTCTGACCCACAGAAATATAAAATACAAAAAATATTAGAATTTTAGGAGAAATGTTTACGAGGAAAGCAATTACGACAGCTCGCAGCCACTTGTCGAGATGTGTTTGTTGCCTGTATTTAACAAAGTTTTCAACACACTTCAACATGTTCACCCACCCCCGTTGTGACTTAAATGCAAAGTTAGATGGTTAAAATTTCCTAAATCAGCCAAAAAGTAATAATTCCTTCCATCCGCCCTGAGCTGCGAAAGGTTCTTTGCAAAATGTCAAACTAAACCAAACTGGAGTTTCGCGCTTATCGTTTAACTGCTGAAAAACACAAAGATAAATTTCACGTAACTTACCCCTGTCAGGAAAGCAAACTAAGTTGCTTTCATTTCCAATGATTTTTACGGCAATCGCACGGAGAGATTATCCTGTATGAGACGAAAAGTTGGGACAAGAAGCACAACTAGCCCAATGGCGGTCTGCAATGGCAACATTTCGTGCTTGTTTCCTCAGTGGTCCGCATTCGATGTATAAGTAAGATGCGCGTTCGTAGCTGCGTCACTTCTCCCCAAGCGACGCCGAGTAGAGGTTCGTGAGTTTGATTGTCTCGCTATCGATTTCTTCCGAGAAACCTCGTTGTTAAATTAATATAATCAGTCACCATGGGCGATTCAGCGACGACGACTCCAAAGTCACCCAAGAAGAAGGCACCGAAAAAGCCTGCCGAGCACCCGAAGTACGAAGAAATGATCGTCGCTGCGATTAAAGAGTTGAAAGAGCGAACGGGTTCCTCGCGTCAGAAGATAACAAAATACCTATCCGAGCACTACAAAGTTGGAGAAAATGTTACCGTCCAGGTGAAGCTCAACCTTAAAAGACTTGTTGCGAGTGGCAAACTTATTCAGGCCAAAGGAGTTGGCGCATCTGGATCTTTCAAGGTGAACAAAGCCGCGGAGGTTAAGCCGAAACCTAAACCAAAGAAGAAACCTGCCGCCAAAAAACCAGCAGCAAAACCCAAGAAGAAGCCCGCAGCTAAAAAGCCTGCTGCAAAGAAAGCAGCCGCAAAGAAGAAGCCTGCAGCCAAGAAGAAGGCTGCAAAGAAACCGGCAGCGAAGAAAGCGCCAGCAAAGAAAGCAGCAAAGAAACCCGCCGCCAAAAAATCGCCCGCGAAGAAATCCCCGAAGAAAGCAAAGAGCCCAGCGAAAAAGCCAGCCAAAAAAGCTACAAAAGGAAAGAAATAAGTGAACTTGAAAATATTTCATGACTGACGTACATTTATTATGTTTATATTAAAAGACTGCGGTTTCCGTTGACTTTCAGTTTAAAGAAACCTTTGCCGTAGCAGAGGGTGTCAAAGATAGAATAGAAATAAGAATTAAGAATTCTTTCTGTAGTTGTGAATGTCTGTTACCAGCCGTTGTTAGGTTTTTCGTAGCAATTTATTTATGTAAAGTGCAAGTCAGATGTGTGAGGTACACGAAAGTTTTGTAAATAAAGGATCAAAGATTTTTTATAAACTAAACGGTGTTGACTAAATTTCTTGCATATCCCCCAGTCCAGACAAAGAGGGCACACCCCGTGCATTGCCATGGGAACTAAGTACCCACCCCTACTCCACCCCCTCCATTGGAGTAAAAGAAGGGATCAGATCCGTGGCCTATCATGGCTATTATATGCGCCCAGAAGCATATCACCGCAATAAGGTGATATGCTTCTGATGCGTGATATCGAAAGAGGCCGTTTTACAGTATTTTTTCCTGCCGTAACACAAACAATGAACTCGCCTTCCCCCAAAGAAAAAGCCCTGTTGTGAACGTTTTCTGAAAAATAGGGAACTTAATCAAAACACGACGGCACGAGAACTTCGCCAAACAAAAGGATTAATGAGCAGAACAATGGCCGTGCAAGTGCATTATAACTCTTGTACATTTCACTGCCGTCCTCTGCGAAACAACAACGTGAAAATTAACAAGGTTTATGTATGAATGTTGTGCCGCGTAGCACTATAAACACAAATGATGTAACAGAGAGTTAATTAACAAATGATGTAACAGAGAGTTAATTCTCTGTTACATCATTTGTGTTTATAGTGCTACGCGGCACAACATTCATATGTACCCTTACTTTCTCTTCGCCGCGATTCACCATCTAAATCGACCCCGACTTTCTCTGTCCGACCTCGTAGCTCAGTCGGCAGAGTGACGGTAGATCTAATCCTGAGGTCGTGGGTTCGATTCCCACCGGGGTCAAAACATTTTTTCTGTACCTCGTGTGGTTCCCTGATTCCCTTTACTAGGGCTAACGCCTAGTGGGTTATTCATGGGTTAAATTAGCACTAAAATTTACACTTCAGAGTTAATTGTCTGTTACATCATTCAAGTTTTATGTATTTTGGAGAACCTAGGCGACGACGGCAAATATTTTGGATTTCCATACGGAATCGATCTCTGGCATTACATATCTTGTTTCAGCAGGTTTTTAGACAGATTTGCGCTCTGAACGGGTTTAATTACTCACGAAATTGGAGAGTAAAATTTAAATCCATTTTTTGCTAGACGTCGTCCCTGGCGTTGGTTAGTTAACAAAGGCTTTCCTTCTAAGGGTTTGGTTATAAAAAACAGGAAGGGAAAGGGGGTGGGGGTGGGGGTTGGCCGGAGCATTAGAAAATGTGGTGGATAGAAAATGCACGACCCAACCCTTTTGTGGTGTTTTTTACACATCTACAAAGAATAAAAATCTACTAAATTTATGGCATGTTTACACTGTCAAAATTCAACATGTTAAATTGAGTGTCAACATTCCAAAATGAGCGCCATAGCTCCAATTCGGTCATCAAACCTTCGATCGCCATTTTCTCGATCAGATACAAGTCTATCAGTTACCGTCCAAATCGATCAATTTCTTTCCAAATCGAGCAAATTAAATCGTTTACATTAAATCGATCATCAAGTTCCCTTCCAAATTAAATCGATCACTATACCCAAGATGCTTTGCTGGTATGCTTATATCTGCTGGCAAAACACGACCGCGGGCTCTTCCGTTTCCTCGTGGAGCGGTCGTGGGGCGACCGTCGAAGGACGAAGCAGAGGTAAAGTCTAATTGCACTTTAATATATTTACCTAGAATATGATTTATTCATGAAAGTGGCGGATCTTTCATCAGACATTGTGCTCAGTAATGTCTCAAACCCATGAAATCCTCTTAAAAAATTGATAACTGAAACGAACACTACAATACAATCGCAAATCACAAATCACTAAAGAAACGGTTCCTGGGTTACATTTGGCGCAGGGGAGGTCAAACCCAACCCTCCTCTATTACCCACTTCCTGTTACTTTTAAATAATAACCCCTTACATTTGTCACTTTCTGTCATTTAGTGAAGGCTTCCTAAATACTTTAACTGTCGGAATCTTTATTTTTTCCCCTGGTAGTGTGTTTGGAGAACCAGCGGGTTATCCTAATGATTTTTTTTAAGTAGTCGGCAACTGATTGGGGAATTTGGTCGGCTCCGGGACTCCGGTTTCTGAGCCTGAAGACCAAGTCTTACGTGCTAAGGAGTTCACGAGTGTTATCCTTTTTTAAGTGGATTCCATGGATTTGAGACATTACTGAGTACAATATCTAATGAAAGATCCGCCACTTTCATGAATAAATCATATTCTAGGTACATATATTAAAGTGCAATTAGACTTCACCTCTGCTTCTCCTTCGACGGTCGCCCCTCGAGGAAACGGAGGAGCCCGCGGTCGTGTTTTGTCTGCAGATAAGGGAAGGAGAAGGGAAGTTTTTAAGCACCCACCCATCGTCGCTTACAGACGCACTTCTAACCTTCGCGACATTTTAGTTAAAGCTAAGCTGCCCACTATCACAACTCCTAACAACACTAGTTTACCACCAGGATCATTTCGCTGTGGACAAGATTACGCTACTTGTCCTTACATTACTAACGGTCTTACACACTATACTTTCTTCTCTACTGGTGCAACCCGTCAAATCAAGTCACACATAACCTGTAACACCTAAAATTTAATTTACATGATACAGTGTAACCGCTGCCATTTACAATACATAGGCGAAACTAAGCGACGTCTCAAAGACAGATTCAACGAACATAGACGCTCTGTCGACAAAACAAACATTAAATCCAAACCCACCACTGTTGCCGAACATTTTCTGTCTCATCCTAATCATTGCCATACTGACATGCAACTAATTCCACTCGAACTTATCCACTCGTCACGTGATTCAATAAGAAAAGCCAGAGAGTCATTTTTCAGTTAATAGATTTAGCGAGAACACTGGAACCTGACGGTATGAATAGACGTGAAGAATCGTAAAATTTGTAACCTTAGAAAGCCTGTTTTATCTTTACTTTATTTTATTTGTTTCGTTCGTCATTTCCGTCACTCCTCTTGATTTCGAAATATGTATTACGACATTCTCCACTATATTATATTGTAATCTCATTTTTGTAAGTTAGTAACATCTAAACCTGAAGAAGGCTGGTTTGGCCAGCCGAAATATTGTTTTTAATATATCACGTTGTGTCAGCCTTGCAGTAGTCTTTGACTTCTCGTCGTTTTTATTATACCAGCAAAGCATCTTGGGTATAGTGATCGATTTAATTTGGAAGGGAACTTGAGGTGATGATCGATTTAATGTAAACGATTTAATTTGCTCGATTTGGAAAGAAATTGATCGATTTGGATGGTAACTGATAGATTTGTATCTGATCGTTACGAGAAAATGGCGATCGAAAATTTGATGACCGAATTGGAGCTATGGCGCTCATTTTGGAATGTTGACACTCAATTTGACATGTTGAATTTTGACAGTGTAAACGCGCCATACTAAATTGACGTGATTAAAAATAACAAGCAAACTGCGGTTATAAACATAACGAGATAACGCATTGAACTTTTTGTCCAATTTCTTAGACTGGAGATCTTTCAATTTTGACAATGAAAAAGTAAATGAAAATCAACAGACCTAGTAGAGAAGAAGTTTCTCACTGCCAACATTTTCGTTAAGCGCTGGTTTCAAATCGCGAATAAACAAGGTTTCCTTAATTTTACAGTGTATATCAGACTGTCCAGTGGCTAAAATGTCAAATTGATCCCATTTAATCCTGTGGCCTGTTTGGGTCAAGTGATCAGCAATGGCAGAAGAATGGCGGCTGTTACTCGTCAGCGGCTTAAAATGTTCCGTTTTCCTGCCATGTAATCGATAAATTATTTACCTGCATTTAGACCCCTATTTGGCTGATTACAATGGTCACCAAATGTTACATAGCTTTTAAAATTGTCAGTTTTGGTATCATGATTAGATTCATTAAACCTGATGTCTTGTTTTGCCTGATCGATCTGGGTCTACTCGTGTAACACACGAGCGACGATAATCAGAAACGAAGGACAGATACCATTCCCCTTTATGCATTACAGGATATCATCTGTTACTGATAGATTCGACTTAGGGCCATTGTTATAACGCAAAAGTAGTCATTTGGCGTTTCAATGGAACTAGCAGTTTCATAACGTTGTAAATATTACTGAATGGAGCTTTATAGCTGTTTATAGCAATTGTCACGCAGGGATCGTAATCTGGACTTCTAGTCTGAAACAGACTTTAGTTTAGTTCTGGGTTGTTTCGATTTGACGTGTGGGCTGTATGTTTTGCTCAAAGCAAATTCAAACATTTAAAGCAAGCAATATTTACTCACCAGAAATCGCAAAAGCTGGAAATCAAAATCCACAGTGGGTGGCTTAAGCTGAGGATCCTTGAGCACGTGATGGAGGCCGACGAATCCGACGAACATCTCGAAACAGTTTGGGCTCCACAAATTCTAGAGTTTTTCAACATTTCCAACCAAATTCACTCCATGTATCAATTAAGTATACATCCCGTCTGGCGGCGTTGGCTGCCTTCTCGGGCACGTAACACGAGATGGAAGGAAGGGTAGGTACGCGGGCTCATTTTCGGAGAAAAAAGAAGTATTTGAAAAATATATATAGATATGTTTTGGACTAATTTTATTTACTGAATGCCTACATTTAAAAATAAAAATTCTCTCGCGGTGTTTTGCAGTCATCCAGAAGGTGATGTTTGCTATTCGTGGCAAGTTAGCTACTTGGTCAGCGGCTGCTCAAATCTAACCAATTTGTTACGTCACTTCCGTCTACGAAAATTTCTGCTAACGCCATTTTGCCCCTCTCCGCAAAAACTCATCCATTGCTTCGCAATGAATGAGTTAAAAAGTAAGTGTAAGGTGTAACAATGGCTTAGTTTAAGCGAATTGCAAGGACGAAACTATTCGAGCCATTGTAGTTTTTAGCCAATCAGGAGGCGCGTTACATCTAGACTTCTCTTTGGTGTTGTGTTTATCTAACTGTGAACAATTACATAAGCTCAACCGTATCGAACTAGCGTGTTTCCTCTCTCACTTTATCGAAACTGAAAGTTCAATCGGGGAGCGTGCCGTTTACAAAACTCTTCTTCTAATTCGAATATTGAGGAAAACTGTTAGACAAGAGCAAATCAAAGACACAAAGTCGACACGAAACCGAACCAGCGTGTTAACCACAGAACTGAACGAACGTTTTCATGAAGTGTATTCCTTCTCTGTTTACCTATATCGAACTGAAGGTTCCTTTGGGCAGCGTTTTTTTTTAAAGAGGGTGTTCACCAGTCGAACGACTAGAGCAAATCCAGTATTCAAATCTAGCATATCGAACTGAAGGTTCAGTCGGCAGTGTTACCGAACAGAATAACTGAACGAGTGTGTTTATCATGCAGTCGAATCCAGTGTTCAAAACACAAATCGGACCTGTTTGCCACAGAATTAAACGAGCGTGTTCATCAATCAAACTAGCGTGTTCACTTTCACCTTGACTTTGCCCATCATATTGAACTGAAAGTTCGACCGAGCAGCGATACTGGATTGCGCGACGAACGTTACCAGCCGGTAAACGCGTTATAATTTTCTCTCCGTAATGTTTGCAACAGAAGAGAACCAAACATCCGTCATGCTGTATTAATAAACCCCTTATTATACCACAAATTATTTGCTCGTTGGCACTCTATCGATAGGTATACCTAGTAACAAAGAATAATTTATTAATAGGCTCGATTTCCGCCGCTCTTTCGTGTCCGGTGTCTCCCCTCCCCGAAAGGGGACGGTCGTGCGTTCGGAGGAGGAGCGCGGGCTCATTTCCCGAACAGCGGCTGGTAATCGAGCCTATCTTTGTTAGCGACTGGTCAAAAAACAGCGGGATGGTGGGGGGGGGGGGGGGGAATTTGGCCGGAACATTTAAAAATGTGGTAGTAGATAGAAATGACCCCCTTATTCCATATGGCATGAAACTGAGTGACCCATGGCCCACCCCTAAATGAAGGTTGAAAATTGCACGACCCGCCCCCTGAAAAATATGACATTGTATGCGAACGTGTTGTGCTTTTTTACGTTTTACGTTTTTTCTAAACAAAAATTCAAATTGCACTCGCCTAAGTGGCTCGTGCAATTTCAGCTTTTTGAAAACCTCACTCGTGCAAGTAATTCCAAATTTAACTCAAAACCTTGTATGGTTACCTATACTAATCACCATGAAACGATTACGGCATCAGGAGCGGGCATCACGGAATACAGCGAAAGACAGCGAAAAATTTAAAGCAAAGTTGAAAGAGTTGCCTTCGATTTCAGCCTTCCTCTCGCTAAAAGGAATTACAAACATGACCAAAAGAGAGACTTTTATCAATGCGCCAAGAAATGGAACATTTTAGGCGTATCTTTTCAAGGAATTAACTCTCCTCTTTTTAAACAGAACATTAAGTGCTATATATTTAAGACATTTTATAGCTTTGATAATTTAATCTATATGACCTTTTAATATTTTTAACCTGTAGCTTGTATAATTTGCGTTTTTGTTCTTAAATTTCTACTTATTAAGACGGCCATTTTACAAAACCCGCGACGCAAATGACCCTGCTTCGTTTTGATAGTACCGGACCTGACAAGTTCGTGCAGTCTCAGCGGAGACTAGCTCCTTGTTATGGGCTATATGGGTATTTGCGACACCAAAGGGTATGGTTTTTCAGACGTTTTGGTGAGAAGTAAGGTGTTATTTTGGCCATTTTTGTCTAGAATAGGACATGGTTTTTGCCTTTTAGTCCTGAATAATTGGATATGTTTGTTAGAAAAAGCTACGTTAATCAATGCCTTTAACATCGGTCTGAACTATAGAACTAATTATATTTGTTGCAGGAGGCGCGGTGGCCTCATGGTTAGTGCGCTCGACTCCGGAGCGAGCGGTCTGGGTTCGAGCCCTGACCGGAGACATGATGTTGTGTTCTTGGGAAAGATACTTTTCTCTCATGGTGCCTCTCTCCACCCAGGTGTATAAATGGGTACCGGCGAATTTAATGCTGGAGGGTAACCCTGCGATAGACTAGCATCCCATCCAGGGGGGAGTAGAAATACTCCTAGTCGCTTTATGCTTCAGAAACCAGGATAAGCTCCGGCCTGGTGGGTGGCCCGTATGCAGGCTTGACTTATATTTGTTGCAGTCATTGCTCTTATTAACCCTTCCTCTTTGACGTTGTTTGCTTATTGCGAGCTGTACCAGGATTATCCTCCGCTCGTTGTTGGTAAAGTCCAATAATTGTTCAAGTAAATCCACGCGTTTCCGAGGACCATAACAGTAGGGTTTTTGGTGTTCGCAATGTGAAATGGAATGTGGCCTATAACTCGGCTCGACTCTCTTTTAACACGGCGACTACGCTTTTGTCTTCGGCATTTTTCGGGCTCTGGTTGCCAGTGGATTTACTTGCCCTGCTGGCTTTTCTGCCTTCTGTCATTTCTTCTTTTTTTACCCAAAATAAGGGGGGGAGGGCCTGGGCCCCTCCCCTAGATCCGCTACTGGTTGCAAAGGCAAAATTTCACCTGATGTAGGAGTCCACCAGTCCCTGTAAGCATAAAATCCTCTTATCCAGGAAGAAATGTTTGAGAATCAAGTTGGCACTCATACCTTTCGAGACCCTCTCAATCTGCTTTGTCTTATAAAACATGCGTCCAATGTTTTCTCTGAGAGCCCGCTTAATGTGGGTAGCGAATTCCCACGTAGACTCTGTGATCCCCTTCCTCTTCAAAATTTTAAGTCTAAATACCTCTTACTAACCTCGTCTTCTTGGTCCGTACCGTAAGTTACGCATCCTTGTTTTTCCCCCTACAATTTATGGCCCGCGCGCTTCGCGCTTGGGCCATAAATAGACTCGGTGGCGTAACTTACGGTACGGACCGAGAAGACGAGGTTAGTAAGGTATTTATTATATCTCTATTGTGTCTGACGGGTTCGAGAACGATTTCCATTCATTAGGAACAGCTTCAAATTTCTGAACCAGGTCGAAAGCAAAACGAGTCAATTTGAAATCGCTTTTAAGGTGATTCCTCAGAAATAAAATTTACCGGTGAATTTTTTTAAAACTTTCCTTGAATGTTCTCTACCAAGCACTGTTTCGAAAAATAAAATAAAAATGGTTAGGTCACCATTCTCGTTTTAGAGATGTGATGAGCCAATCTTACCCCATTTAAGCTTGTACCCGGGCTAATCACGCGCGTTATTCATCGGTCCAAGTTACATTTTGCGGTAGCTCAAAACAAAGTTTATAAAAGTAATACTTGGGAAAAAACTTGACAGGTAGAAAGTGTCGAGCTTATAGAACAATATCATATAAAATTTGTGGTGACATCACACAATTTAAAACGACGTGGACGTAAAGCGTTCGTATAGAGTCGTTATTTTTGCGGTCATAATTTGCCTCACGGAGTAACGGTTTTGTGCACTTTTTTACCTATATCTTTTTTTCCTTCCAATAAATTTTTTTATTTTTTCTAATTAAGGAAGATAGTATGTACACTATTGATATGCAATAAAAAAATATAGGTCACCATGCCCGTTCAAAAGAAAACGAGCATTTATTTCGCTATCGAGCTTAGCTTGAGGGAAATTTCTTTCGTTGTGCAAATGCACGCGCTAATGTGCGCGCGCTGATGACACGAAAATCGTGCGCAGTAGGGATGCGCAATGCAATACTGAGGAATAACCTCAAGTCGTTAGCACGCTTTAGTACACATTTTAGAGTGAAAGAGTTTTAAACTGTTTGTTATTGGCTTCATAAGTTGAGAAAATTTGATGTTAAATCACGCAACAGCTTCGCAACAAAAAAATCTTTAAATTTTAGAGGTCCTTGCAGGAGTACGGCCCGCTAAATTGACCAATTCACAACGCGTTTACTAACTTAGAGATATAATAACACTTTTTATAAGATGAAAACGAACTAAGAAACTATGCAGGGTCTAGGCGCCGAACTCGGGCCGCCGAGGCCTACTTAACCATTGTACCAGCGTGGTTACCACACCTCCCGAAATTTAAGCTGCATATAATATACAGTACTATTTAACAATTTCGGGCTACGGGTCAATAGCCCGAGGCGAAAGCGATGAAAGCTAACCGCACGCAAAATGCAGTGAAACTAACCGCAAGCAAACCGAAGAAATAACCTACGTAACAGTGCTAACTGCTCTTGTTCATTCCCATTCAGCAAATGAAATTGAATATTGATAGTGGGATGACCGCTGACGGAATAAAATCATACTACAGAACAGAGTCTACGTGGGAATTCGTTTCCAGCTTAATGCGGACACCCAGGAACCTCTGTTACTTGGTGTAGGCACTCACTTAATGGTCCGGGTAGTTATACTCTAATTTAAACTACGGTACAGGGCTGTAAACTTATGTAGAGTTATCCTAACAAAAAAACTAATGCTAGCCGCAAGCAAACTGCAGTAAAAGTAACCGCGAGCAAAATTGGCACTCGCGTAACGGTCCGGGTAGTTACCAAATATGGAAAGCAGTGTCTACACCAAGTAGTTACCGAGTAACTACTTGGTACAGAGATTTCCTTCATGTAAGAAGTTTCAGGCGTATACACTTCTCCGTTTTTAAATGCAGATAGCTTTACGGATCCGAAAAGATTTTGTGGCCTTCGAGAAACGGGCCCCAGGTCTGACTAGGGTATCAAAACTCTTATGATGTAACAGAGAATTAACTCTGAAGTGTAAATTTTTTAGTGCTAATTTAACCCATGAATAACCCACTGGGCGTTAGCCCTAGTAACGCCCAGTGGGTTATTCATGGGTTAAATTAGCACTAAAAAAAAAAATTTACACTTCAGAGTTAATTCTCTGTTACATCATTTGTGCTTATAGTGCTACGCGGCACAACATTCATATGTACCCTTAATTTCTCTTCGCCGCGATTCACCATCTAAATCGACCCCGCGACTTTCTCTGTACGACCTTGTAGCTCAGTCGGCAGAGTAACGGTAGATCTATTCCGGAGGTCGTGGGTTCGATTCCCACCGAGGTCAAAAGATTTTTTCTTTACCTCGTGTGGTTCCCTGATTCCCTTTACTAGGGCTAACGCCCAGTGGGTTATTCATGGGTTAAATTAGCACTAAAAAATTTACACTTCAGAGTTAATTCTCTGTTACATCATTTGTGCTTATAGTGCTACGCGGCACAACATTCATATCAAAACTCTTAGTCAGGTCATAAATAGGGTCGCAATAATCGCACATTTTGGTCTTGAATAGAGTAAAGGTTTTGGGAAGCGGGCCGCACACAACCATGCAATTTTTCGGGGAGTAACTCCCCCCCCCCCCACCTCCGGGTGCAGTTACACTTTCCCCAAATCCACACCAGTCGAGTATGCTTCAATTTTTTAATGAACGGAATTGTTAGAGCTAGCATTCATATTTACAATTATAAACAAGCCAGTGTTCATAAAACAGACGAGGTCGGACGAAGCCGTCAAGATCAGCTGCGTCATTCTCTTCAAACTAACCCAACATGGACACAGCCGGTAAAAAAATCTGCACGAGTCAAGCGTGTCAATATGTTCTCTTTCCTGTCCTTTTTTTGCACGAGGCTCACATGCCACGTGCTATTCACGTTTTTTTTTGCTCGTGCTATTCCGTGAGCTTTGTCAGTGCCCCGCGATTTAGACCATGCCTGGTTATTGACCGTTCCTAAGTTCCTCTAAGGGAGTTCCTTGTCTTCCAAGTATCTATACTCAAAAGTAAAGCCTTCCTTTTTCCTTTGACCCCATTTTTCATAGTCGAAATAGATGTAGGTGCCCTGAAAAAAAAAACAGAGAGAAGTAAGACCCCGTTGATACTTCGACGGGGAAATTTGAAAATGGTGTTTTCACCCTAAGAGTGAAAACGTATCAAGTGTTTTCCGTCCACACTACGCGGGAGAACTTCAAAACGCACCAATCACCGGTCATTTTGGAGTTGTGAAACTCCAGCGGGGGACTCGCATGATTGGCGCCATGTCAGCGCGTTTTCAAAAAGTTTCATTTTCAAAATATTTTCCTATTACAACGCAAAGCCGGCGCTTTCAGTTTGAAGAGCGTTTTCGTGACAAAAAGTGTGGACGGTAGGCCTAACACTAAAACTAAACCTACGTTTCAAATTTCTCCGGAGTCATAAGGACAGAGCCTTCGTGTTGAAAACTTCTTTTTCTCTCGTCGTGCAAGAAGCGTGTTTGAGTGAGAAAAATCCACCTCGGGAAAATAAGGAGAGGAAACTAGGAAGGAACCCAGTTACAATCATGGCGGAATGGAGCTCGCAAGTTCCCCTTTATCAGCAAACTTACTTGTTCGTATTCATCTGTGATAGCCTTTGGTTCCTCGTGTCTTTGAAACCACATCATGTACTTGGTGTGGAATCTCCAGGATTGCTTTTTCAAAGCCTTTGCCGCTAAGTACTGTGCTCTTGTTCCCTGAAACATTTGTAACAGATCTAATTACAGGCTGAGTTGTGATCATCTTGGTAGTACATCAAGACAACTTGAAAAATAAAATCCCCTTGTCGGTACGTTTTCCGCTAAGCCTACGGACTTTTCACAAAATGGGGAGTTGTGTCAATGAAAGCAGTCAAAACTGGAGTAGACGTAAATCAGAGGAGAGAGTGAGGGGTGGGGGGCACGGGGATGGAAGCAGGGGGAAAGAAAAGAAAAAGAAGGGAAGGGGGGAAGGCTTGCCATATCATATTGTGAAATTTTGCCAACCAACAACAACAAGACTGGAGAAGTTATTTAATTGTTATAACTGAAATCCAGATACTAACTCACCTCTTGGTAATAGAAAATAAAGAATAACGTCTCTGTTGACAATCTTTGAAAGAATTCTATCGAGTCTACGTGATGTGGAGGATGTTGATGATGATGCGTTGGTGTAGGATAAGGATTACGAGGTAAACAAGGTCTGTTGACAAGAAATAAAAGCTTAGTAAACTTGAACCTGCTTTGATCACTGTTGAACGGTTATACTAAAACTACCAGTACCTAATCTCTCTCCTCTACTCGTTTCTTACAATTTTAGTCCAAGAGAACTGGGGAGAAGTCACTTTCTAGTGTAGTACCAAACTCAAAAGGCGGGGGTTTTTTCTTTGTTTTGTGGCTATTGTTAGGGTTAGGTCTATCAATCAATCAATCATTTCACTAAAAAGTGGTCTTCTAAAGAGCCGTGCACATTAACCTTAAAAGATATAACGTAGTACTTAAAAGCGAAGACTAAAAATATTACAAAACCATTTTAACTATTTTAACTATTCTAGCTATATTAACTAATTAACTGATTTTAATTATTTTAACTTAACTTATATCGACTTCTTTGTTTTCTTTGTTTTACGTCACTGGTGAGTGTCACAGGTTTTTACACCGAGGATGAGCCAAAACCTCACTATGTATACGGTACCTCGGGACACAGTCAGCTTTGGGACCGCGCTGACCTGGACACTTGCTCTCTCACTTTGAGAAAAGTTCACCGTAGTCTGGAATCGAAGTTCATCTAGCAAAAACCGCTCCAGTTTTCTCAGTGTTTTTCTTGATTTTCAATCGTTTTCTGAAAAACCTGTTTCCGAGTGTCCTTTTGCTCACCCTATGATATTATTTTTATCACATCTGGTTCACAAGAGTATTTATCGCGTCTTCGTCACATGCAGTTTAGCTAAGAAATGGTGTCTAATGCGCATGTGCGCCAGCTGACTGTGTCCCTTTAAAAGAATCGAAATCATACGTGACTAACGTTTGCATTAATCCTTTCAAAACTACCATATTTCCCATCATAGCGCTACATCATCACTAGAGTAAGATGGTCGCCAATTTTCTAAAAGGGAACGATCTTTTCCTTTCTTTTCGATTAAAGTTATGATTGCTTGTTTTTGGGAGAGTGACATTTCACCTTTTTTAAAACATTCATTTGCACAATTAGAGAAAGATTCACCAATGATAGGCCAAAACTTTCGGTAAAATTCGATTGGAATTCCATCATTTCTAGGGCTTTTGTTATTTTGAAAACTATCTATCTTTCTATCTAGTACCAAGGCGCATTCTTCCCGAGAAATAGCACCTTCGCATGATAGCTTTTTTAGGTTCAACTTAGATTGTCACAATAACTAGTGACCATAAGCCTACTAGAGAGCCTGTGAAGCGTCCTGCGAGATGTACCTCCCAGACCATACTCAGCTAGGTTGACTAGGGAGTGTTCACAGGCTTGCACAATTTACCATACACTCAAATAACTAGGACAAGGAGCACATGTACAGAAAGCAACACTGGGAGACAAAAGAACGTTATAAGTAGTAATAGCAGTAAGTAAATAGTAGTACTGTAAATAGTAGTAATAGTAATAGGTAGTAGGTAGTAATACCATACCTAACTTTCTCAGAGTCCGCTGGAAGCGGTAAATGATGGAAAGCAGCCTCTAGCATAGCCAGCTGGTAACACCTCTCCTTGTTCAGGGGCACAGGACCCAGTGGAGCCACGCCCAGCAGGGGCTGGAGGTGTGCTGTGTTTGTCTCCTGCAAAGCCTTGCTCTCATCTGTTGTTTGGCTGCTGCTCGAATCAAACAAACCTGAGGATGGAAAAAATAGAAAAGCTTCAAACCTTGAGCAGAAACGCAGGAAATGCCTGGATTAAAACCTGACAAGGAATTAAATCCAGCAAAGCTAACAAATATTAAAATTAATACAAAGCAAGCATCCACCAGTTTTGGTTTCATATTTTGGTCTCCAGGTGCAATTTATAACTTTTAGATTCAAATTTCAATTAATTCTTTACTTTGGACATGTGACAAACGTAACACTTTTTGAATGTCCCACTTTGTGATTGTATCACTGAAGAGGCGATGAAGCCTTCGTAGGCCAACAAGACCTAACAAAAGAAAGCAACTTTTTTACCTCTACTTTCTGTGCTGTAGTCTGTTGGTGTTGACACAGGATTGTGCAAACCTGCAGTGGCTACTGCCTGTGCTGCTATGGACTTCAACGATGAGAATGTATTGGAAGTTGAAGGCTGCTACAAATTTAAAAGGGGAAACCCATGAGATTAACATTGCTATTCACGAAGAATTACAATGATGAGACAATAGATTAACTGAAATAAGTTAAGTCACCATGAAGGACTGAATGACAAAATGAAGGTATAACAAAAAAAATACATGTACAGAGTAGAAAATGCTAGCCAAGCTGGCCATTTAAGGTATTTGGATCAATAAGATGAACTCAAAGTTATCACTCACACATAACCGGCTAGTGAGAAAGGGCAAGAATTGAATCAGAGACAAAAAAAGGACTCCTAAGCTAAGAAAATGGATTTTCAGGGTTGCCCTTGTGCATTGGCGCAAAGAACTTTTTTCGATTGCCATGAGATATTACACAAACCTCATAAGATATTGCAACCAGCAATGTCTGTAAAATTAAGCTGTACTAATTTTTACCAAAAAAATATTGAAATGATGAAGACTAATTGCATTACAAAAACTTTTCATAATTTCAAGTTTTCCCTAATATCTCAAGTATTCTCAACAAGCTAGGAAAAAGAAAAACCGAGATTTTCACACTTTCACTTAAGGTCATTCCTCACATCTGCACTGCTCATCCTTTCTGCGCATAATTATTTATGGCGTCACTTGGCGCGCCCTCGTGTATGCGCATATTGAAAACATGGCGGATTTGCATTGATATTGAGCTCTGTCAGTTGAAAAATGGCTATAGCTCACCAATGAGCACCCCAACTTTTTTTCCAGTCATTGTGATCAACTTATCAAAAACTTTGCATGAGGAAAGACTAATCTGATTTCTATTGCTGAAAAAAGAATAAATAACGAAAATAGCAGGTAAACTGTGGTCTTTTCTATTTTGCCAAATGGTAACCATGTCAAGACAATTGGTTGAAATTTTAATCAAAAATCCAGCTTTCCGTCTAAATCAAACTTAGAAAGTTTATTTGTGTCCGATACAATGTAATGACTCCAGTTTAATGCGTGTTCTCATGAGTCTTGGTCACAAACATTTACAGTTATTACTGGGAATGGATTATTGTAGTAAACATTAAATAATGCCAAAATGGGTCATTTTCAATGCCTCAGTGCTCCTTAATGAGTATGGGCACCCCCCCTTTTTTATTTCAAAATTGAAGTTCTCATATGATAAATATTCAGTGAGCAAAGTTTGAACGAAAATCTATTGTCAGTTTTATTTCAGAGGAATTACCTTAATAGTATTGCAAAGGGTCACAAAGTAGCCACCTAACAGAGTTATGTTTTGTCACAAGTAAATCCAATAGAACCCAAAGCATTTTTGTCTTGTCGAAACATTGCTATAAGATACCTGACTTGGTCCTGAGTTTGACATGAGATGAGAGCCACTTAAAATTGATGCAGGTGGATTGGACGATGTCACCAAAGCCTCTCCTCCCAATGACATAGTAGGGTTGGATAACACCGAACTCGCATTTGACACCAGAGGTGCAGTCATGGACAAGTTAAACCCACCAAGATCCGATGTTTGAACAGAAGAAGGGACAGAACTTGGAGGAAGGGTAGATGTTAGGCTTGTTGACACAGATTGCACAGGTGCTGGTGACACTGTAGATGTTGAAGGCTTGATCCCAAGGACAGAACTAAGAACAGGTGATGGTTGTGGTAGTGGGTTAGGCTGTGAAGGTGGCGTTGCTGTTGATATTGTTGGCGGAGTGGTAATGGACAGAGATGCAATGGATGAAACAAAGTCTGAAACACTTGATGCAATGCTCTCTGTTTCTGTGTGATGGAAAGTGAATCAACATCAGTAAATAACGAAAACAAAACTTAAGCAAACAAGACTATTCTACAAAGTTTTAACAGTTACTAGCTACTGCTTTAAACTTACTTAACTTTTTTTTCCAGAAAAAATTCCTTGGCTATGAATTAAATCAAATCAGCAAATATATTCATTACCCCCGCATGCAGTAAACATGAAAGTCCCTGACTATGACAAGAAATTTAGAATGTTCTGATCACATGTAGCAGCACCCTGAGGTTTTTCTGACCTATGACAACCATGCAAGACCTTGTTTACAACAATAAAGCAATTACCAGGGAAGTGGTTACTCTGTATGGACTGTTCTGTACCATTTCCTACCAATGAACTGGGCCGCGATATACTGCTGGGCATTGTTGTTGCTGCTGATGACACATGATTGACCAGTCTTGATGACACTACTGAGGCTGGAGGAGAGTCTGGTGTACCATCGACATGATTCTGCTGGGCAGCAGCAGCCACGGCATATCCTAACACGGGAGGAGGAGGAGGCGTGCTCGGAGGTGGCGTCTTTAGTAACGGCTCCTCTCCATTACTGGACTCATGGTTCTCAAAGGCATTAGTATGAGTCAGTGAACTGCAATAAAATTTAAAAGCAAAATAAAATGATGATCTTGATTCTCTTCAAGGAAGAATATTAAGTGGTGACTATGGTATAGCACACAAAGTAAATACTAAGTCACTGGCAACAAAAATAAACAAAATTAATGCAGGGGCATCATTGGGTCAGGAACCAAGCACATTGACTGTAAAAAAAATATTGTAAAAAGTGTTAATGTAAATATAAAATATACTGGTGCTTAGCACTAAGAATTTGCTAGTTTACAGGCACGCCACTGAAACAAAGGAAACAAATATTTCAAATAAACTTAACATAGTTAAAAATCCCAAGTACTGAGAAACAAATCTCGCAAGTGACAGGGTGGAGGCCTTGAAACTGGGACTTCCAGATTATAACATCAGTGCCTTACACCACTCGGCCAGACTGCCTCCAGTAATGGCCAGCCATGAGAACAATTTTGACCACCTGGTGTGACCATCAAGAGCAAACTTTTTCTTGCATTGTGCGGTTCCAGAAAATATCCATACCCCCACCACGGAGGGAATTGGAAATTTCGAAGGGGAAGGGGGATCAAAGACCCAGGAAATTCCAGAGGGAAGGGGGGGTTGTATGATCGATTTAGTTTCCAGAGGTCCTTTGATTCAATGCGGATTTGAGTGTTGATCATACCTGTTCAAAAGTTCTTTCTTACCTACTAAGTAGAACTTTCACATGCAAAATAGTGGCTTGAATACTTGTATTTGACTCAGATTATACATTTTCTTTCTTCAAAAAGCACTTTGGAAGCTAACAAATGCAAATAATGTGCCGTTACGTGGAAAATGGCCACCATTACTTGTTACCAGCCCACATGGAGTCACCTTGTGGACCGAAAAGCGATGGGGACTAGCCCAGTTTGTTTTCGCATCGGTCTTCAAAGTGCCAGGCAATTTCTTTTGTGAAAATTAGTTTCTTTATAAAGGTAGAAATGATGTTACGATTTCAAAAACTTGAGAATTCCTTATCCCTGTTCATCTCTGTCTATTTGTATGTCATTTTGCTCCAAAATTTGCTTTAGTCCCGTGTCTGTTAGCAATCGTGTTCGCAATAAAAGTATGGTGTCAATTTCATCCACACTCGTTTTATCAGCCCTTCTATGGAAATTGTACCACATTTAAGAAGGGAGTTAGTCTTGTAGGAAGGTAATTTGACAAGTTACCATTTTATCTCTTCTTTTAACGCATGTATCAAACTGCTGAATGCTTTCTTTGCGAGTATCTTCAGATATAGATGTTATAACCGATCAAGAATATTAGTAGTTTTGCCCAATGCATATGGCTTAAGGACGTTCACATCCATTGCTACTGTGCATCTCTAGTGTGCATGCTATTCATTAGGCACGCGCGTGCCACGTCATGTATTTCAAGCGTGCGCACTGAGTCAAAACTCAACAAAATATAGAGCTGATGGCCTTAGCGTTAACTTAGTGCACGAATATTTTTGTTGGATGCTCGGTGACCCCCACTTTTTTGGCAGATCACTTCCTTTTCTGATTCTTTAAATTACACTAAAAAACAAACAAAATCTGTATGTGGGAAGTTTTAATTATTTCTCATATACTATTCAAATAAAGTCGAATTGGTACATGGATACAGGTGTGCGTGACTTAGAAGTTGCATTTTTAAGGCTATTTCTACCTGATTTAATGACATAAGTAGCAAAGATCAATCAAATTGGCCTGTATATGCTGTGTTAAACACACACAACTTAGCTATGATTCTTCAACTTAACATATGCCAACAGTAATGAATCCAGCCAGAATAACGGTCAGAATCGTCGTACGTGTTTTGTATAACCTTATCATTTTCTACCTGCAGTCAAAGTTTTAAAGAAATCTGTGCGTGGGAACTTTTGGGCGTGGACGTCCTTAATGTTTGAAGTATTAACCTTTACTTAAACACTCTTTCTTGCCAAAACTGTTTTTCCAGAGGGTATGGGGGTTTACAAAATAGTTGTGGAAATTCCGGAGGGGTTGGGGGGAGGTTATTTTAGTGGTCAAAAAATGGAAATTCCGGAGAGGAGGAGGAGGGCTTACGTGAAATTCCCTCCGTGGTAGGGGTATGGATATTTTCTGGAACTACACATTAGAAGTTAAGTTCAAGCACTTTTGCCTGGCTGCAAAAAACCAGTTGCCATTCTGCCGAAAATGCTAATTAAATCCCTGATAATGGAGAGACTTTAATATTTAAGAATGTTTACAAAGGAGGTGAAAGACACTCACTTAACTACTTTTGCTGGTGTATTACCTAGAAGACAATAACAGAAAATGTTCAGATTAAAAAGCAGTTCTTTCTAATGTTCTCTACGGACGTTGTTAAGATCCATATTTGTAAACTGTAAATCACTGTAACTTATAGCTGCTTTGACTGTCTGTCAAGACGAAAAGGGCCATAGTAAAAATCATCGCAGTAGCGCCTAGGGTGCTTATTTGAAATTTAAGAGAAGACAGAAGGCACTTATTTGAGAAGCACAATTTTTAAATTTTAGTCAATAAGAAGGGTGCTTATTTGAGGGGAGACACTAATTCAAGGATTTATTTCCTAGGAACTGATAGCAACAAATTCTGATTTGCATTTCACACTAAAAAAAAATTACGTACCAAGTTTGTTTAAAGGCTGCATCTCCTAAAAAATCAAGCATGACTATAACTGAATAACATTTAAACTTACTAGCTTTAATGATAATTGGACTTGATGTGCTTGCTGGTGAAGTCTGCGTGACTGACGGCTGGCTAAAGCTATTAGTCTTGAAGGTTGGTGTCCGAGGGGGTGAATTGCTTGGCAGGCTATTTCCTTGTGAAGAACCATTCTTGGAGTTTTTTCTTGGTGAGCTCTGCAGCATAAAAATAACATCCACATTGACATCCTGGAAGTTGTTCCCAGAAAGTTGTCGAGTATGTGCAAGACATGCTATAGTCCATAATTATGGGTAAGGATCCATTCGAGTGCATCAGATAACTGATTGAAAATGTAAGGGGCACTGCGAAGCCCAAAAGGGAGGTACATATCCATGTATGACAATATACTATTACAACATGCTTAGATAGAGGTTATCCCACAGCAACAGTACAAAGAATACAAAGGCGGTATGTTCATGTACAAACTGAGCTACATTGTTTTGACCACGAATGTCGAACAAGTCTCGTAATGGCATAGCATACTAGGACGTCACACTCCATTAACAGCGTTTTAAAGTGTATAACTGTTTTTATGGTTGATTTAGAGAAGTGTCTAATTGGTACACTAATTATTAATCAGGTTCTCATTAAGTGCCAGCTGCTGGCTAAAACAAACAGCTACTGCACTATTCATGAAATACATGCAGCTGTGTAAGCTGAAAAGAATAATTAAGGGAAAACACAAGCTCTTTGGAACACAACTGAACCATGACTGTCTTTGCAGTCAAAGCTGTAGCTAAAGAGGGTGGGGTCAGGGCGAGCTGCAGGTTTTCAATTAGGCTAGTGCTGTAGGATAAAAATTGATGAAGTCTTTGTAATCCCTTAAAATTCCTGGCATTTTGACCTTTACAAAAGAGTTGTCATATCAAAGTGCTAGTGGCCCAACTGCATGGGCAAAATTATGCTCACTTTGATTTTCCAGAGAGAGACAAAGGTCAGTTACAGACAGATGTTTAGCCAAATGGGTGTCCAGGCTTCCTCTGGACAGCCACTTTCTAAGAAAATTGTTTTATTTTTCATATGTTGCTTCATAAATTGGTCAATTGAGCAGGCCCTATAACACATTTTGGACAGCCACTTTTCAATTTCTGGCTAAATGCCTGGTCACATAACACACTTGTGTGAGTAAGTAATGTCCATATGGACACTGCATTTCTCTCTATTCTTAGTACAACAATTAAAAGCTATTACCAAATTGATTTTGGTCCCCACTCCAGGTGTTACAGGCGTTACAGGTGTTACAGGTGTTACAGGTGTTACTAGTGTTCCAGGTGAGGTTGGTGTGCCAGGAGAGTTTGGAGGTATTGTAGAGCTTGGTGACAAAGGGACGTGATTAAGAATAACATCGTCATCATCTGTAGGAGAAGTTGCCAGTGTGTTTACTGTAGAGGATAAAGAAAGTAGTCAATCAACGAACTTATCATCGTTTGTGATAACATGCTATCCTTAAAGTTACTGTAAATATGTGTTTTACAATAAAGGCTTAAACACTGAGCGATCCTATATAATGAGGCTGAGGTGTTCAGCATGGTAATAACAAATCCCAGTGGACAACCATTGCTCCCATTTGATTGGCTTAATCACTCAGGCCCAATTTTAGCAGGTTGCCACAAAATTCTGGAGAGTGATGCAATGTTTTTTGAACTAAATGAACAATAGCTTCAAGAGAAGAGTTAGCAAAGAAAATTGACTTTTTTAAAGTCAACTTCATAATTTTGTTCCTCCATTTGCGAAAGCCTATCACATCAATTTGAGCTGTTCACTCAAATGTATAAAATACTGTGTTTAGTTTTTTTTATGCCAGTGTCTGCTCCTTGAAGGATTAACACGGTTGAGAAATAACTTTGGAAAGTGGGTGCGTTTCTTTAATAAAAATCCAAGATTGGGTTTTTAAATCCGAAGGAATTCGAAATCAGATTTTACCTTTCTTTACTAGACAGAGCAATCCAAGATCTCTTGGATCATGGTGCGTCAAAGAAACCAAAAAATCCACTCTTGGATTTTTTTAAAGAAATGCGCCCTTAAAAACTCGTAACAAAAAAGCAGATACAAGCAGACATGCTGCAAAGGTAATGATTATGTCTATGGTAACATGGTTATTCGTCAGCAAGCTATCTAATAAAAGAAATTCCATAAGGTAAACATTGGCAGTTGTTGTACTCTTGCTGTTAAAATTCAGTCGGCCTTTTACAAATGTAAGTTTTGTTTTTGTTGCGTTCAGCCATGAGTCTTCTCCTTTCTAACATATATATATTCAGGTGAACTCTAACTCAATTTTTCCTTGTTTCCAATTTCTTTGTTCTGAATATTAAACAGTTTGACAAATAACTCAGTGTTGTTCAATTTGCACTTTGTTTGCACCATCATAACTCTCATAAATCTGAATTATTTTCAATATCCCACCAGTACAATCCATCTGTGCTCACAGGCTAACCAAAAATAACTTTTACGAAGTTTGCTTTCCTTCTCTGTATGCTGCGATAAATGGAAACAAATAGTTTGTTGATCGAAGGCATTAACTTTGTTATTTTAGTGAAAGGCAAAGTTCTGTGAACTAAGATAGTTCATCGTTTATGCTCTTCCAAAGGCACCTTCTAAACAGTTAATATAAGTTTTATTTTGACTCTATTTAAATTTATTTACCTTATATTACTCTACGTAAATGACTCCATTGTGTTAAGGAAAAAAATGTAGTTTCTCCACGACTTCTATGTTACGCGACTGTTATTTCGGCTTTCCACCATTGCTCAAAAAAAAATCCAACAAAGTGCTTCAAAGATGGTGTGTCCTTGCCTTTTATAGGATCGCTCTGTGTTTAACCCAACTATCCCTTAATATTAAAATGAGTTCACTTCAATCTGTGTCAGAAGTATGACAGTAAGCACTTTCAGCACCACTACACTATAACAACCACAATGTAAAACAAATTGTAATGCTAAAAAAAACCCCTAACAACAGCCACTAAGAAAACAACACATGTCACCATTGGCAGGACACATTCATATTAGACGAAAATCTTGTATCAAAACACTTACAGGATGCAATATTTTCTTCAAGGTCAAAGTCATCATACATGAATTCATTTTCTTGGAAGTCAGGTTCCTGAAGACAAATCATAATATTTCACTGACACTATATCTCTATGTGTAGCAATGGCAAAATATTGAATCAGGGTCCCAAAGAAATTTAAAATAAAATACACAAAAAATTTTCAGCACCTTAACACATAAAAGGTGCAGCATGGCCGAGTGGTTAGAGCGGTGGATTTGAAATCCGTAGGTTGCGGGTTCAAATCCCGTTCTGACCACTTGCTGATGTTGTTCTCGGAAACCCCGAGTTCAACTTCTCGGTTACGCTTGTAAATAGCCAACTGGTCTGCCTCCCGCCAGTTGGGATTCTTAACCTGGTTATGTTTATTTGAATATTAATTTGTCATTGTTTGTTTGAATTGGTCCTGAAAAGCCCCGACGGGGAGTGGCCAATTACGTATATTATTATTATTATGATTATAAAAAATGCTTGTCATTTAAAGACATTTAGAACAGCAAACATTCATGCCAAAGTGAAACAAAAAATATTTATAGATATTTTTCAGAGAATGAGAGTTTACAGGCAGGAAGTCACAAAATCCAACAATGAAAGCTTTGGCACTTCTTTTAGAGATCTAGGGTAAAATTAGGGTAGAGATCTAGGGTAAAATATTCCTGACAACAAGTAGGGGAGATGAAATGGATGCTTGTCTTTTGACCAAACTTCTGCAAACTTTTGTAAATTTGGCAGATATGTAGATTTCTCTACAATCTCATTACCTTGTAACAGTCCAAATAATAATCCATATCTTCTTGTAATTTCTTAATCTATGAAGGAAAAAGGAAGTATAAATCTATCAAGCATAGTGTAGTTAGATGTTAAACACCAGAAAGAGGAAGAGCCTCGTATATGTTGCTATATCAAAGATGCATGCAGTTGAATTTGGGTTTCAGCAAGCCAAAATCTGAAAACGAACAAGTCACATGTTTTGCAATGATTATTTAAGCTTCCTGCTATTACTGGCAAGAAAGCAATTTAAACTACAGGTGAAAATAAGGATTTTGACGTAACATGATCATATCTAAAGCCCATCCATCAGAAAGTGAAAGTGTGTGAAACACGCTGAATTTTCCACAATCTTTATTGACAGGAGATTTCTAAAACAACCTATGTATAAATAAACCAATCTATGCAAACAAACTGTATAAACAAACAAACCAACCAACAAAAGACATACCTCGTCAGGTTGTATTGTACAATTGTCCAGCATTCTAAGGATCATCTGAAAAAGGCAAAATCATTGGATCCCCAGTCAAAGATGTTAAGACTGTACAAAGCCAAAGTGGTGCACACTGCTGGAGGCTTACTGTATCTTCTCTATTAAACACCAAGTCTCAAATAGTAAGCTTTGGGTAATTTTAAGATATTTTCAAGCTCTAAGAATAATGAATATATTATTATGACTTTAATAAACTCCAGGCTCAAAATAAACTGGACAAGTCAAGGCACATAATATTATGCGAGTCAATTTTAAAATAACGTAAACACTGGCGTATAAGTCACACCTTTTTGCTCAAAACTTTCGTATAAAATCAGAGATTCGGCTTATCTGGGAGAACATCTGCACACCATGCCGTAAATATGCAGAAACACTTTTCAGCAAAAATTTTACAGTCTCTATAGACCTGTGTAGCAAAATCTCCATTCTGTCAGAAAGTTGTTTACAGTGTTGACCGTCGATGGACGGTCACTTCAACAGAAATCAATCCACTACGAGCGAGATAATAGCGAGGTATTCTAGAGTATTCATGTGGTAAATTGTCGACCATTTCTTTGCTGTTCAATAGTTTGACGGCAAATTTGTTGAATTGATTATTGAACTCTCTTCGAAGAGCTTGCGAGTGAAAATAAATGTCTCTGCATTGAGAAAACGTTGTACTAAAAATCCACTTGTTTCTAGTACTCCATCTCCTCCAAAACGTTCATCAGGTGTTGTCGTATGTAAATTCTATTGAGAAATGGACGGGAATGTAAAATACTGGATTAAAAATGCCAGAGAAAGATCAAATTTATGTCTAAGTTGGATTTTCATACTATTAGAGAGCTAAATTATAGGTAAGAGTTTTAGAATTCTCTGTTTTAAACGTTAGTGAGTTACTATGCGGGTTGACGTGTGCAAGAAACTTGAAGAAACAATGCATGTACATATGTACATGTCAGACATCTTTCTCAAGAATCCACTTTCGAATTATTTTAATTTCTTTCCAATTTTTTTTTCCAAAATTTGAGTTGCCAAATTTGGGGTGCAGCTTATACGCCAGTGTTTACAGTAAATGCTAGAGCTGTTTAATCAAGAAAATATGGTACCCAGCTCTCCAAGCTCACTTTTTCAAAAAGTCGTCATTTGGCGACCTTTTATTTTAAAATCGTCGACATAAAAAAAAAATCAGTCACCAAAAAAAATGTAAAGGGGAGGACACTTCATGACACATTACACGAAAGACTAATGCATCAAATGGCATTTCAACACTGTACTTTGCTACAGTAAGTTTACACATTCATGTAGAGTTTCTGAATGACAAGAGGGGAAAATAGAAAGACAGGTGATACTGCTCCTTGTACTATTGATTAATTTGTCCTATTAATGATAATTTTTCAAGTAAGTTTCTCTTTTAATCTGTTGGTCGCCAATTGGCGACTTTCAACAGAATTTTGGTCAAATGCAAACTTACGAAGTGACTAGAGGCACCTGTAGCCTCATTCTCAACACCCATAACAAGCATGTTACTTTGTGGTTGAATTCTATGAACACCAGGCAATGTCAACCAAAACACCAAGGCAAAATCAAGCATACTCAGCAGTAACAGGTGCTACAGGTTACAGCCCCTAATGAGGTACTACTACACCAGGTGGGTGGGATCCCAGTCCATTACAAGAACCTTCCTTGAACACGTTTATTTGGTGGCCTCAATAATTGGCCAGTACCTATTTCTTCTTCTAGACCACAGCACAATGGCCCTGGCCAGCACTTGTAACAGACTGCTCAGGGAGTCCACCAAGCTAAACATTAGGTCACTACTGATTTATAAAAAATTATAAAACACCCGATATACACTGCACCTTCAAATGGAATGCAGTCAGATTTCGTGCTAAATATTCTCACATTAACTTGTATTGTTTAAGCACAAAAGCTAATTTGCAAAAGTATATTTTTTTACGAACATTATTCTAAGCCTGAGGAAGCTCAAATATAAGAAAACATTTGCAATCGAGTGCCCGTTCATCGTAAACAAACTCCGTGTGACTGATTCGAGTATTCCCCTGGCCTGATTGACAAAGTACACAGTATTTACATTTCCGTTCCCTGGTTCAAGTTCACTCTTATGGATCTTGCCCTAAGAGTACTCTTTCGCCGACTCCAAATAATATTCAACTGGATACGACTGACCTTTTCTGTCGCAAATTGGAACTAAATCAACAAATGCAATCAAATACAGCCCGGGAATTACAGCTGTTTCCACAGTTAACATCCCAAAGTGTTCGTGAACATATAAAATAAACAAGCTCCTTGTGAGCCCAAACGAACGTTAAATAACATCATACTTTTGAATATAATAACTGCTCAGGCTCAACATTCCACGGCAAAAGTATCCAACGCTACCTCTGAGATCGAGAGCACATGGAAAGAAAGTCCAAAGTCTACATGGCCTGCTAAGTGCTCACATGTTCGTCACATTTATTATCACATCTCTCAGTTACGGTACCAGTTTATTTGCCGTGACCATAGTTATTAACTATGCTGGGACATGCCCCTGCAAAAATTAAGCGGAGTGGCCATTTTTGAGTCCTTACAGGAATGTGGGTTTTCCAGATTATAACCTTACACAGGGAAACCAACTCTGCAGAGTCACAGGCCAAAATTAGTATTGCATTCCACTTCGTCGAATGCAATCACTTTTACAGACAGAAAAGGATAAATAGGTAAATAATTATTAATTACCTCCCATTGCTGGTTATGATGCCGATGTTTCATTGCCCAATCTTGTAATTCATCCACTTTATCTTGTCTCTAAATGAGGGAAGAAAGATGGTTCATACCGTATTCTTACTGTTAAGAAACTAATAGTTACAAGACCGTGACATGTTGTGTTACCGAGTTAACAACTGACATGTAATACAAGATTTTGTACTTTGAGACTTTTGTTTAAGTTCTGTCATATGATCATATCGTGTTGTAATCATATGTTCGCATATCGTCTTCACGACTAGAATAAACGTACAAGTTGGAACCAATTCAGTTACTTTATTGTTTGCTTCCTTATTATTTTTACGATTGTTATCGTCATCTGATTACAACACATACTTTTTTCACCCAAGTGAGTGCTGTTATTTAATACACAGTCATGTGTATACAAATAATACGCTAAGCACATACATCCACGACATCCCAAACTTACAAATGAAAGAGGTTTCTTTACCACTCAGTGAATGTAATGTGCTTTCAACCCCAATGAACATCCCCCATGTACAGAAAGATCAAAATAACATCTTGAATCTGATTGCAAGGTATCCACAACAACATGCTCAAATTCAATAATCTGTTATGCAAATTATGTGTTAACCACTGAGTTTCCTGACACATTTTTGCAACAATCTTTGCAGTACAAAACCATTTTCACAGAGAGGCCTTACATCTCTATCAAGCTTCTTCTTTCGTGATCCTGCATAGACCTGTTCTATTTCAGATTCTATTTGGTCCACCTAGGATTAAAAATAAATAAATTAATATTTCATGTAAAACAAGTATCAACATACCGTAGTTATTCGGTTATAAGGCGCACTTGGTTATAAGACGCACCCCAAACTTTGCAATTTAATAGAGCTAAGTTCTTAAACTGAAAATTACATAAAAATACTCGCTTATAAGACGCACCAAAAAGTTGAGTTAACAAAGGGATGTGATGAAGCTGAGAACAATTATCCTTGCACAAGTGGCATGCAAACCCTTTTTAACATTAACAAAAGTAAGTGAAGTATGATCCTCGCAGTAAATTTTCCAATTTAAGCAACTGGAAAGAAGAAGCCTGGGAAAAAAAAAAATCAGGGCTTCAACGGGATTCGAACCCATGACCTCCGCGATACCGGTGCGATGCTCTACCAACTGAGCTATGAAGCCACACATTGGGAGCAAGGTCAAATTATTGAGTTCATATTTTCCCGTGCAGGGAAGTTATGTGATATATATATGAAATAATTCATATTTGAACTGCGGTTATAGATGCAAGTGAAGTATGATCCTCGCAGTAAATTTTCCAATTTAAGCAACTGGAATGAAGAAGCCTGAAAAAAATCAGGGCTTCAACGGGATTCGAACCCATGACCTCCGCGATACCGGTGCGATGCTCTACCAACTGAGCTATGAAGCCACACTTTGGGAGCAAGGTCAAATTATTGAGTTCATATTTTCCCGTGCAGGGAAGTTATGTGATATATATATATGAAATAATTCATATATAACAAAATATATAATTCATATATAACAAAAGTGAAAAAGTCAGACATTTAATGATATACGTAAAAAACAAAAGCTACAAAATCACACCTGTAACGATAAACCTACCATGCATACATATTTATTTGAACCTTCCAGCTCAGGAAACACGCTTTAAAGTACTTAATAAAAATTCAATCATCCGATTTTGTCCTATAAAAGCATCAATCGCCTGATTTAAAAGTCAGTTGCAGAACTTACTGATACATTCCCATCGTAAACAGTCAGAGTTTAACTTCAAGTTCTTGTGCGATCGTTAATATGCCAAGCACTCGACGTCACTCGTACGACCTCAACTTCAAGCTAAAAATTGTTGCAGAAGCCGAGGCAGTCAACAACAATCTTGAAATTGCCCATGAATATGGCATTTCGGAATCCATGGTGAGAAAACGGCGCAACCAGCAACATGTCCTGTTTTCCAGTGAGCTGTGGGTGACAGCAAAGCGTGCATCAATGGGACGCTACCGACCGAAGGATCCTGAGTTTCAGTGCACAAGAAAGGCTGGATGGACGAAGAAGGTATGTTTTATCTTAACATTGTTTGTTCAGAGCAGAAACCTTTCGAGTGAGCGACAAACACGATTCTCAGAATTCGAAACAAGGTTCGAACGATTGTATTGTTGTTATGGATATCATGTTACTGAGCATGTGCTGTTAAGCACATATGCAAACTTTCAATTGTTTGCTTTTCTTGGTCTTTCTTTTCGAAGTCATTTAGTGGAGGTTTCTAAAAGGCACTATTCTTTTTCAATTCAAAGGAATAAAGGAGTGGATAAGACGTACTCTTCGGTACACCACAGACCAAAAAGCTCTACTCGTCTGGGATTCGTTTCGTGGTCACTTGACGGAGGCGGTAAAAGATCTTCTGGCCAGGCGAAACGTCGACGTCGCTGTCATCCCTGGCGGACTTACACCTGTATTGCAGCCCCTTGACAAATGTATTAACAAGCCGTTTAAGAACAAGGTGCGCTCCCAATATCAAGCTTGGATGGTGAACGGCCCGTTTACTTACACTCCATCGGGGAAAAAACGAGCTCCAAGTAAGGAACTTGTTTTACAATGGATCCACAAAGCTTGGCAAGAGATACCCGCCGATTTAGTCGCCAACGCCTTCAAGTCCTGTGGAATTTCAAACGCTTTGGACAGCACTGAAGATGAAGCTGTGGGGGAAGAAGAAGGAGCTGGCGCTGATGAAGCAGACAACGAGTTGGAGAACGAGTTCGACACGGACAGTGAGCAGGAAGACTAGCTGACAAGACGCCGAACAACAACTACCACAATGGCTCTCTTCAGAGCCACCCCAGTTCTTTTCAGAACTACCAAATCTATAAAAGTCAATGACCAACAACTAGTGTCCATTAATGGCGCTGATGAAGCAGACAATGAGTTGGAGAACGAGTTCGACACGGACAGTGAGCAGGAAGACTAGCTGACAAGACACCGAACAACAACTACCACAATGGCTCTCTTCAGAGCCACCCCAGTTCTTTTCAGAACTACCAAATCTATAAAAGTCAATGACCAACAACTAGTGTCCATTTATTTGATGTTTATACTGTGAGTTCTTCTCAAATCTTAAGATCTTAAGATTTTGTTGCGTGAAAATACTTGGCTATAAGATGCACCCCAATTTTAACACAAACTTGTCACCCAAAGACAGATTTTTCTCGAAAAAACTATGCACCTTATAACCAAATAACTACGGTATTTACCTAAAATATTGAGTAAACAAAAATTAAAACAAATAGAATTTTTACCGCCCACATTACAGATCAGTTTAATTATGTCATGTTCCAATGCACACCCTAATAAATGCAGAAATTAAATTTCTTACATGTATTTCTGGACCATAACACTTAAATAATAACAAACATGAATGAATTGAATCCTAGTACATGTAAGTCTCAAATGACTAAACAATGCCCACTTACTTACTATTTTAGCAAGTATTTCAGATGTATTTTGGTAACATAATTGCAGCATATTAAGATTACTTCAAGAAACCTCCCAAAGTGTTCACTATTACTTTATTTTTCTTCAGTCACTATGATTTGCTTTGGGTAAGCTTCCAGCAATCATTAAAAGGGCTGAATACCAGATAATTTTTGCAACAACCAATCGGAAAAAACAAGCACGCCTGTGGCTAAATGCTAAAACCATCACACTCAGAATAAAGGGCGTATATCGGTTTTCGGCCGGTTTTCATTTTTTTCAGGATCGAGCTAATTTTTGACAGACCGACTTGTTTTGACGTGAAAAGCATTGTTCCGTAATTGTTTTGATCGCTTTGCACTTCGTTCTCCAGAAATAACGTATGCAAAAAAACTCAGTTTTGCGTGAAGCTGCATCTTAATGAGCAAATCATTTGAAAGTGGATTTCGACGCGATGTGAACTTGATTACTTTTAGCAGCTTCGACAGCACATATATTTTTAAATAAATGTTTTGGTTTGTAAAATAAGTAGGGAAACAGACAAAAAAAAGACACGTAGTATCCCACCGGTGTCACGACAAAAGAAATTCACATTCGCTATGTTCAGGGCTTTAACCGCTTGTGCTAACAAAGCAGCAGTAACTGATCAGCATAATTATTCAAATAATAAAACTAAGTGAAACAAAAGGTTTCTTTTGTTTTTCATTGAACAAAAGGTCTCCAGAGGAAAACTGAGTTTTTTGCATACGTTATTACTGAAGAATGAAGTGCAAATCGATCAAAACAATTACAGAACAATGCTTTTCAAGTCAAAACAAGTCAGTCTGTCAAAAATTAGATCAATCCTGCAAAAAATGAAAATTGGCCATAAAACCGATATACACCCTTTTTGCACAAAGGCCTTTAATTGTCCCCTTGTGTATGGCAAACTTTGGGCCAGGCCTCTAGTAACACAACAGGAAAGGCTTACCTCTATTTGTAACCTATCTAGGACTTCCTGCAACAAGAACAGAGAGAATCAGAGAATTTAAATCATCAACAACAATTTCATCATAGAGAAGTTAAGTTTAAGTTCCTTATCTCAAATGCATAATATTATTATTATGTCTACGCCTTAAACAGCTGCAGACACCTAAAGTTTGGGTTCCAGAAAATAAAAAAAATGTCCTTGATGCCAGGGAATCAGTAAGATACAAGACCAAGCTAAAATTTGAAAATGAAAAAAACATATGTGGACAAACATGCCCATAGTTTGTGCTTTTAATGATAAGTAGAGAAGTTGAAATTATGTTTCCACAGAGTTATTGAAGTACAAGTGGGTATCTGAGAATGTATTTTGTCACAGACGTGAATTTTTTCTACAAGTTATTTCTCCTTCAAGAGTATGAGTGGAAGAGTGGCCACAAAGTAGACCGAAACAAGACAGAAATGTCTCTGGACTTTTTTTTAAACATGATGCTTTTAGTCCCATCCACTATGTCATCACCTTGTCACTATCACCACCTCTGCACTCACTGCCTAAATTAACTCAAGCAACATCTAAATACAAAACAACAATCATATGGTGTCAACAGTGTGTTGGAGTGTGTAGTCTCAGAACGAGCGGGGAAATCAGAACCATCTGACTTCTATAAGCCATGAAGCTGTTATTTCCTACCAGTTTGGGACAATGCTAGTATGTTATATTTTGAGAGAAAACTTAATTACAGGGCATGTTATGAAATATGCAAAACATAACAGACCTTGCATGTTCCTGTGAATTTGGCTGTTTTGTGTTTAAAGATATTGTTTTGTGTGGTATTCATCAAAGAATTAATGCACCCTTTCACTTTAATTTCACAAAAGTGTAAACAAATACTGCAAGTGAAACGTGAAGCCCTGTGGTTGGTCACAAGATAAGTCATGCAGTCTTGCTTGGTTTTCATCAACAAAAATGTGATTATAAGACAACGGTACATTGAATAAAGAGTTTGACATAAGAGAGCCCAGAAAGGCAATTGAAAACATCTTTCTCAGTCATTTGGAAAGACATCAGGTCATTGATTGATGCAGTTGGACTAAGCCACTGTATTTAATCACTCTTTTACATGTAAATAACTGAAGGACTAGATTACAACACTACATTGTCGCAACAAGCCTTGAAAGATAACAGGCATTTCTTTGTGCATATCATGCGTGAAAATTGCATGTAAAGCTGTCATATCACACAACTTGACTCTGTCATCCAAAAAAGACAAAGTGAACAATACTGGTAGTTGTAGCCAAATGATGCTATATCACAAATCATAGACTATTCCCACAATTTGACTTAAATAAGCATTTGAAAACCAGGCAGTAAAGTGGGACAACTCTAAGCAGTCAATGATGAACAGATTCTAAACCTATGCAGGGCTGCCATTAAGGACTGTTAGCTGGCCGAAACAGCCAGCGGATGATGATCTTTGGCCGTCTATCTTCATCTAACTTTACCACAATTTTGAAGAGAAACTTAACATAATGAAAAGATACCACAAAACTATTGCAAGATATTCATTTAAAAAAAAGATACACGTTGAGAGTTAATCTGTCCCATGCACAATGGATGCAGTAGACAGGTGTAGAAAAGCAGGAGATCAAGGGGTTGTAAAAAATCTGGGACATTTTAACTAGATCCCACACTTCCAAATGTGCCCAAATAGTGTCCAAACCGAAGAAACTGAGGCAGTCATCGCTGAGTATGTTTTTTACACTCTCAGCCAAGTGAGAAGAGAAACTTGATTTCAAATAGGAAAGACTTATTTTTCTCGACTGTTGAGATTTTGAATAAAAGAACAGTTTTTAAACACAAAACACAATAAATATAGTCAAAGGTTTGATTATTCTTTGGGCCCAAATAGTGACTGGAAAACATTGAAATCAGCAATTCCAAGCATCTGAATTTTAAAAGGCAACTTGTGCCTTGCATGCTCAGTAGGCGACCACCTACTTTCCAATTAAGGGATACCTACTCAAAAGCTTATTAACAGCCCTGTACATGACCACTATACCTGGAATGGCCTGGTATGCAAAATTACTGGTGATACAGGACTGTCAATGCTCAAGCTTGCAAGATGAAGTGACCAAACTCACCGTCATCCAAATTCTTGCCTCTTCTCTCTCTTTTGTTGCTGGGTCTATCTTTGCTGCAAGTCCAAGGCCTGTGTACATAACAAAATCCAGTTGCGTAATTGTCAAAAGTAATTTCAAATGTCCATAAAAGTGCTAAAGACAGGCATGCCACTCTTCAGCTCCTATTGTACTAAACTTGTAATAAGTGGACAGCTCTATGTACAACTGCCTTCACAAAATCCCATTTGAACTCCCATGTGTGAGTGAAGCCTTGGAGCCATGGCTGGCTCATAGTTTCTGGCACTTATCCTGGTTTCAGTAGCATAAAGCGGCTAGCAGTATTTCTACTCCCCCTGTACAGATTGCTAGTCCCCTGCAATTTGTTAGGTTACCGCTACAATTCAATGGTACCCATTTATACTCCTGTGACAGTAAAGTGTCTTGCACAAGAACATAAGAACATAACACAATATCCCCAGCCAGGGTTCAAACCCAGACCGCTCGTCTGAAATTTAGTGCACTAACCATGATGCCCTCTGCACCTCCCATACAAACTCTGTATTTGTGTCTATTCCTGTATGCAATCATGGAGGGCTTACAATCTAGAATTTCCCCTTGCTTTTAAGCTCCAATAAGCAGACACCCAAGGAAACGCTATATACATTGCACAGTATTGCAGTTAGTACTGCAGTTAGGATCTGTATATTGCATAGTGCAGCAGTTATCTGTACATTATCACCATTTAAAAAAACAAAGCAATCAATGTTTGACGTCAGTGTTCTTTTTTGCATTCCCAATGTTTATTGTTAGCTGGGCAAACTCCTGTAAGCAGCCATATACACCTTACAACTTAAGTGCCAGCTTATAAGGACCGTTCTCATAAGCAGGCAGTTCCAATTACAGACACCTTTATCACAACCCTAAGGTGTCTGCTTACAAAGCTTCCACTGTATTTTATTAGGTTAGTGAAATAGAAAAAGCAGCCAAGTCAAATTAGCGCCACATGTCCAACATAGCAAAGCATATGCAAGGCAGATTAACGTACTATATCTGCTGTTACATTGGTCTACAAAAAAACGAAAACACACCCCTTTTTAAGTTTTTAGTTGCCACCCAATAATTTTTCCTCTTTATCCAATATGATTATGCATCAAGCATAATAGGCAGTCTGGTCAGTTAGAGTGGTTGATTAATTTTCAATAAAAATCAAAGATATCCACTATCCTGGTGGATACAACTTGGTACATGTAGCTGTGTGAATTTGGTAACTACCCACCGAAAAGGTTACCGTAAACACCGGCGTATAAGCTGCACCTTTTTGCTCAAAATTTTTGTATCAAATCAGGGATGCGGCTTACCTGTGAGAACATCTGGACACCATGCCAAAAACGTGAATAAATTAACACTTTCCATAAGAACTTTATAAAACTAAACCACAGTACAGATTGCTCACTTTGGAAATGAGTGATAGCCTGGGGACAACGTCGCGCCGCAAGCGCTTATGGGATTATTTGGGGGGACGCAGGTCAAAACAAACATGGGGGAATTTGGTGCGGAATGTTATAGCGTGGATTGTAGTGGTGACAGCGTGGTCTTAACAGAACTAGAGATAGCAATAAGATCGAAGTCATTGTTTTAGACAATCAAAAGTCAAGAGAACTGAGAAGAATTTGAACGGCGTGTTCCACTGTTTATTAATACGATGTTGTAAATAAATACATGTGAATGTGGACATGGCAAAATGAGGAACAAATGGTTGAGAAATAGAAGAAACAACATCACACAAGGCTGGAAGTTCTACAGTCTTTGATATCGCCTTCAAAAGGGAAAGAAGCAAAAAGAAGAAGTTATTACAACACGTGGTATTCGTACTTAGTCACCCATCCAGATGCGAACCCGCCTAACAGGGCTTAACTTTGCTGAGAAGACGGGACATGGTATAGTGACTCTCAACTTGGAAAATGGACCGTCTGTAAATAGTGACAATTTTGATGCTACTGACTTGAGGAGTGGGGTGAATAGGGGTATGCACATCCGCCGATCCATGTTTTTTTTTCGCCAGATCCGTCGATCCGCAAAAATATTTGTTCAAATCCAAAACCACAACCACACTCGTAAACAGAAGCATAAAGGTTCAAAGGTAAACTGGTACATGTGAATGCCACTGTTAATTTCACCCAAATGTAAAGAAGGCAATATGTTTGATGACTACAACACAATACCAATCTAATAACAGTCTAGCGCCTGAGTTTAAATGAACTTCTTTTGAAAAAAGAAATAATTTGGATGAACTCATTTAAACATTCCGACCAAGGCTGAAGAAAGATCTATGATCCAAATTTCGTTTAGGACCCAAGACCCGAACATAAGACAGGCACAATCTGGAATCCGCGTCAAAAATCACAGCTGATCCACGATCCACTGTGTTTTCAAAATCCGCCAATCTGCTCAATTTTCAGCAAAAATTTACAACCTTTTAAGGCCAAATGCATCGATCCGAAAACCTTCACCCCCTTCCCCCCACCCCTCCTTGAGGTTTTAATCCGTAGGTTAAGTTTAAGTAAGAAATAGTGCAAAAACGCAACGGTAAGAGAATGCAAGAGGAGATGTAACGCGGTTGAAAACATTCATGAAGTTATCGGTCCGAGAGACCGAGACAATAATAAAGAAATTAAAGTAACGATTCTTAACCCCTGCTTCTTGTCTGATTACCAAAGCAAGTAATAATTCTCATTTTCATTCCTTTCATTTTTACGCTCTTTATTTTCCCAGCCAATATCAGTGATTTTTCCTCTCTTTGTTACCTTTTCTCATCTTAGAAATTTAAAACAACAACAAAAAAATGCATTCAGTCACTATATCACAAGGACAGCACCATGTCTCGTCCGCTCAATAAAGTTCAGCCCTGTTTGCTTGGGGCTCGTACCTGAATGGGTGACCAAATATGAATACCCCGTGTTGTGTTAACTTTTTTTTCCTTCCCTTTCGAAGGCGATATTAAAGACTGCAGAACTCCCGGCCTTGTGGGGTGTCGTTTCTTCTATTTCTCAACCATTTGTTCCTCATTTCGCCATGTCCGCATTCACGAGTATTTATTTACCATATCTTATAAATAAACAGCGGAACACATCGTTCAAATTCTTCTCAATTCTCTTGACTTTTGATCGTCTAAAACAATAACTTCGATGTTATTGCTATCTGTAGCTCTGCTGAAACCTTGCTGTGCGCACTACAACCCACGCTATAACATTCCGCACTACATTCCGCCATGTTTGTCTTGACCTGCGTCCCCCCAAATAATCCCATAAGCGCTTGTGGCGCGACTTCGTCTCACGGCTATCACTCTTTTCCAAAGTGAGCTATTGCATCGATCATTGCTTTTGGGGTTTGGTGGCTCTTAAAAGAGCTGTTTTTGTGTGAGCTTACATGACTAAACCTTCATTAAAAGAGCTTTTAACTGGTTTAACGTTGCTTTCCTTGAGCAGGTGAACGCCACTTGCCAAGGAATCTCCACTCCACCACAAAGATGTTTACAGTATCGACAATGGCCGCTCACTTCAACAGAAGTCGATCTGCCAGAAGCTTAAAGTATAGGTAAGAGTTCTAATATTCTCTGTTTTAAATGTTAGCGAGTTAATATGCGGGTTGAAGTGTGCAAGAAACTTCAAGAAACAATGCATGTACTTTCCCAAGACACCACTTTTGATTTATTTTAATTTCTTTCCAACTTTTTTTCTTCAAAATTTAAGTTGCCAAACTCGGGGTGTGGCTTATCTGCAAGTGCAGCCTATACACAGGTGTTTATGGTAAGTCTTCCCAACCAGAATACACACATACAAAACATAGTTATTACGCTGCTCTGTACCTTTAAAGGAGAAAAGAAGAGTTTTAGTTAACATACAGTAAGCCTTCACAAAAGGGAGTCTGAATCTGCATCTTAAGGACAGTGCCTGCATTTTAAACTTTAAACAACCAGAACGAGATGAATGTCTATTTTATTGGAATTCTTCCTACTTGTTACGACAATGTTTGGATAACTGGTGCTTGACATTTCTATTACCAGTCAAAACAAACAAACTGAATAAAATAAAATATGGACCGAGGTAAAAAACACTGCCTTGGGTACAAAATATGGCCAACAGACTGCTTACAGGGTATAAGACACAAAGTTCAGGGCTGTCATTAGGGGCCATCAAAATACACACAAAAAAATTACTCAATTCTGATTGGCTGAGAGCAGTGCAGTTAAAGTGTAACACCGGTGCAAAAAAGTGTAACACCAGTGCAAATTACACATCGTAATTCTGGATTATGATTGGCAGAAAGACAATGAGAAATTTTGTAGGCCAATTGTTTCACGTAAAGCAATGACAAGAATTTTGTACGGAAACTCAGAAAAAGTTTTCTCCAATGCGAAAAAAATGGCTTCAAGAAACCTCTTCCGGCACTTTTTCCACGCCAATTTTTTCATGTTTGTATTATTAATAAGTAATCATATGAAATTTCTCGTTCAAGGCCTGACAAGGCAAAAAAACCTGATATTTTTGCCAGACATTTGGCCAGATGCTGCAAGAAACTTAATTAAGCTTATTGGTGTTTCTAAAAAGGAAAGATTACTATTTCACATTATTATATGGCTGTCTCATAAGGACTGGGAACTACCAAAATCACAAATTTAATTGGCTGAAATCGATATCTAGATTTTCCCACCTAGACCAGCATCTAGAGCGATTACATTTTGTGGTGAAAAAGGTGCAAATTAGATGTAAAAATGCTGACTATTTTCTTCTAAAACTATTTATTTAGGAAAGTATCGAAAAGCCTGATGAGGAAAAAAAGTGCAAAGAACAAGCTAACTTTAGCACAATTAAGTTCGTCTCATTGCCATTCCCAAGCAAAATGCCGGCTAGTACAAACCAGTTACATTAAACAAATTAAATTGTTATTGTTCGCCATGTAATAAACATATTATTAACAGAGCTTAGTCTGTCTACATGGGGGAATCTTGAACTCGTTCATGTGTACAGACCTCACTGTGTTTGGTCTGTACTTGCAGGGTGAGGTCTGTACTTGTGACCTCGGTCAGGATTCTCCCATACACACCTGCTGCTTGGTTAAGGTTACTATGCACCTTCGGGGGTGTCTCGCGTGTAAGCGATGTAGCACGTCCGGTTTAAACTGTAGCTATCTAAACCCCTATATCAAATTAAAGCTTATAGGACTGGCTATCAGACTATATCAAACATTTTTAAAAAAAAAAATGAATTGTCAAATTTTACACGACTCCTAAACGCGAGCGCCCGAATCACCTTTTGAGCATTACATGTCAAAGCGAATTTTGTTTTTCGCTTACTTAATGTGCTCCTTCGTTTCCGGGGCTAAAAAAACGTGTCTCCGATTTGCCATATTCAATTTCAGTGAAAAGTTACAGAACATTTTTGAAACAGGATTAAGACAATGTGGATTGATGGTACAAAATGCGCTCTTGAAAAAAAACTATTTTAAATAAAAAATTCGGAGTTTTTGTTGTTTATATGTAAAACTAGCTACTGTCAAAATTTGAGAGCAATCGAACAAATTCCCTTTGACTTGTAGCTCTTTAAAGTGTCCCCTTCTGGTAAAAAAAATTGTTTCAAGAAAACAGCGCTGAAAAATTTTCCTGCTTTGCAAAACAAACTCTGCCCACAAACACAGTCAACTGGGTTCTCAGATAACTGAGCCAATCAGCGCTTGGAAAGTTTACTTCCATTCGCCTCCTAGTGAAATTCTCGCGCGTATAAATCTTCAATCAACCCTTAGTGTTTTGCATTGTGCTTAAAGCAAAGAGAATTTTTTGGCTGCTCCTTTTTTTCTTAAAGCTGTTGGAGCAAATTGGGGAAGGCAACTAAAGCGGCTAGGAAGGAAAAACAAGTTAGTAAAAGAAAACGTGACAGCTTCAAATGAACCGATAAATTTTAGAGGGAGAATTATAATGGCAAATTCAAAAATCGGGCATGTTTTACTTTAGCCTCCCTCGCGGCCGTTTTAGCATTGCGTGACGAGACTAAAAACGGCTGCGAGAGAGACTAGTTTCACTTTCAACCTTGATAATAATGGTGATATTCTGATGTTCATAGAAATAATTTTTGATTGATAAGAAAGCCTTTCAAGTCCAATATCACTGCCGTAGGAAGAGCAAACATCCATACAGCAATCGAGCCATTCCTTCATGCGAAATGGCAAGAACTCTTTTGTTTATTTATGACAGATTCGACAGAAACTCGTCAGCTAGTATGCTGGAGAAAAGCATGTTGGATCGGATAAGAAGCAGCAAGCCAGCCAGAAAGAACACATACTATCATTACAGCGCTTTTGCCAACTCTCGACTTGACCTTTTGCGTTTTTGATCCCAGATAGGCGTAGCTTCAACTTTCCACCAACTTTCCCTTGTTTGCTCATTGCTGTATTTTTATTTTTGGTTCGCTGCTTTCGGTTCTTCGAACTGGTCCACGGACATTTCCATGGTCTAGGTTTATTCATACCCAAAAGAATTGCACCAAGGAAGATACTTGCTGGCTGATCAACTGAGTAGCTGATTCTTCACATCTGTATAATCCAGCGAAAGTCGTCTCGGTTGATTGCATAACATCATAGGACTGTCAATCAAGGCGTAAACTTCTACTTCCGGCGAAAACGTAAAACCGCGATTTCTCCACCATCATTTAAAATTTTTGAGAATTTTTTTTTTAGATGAAAGTTCATACATAGCAGGGCTCGAAATTAACAAAGATGTCTGGTCGCAATTTGCGACTAGTTACGAAAATTTGGTCACAACTTTGAAATTTTTAGTCGCAAAATTAATTGAGCTCATTTAATTAATAAATAAGTGATTAAAAATAGACTTTGAAACGTGTAGCGCTTTAATTTCCATTGTTTCTACAGCTTCCATGTCATTTAGGGTTTAATAATACAGAACATTTTGCGTCTTAGACAACACTACTAGTCCATCTAAACGATCAAGTTGAACCTGTGTCCCTTTCTGAAAATTAAGGCACACAAGTGCCTGTTATTTTAGTCGATAGATTTACAAATCATGAACAGATATTACCGCTGGAAACTGCATCCAATCTCTGCAAAATAACCTAACACATGTAGTGGACAGAAATATTAGCTTACCTACATTTGTAGTTCTACCTTTCGAAGATTTCCACCGATGACAAAACAAGTAATGAATTCTTTTTTTATATATACAAACTTTACACCTTAAGTTTCAGGGGTGTTGCTACAGTGGTTATTCAAAGAGCCCTAAATGACTGAACCATTCAATACAAATGCGTGCCATAACTCGCGCACCACAGCAATCCGCCATCAAAACGGCAAAGCGAAACGTAATATGAGCCTGCGATATACATTTGTAAAGAAACCGCTGAAAATGGCGGGCTATCAAAGGAAAATCATTGCGTGCATGTATTCCAGGTAAATTACAATAAACCTTCAGATTGTAACAAAATTGTAAACCGCAAATTCATTGAATCTTTTCATTTCTAAAGTTATTTAAGCAAAAACTCAACTACTAGCTCTTTTATTTCATATCAGACAAGGCAAAACCTAGTCACAAATTTGAAATGCGAACGTATCGGTCGCAATTTCGAGCCCTGCGTAGACCTATACATTAACCTAAAAATCAAAATTTAAACAAAATCGTCGGTCTGAAGGCGCATAGTAACCTTATTAACAGCTAATTAACAATTTTGAAGGCAGTACTTCTGACTAATCTAATATTCAATCTTTATGATCGAAAATGAAGTTTTGACCAAAAACAATATTATTTGTTTACTAACGTGTTACTTTTTATCTTTTATTTCTCTGTGTTATAAATAAAATGTTGTTGTTGTTGTTGTTGCTGCAGTCTTGGTCCTCATTATTTTACACATTGTCTTCATACAGTATTCCATGTTTTATATCCAATCCAGAATGCTTAGTCTGCGTTCTATACTAAATCCCTAGTCCAGGCTTTATACCTCAGTCCATGTTTTCTATCCAGTCTGCAGTCTGTATTTTATACTGGCCTGTTATACTACAGGTGTGACGATATCAACACAAACACAAATGTAATGCAGTCAACAACTGTTTACCATTACATACATCAACAGTTTCGATATTCTCATTGCCTCAGGTAATAACGTCTTTATTAAAATGATTGCACTTTAGAAAACTTTAACAACGTGGTAAATATATGAAGTTGATTAAAGTGAATCTTTCTTGTGTCTACTTCTCCTAGAATCTATATTTCTTGTTGTTTTGTTAAACTATAAATCTACATTGATGTTTGATGGATGCCTTTAAACATACATCGGGTATTATATTAGAGATGACAACAACAACTTAATCAATTGAATACCTTCTTTAGAATACGCCTTTGTTTTAGTCTCTCTCTCAACAACTTTGAATCGTTCCATTTGCTAAAAAAGTACAAAAATAAAACCAAATTATAAAAGTAAAATCACCTCCTTGAACGCTAAATCAGAAAATTCCCCACTCAAAATCATTTAACAATTTCCACAATGCACGAAGTAATCCTAAGTCATGCAAAGCAATTTAAAATTAACTTAAACTATTATAAAATGGCGCCTTCACTCTTGGACGCCATTTTGAAATAACTATATGTACGAGATGTGTACCGTCTCGATGAGTTTTCTGTTTTCCTGTAGAGTTCTTTTGTCCTTGATATCGTTAGACGCCATCCAAGTCTTAATCTGGTCTCGCAGTCGCTGTGGAAGTACCGGAAAACTTTAAATTTCAAACTGGCGGCAAAACGAATCGAAACTGGACAGGATACTTCTGGACAGAGTTTGTATGATACAACGACGGCAAAACAATAATAAAAGCTTAAGTTTTACACAAACCTGTAGTTTCTTGATCTCCTTCTTAAGATCTGCTTCATATTTCTCTTTTTGATTCGCGTTTGTCGCATTGTGAACCTGAAAGAATACGTCACAATTCTCAGCACGGTATATACAAACTGTCCAAGGGTGAGCTCAACGTGCTGAGAATAGCATCACATTGGAACTTTTTGACTTGTAACTTTGCCAAATACCTTTTGCCAGATGTCTTCAAATGTTTCTACACCTTCTTGAACTTTCTTTAGGCAACGGTCAATTTCACCTGATATTACAAAAGCAGCATAAGAAAAGGAAGTTCGACACAGTAATAATGCAGGTTAAAAAAATATCACATAAAAGCCATGCACTCGTCATACCTTGAAGCTTCCGTTTATCTGCCATTACCTCGCTGCGTCGCTCGTAAGAAGCATAATTTCGTAGGTGGAAGAACTGCTAAGACATTCGGCGTTGAAATTCCGCAATAATGGAGAAAATGGACGGAAATTAATTCACGTACAGTAAGAAGTACCCTCGTAAATGATGCTTTTCACCTCGCCATAAAAAGTACTATGGGATGACTCTTAGAGAAGCGCATGAGCGCACTGCCGATTTGTCATGCGCAATCGTGTGTTTTCCTGAGGTACAAATATTATGTGGACTAAATTTACAAACATCACGACATCTAACAAGGAAAAGAGGTAACAAACACTACAAAAGCATTCTGTCGATGTGCTTTAATAAACGTCGGATACTTGGGAGGAAAATATTTTTCACAGTATTTAGTCCTTTTTACATTTGGGTCAAACCAATAGTCAAGCCTGAACTCGCCAGCTCGTTCCCAGACCGTTAACGTGCACTTTAGTTGTGAAAACGCCTGACACTTTGTATGAATTCACTCACGCCATCATTGTTGTGCCTGAGTTAAAAACTTATCAAGTTCCTTGTTCAAACCTCGCTACTTTCGAGACAACCACCCTATTCCTTGACCATGGAGGCAGCGTGGCCGAGTGGTCCGCATGTCAGACTCGCAATCCGGCGGTCCCGGGTTCGAGTCCCGCCCTGTTTCTCACGCCCCGACTTCAAATCCTCCACCACGCGTGTTTGTAAATAGCCTGAATAGCCAACTGGTTTGACTCCGGCCAGTTGGGACTTTTAACAATGTTATGTTCAGTTTGAATGATTTTGTTTCAATTGTTTACTCGGCCCACTAGCAGTTGAGCTATAAACACTACCGCGGGTAAAGGTTGTATATGAAGACTATGAATCTGAAACATCGGCAGTACACTTATCACCTACCAATCTAAAATCTCATGGCCAAATATTACTCTTATTTATTTTTCATTTCTTTATTTTATTTTATAGCTCTGTGTAAACTCGCTTGTCTATGTATAGGTAATCATACGGTTTCGAGTTCAATTTGAAATTAATTTGCACGAGTGAGCTTTTTGAAAAAATCAGAATCGAGTAATTTTTTCATGTATATTATTAAATGTGAAACAAAGAACTGAATTGAATTGAATTGACATCATCGTTGACATCATTCACGACACTGAATTCAAGTGAATGAACTGAAACTGCTACTAACGTTGTCGCTGTCCCTTAGTAAGTAAAAGTAAGCGTTTCCACAGAGTGGCTCTTCATCTGTAACTAAGTAAGTACATGATAAAATCAATTTAAACGTATTAAATATTTACAATTATAAATTCAAAATAGGAAAATAGTAAAAACATTCTACTATATATACACTTAAAAACTTAAACTAATTTAAAATCACTGTAGGCATGTCTTCGCCCGGTTTCTTAAGTATTTAAACAAACGCGAGGTAAAAATATTTAAGTCGTCACAGGTTTTCAGTTCCTTATGCTCCCCTATCAGCCTTAGCTTTGCAACCTTCCTAACCCTGAATAATAGCATGACTTTATCATTGACATTCATTAAAGAGACAAGTGTCAAGATTGAAAACCACTCCACCCCTTCGCTTTCCTCCAACCCTGAGATGCCTCCCATTTTGCTCAAAAATTCGGAGATTTCAACTAAATAGTAACGACCAGTAACATCCCGGAAAATCAGCTCGGAAATTGTGGACTATCTCCAGAGGTATTCCTCTTTTTATCTCTTTGGAATGGAACGTCAGAAATTTATTTGCCATTTGCTCATCTCTTCAGTCTTTCCTCAAGAGAAAATATGACCTAATACCCAATTGTTAATTGTCGGGGCCGCCTCTTATGGCTTGTTCGCCGATGTTAGAAAAAAACGTGACCTTAACGGTCATCGCATGGGATTCCTTCCAACAAATACTAAACACCTTTAATTTAAGACTCGAAATTTGCGACAGGTTCTCGGCAGTTTCAGCCCTCAGTTCCCGGTTTTCTTTTCTCTCTCCCGAAAGTGATCTTTTTCCAACTCTGAATAAAGGTGAAATAGGAAACATCCGCGCATAGGCGACTTTCTCGCCTCCTTGTTCATATTTTTACCCAGCCTGCCACGAGCTCAAAGAATGTCTGCGTAGGAGGCTACTTCGTACCCTGTATATACTTAATACCGGATTTCTGACTTATCTTTCAGTAGGTTTGTCTTGAATAAAAGGGATTGATGTCGGAGAGGCCAAGGAAACGTTGCATTCCTCGTAATAAAGGCTCCTTACCCACGAGGGGTGGGGGGGGGTACTCCCTTATATGGATATAGGTACGTGCGGCCCCAAAGGGCATGGTTTTTCAGCTGTTTTGGTCGTAAATAAGGTATCGATTTTCTCTGATTTTCGGTCATAAATAGAGCATGGTTTTTGCACTCTAGCCTTGATATGAATGTTTTTAAAAAGAAGCCACTTTTTTATTATCATCGAAAAGAAAAATAAAATCCCTTCACAATCATGTTTGCGGCAATCTAACATTGGTCTGAACAAGGGAACTAATTTTAAACGCAGGTCTAAAACAGGGTTTTGATTTAACGGTCAGGTCATAAATGGGGTATCTCATTTTTAGTGCAGAGTGCACTATTGGGATGATTTAGGGGACTGCTGTTCCCTAAGGCACTAAGGTACTACAGCACTAAGGCACTAATGCACTAGGGCCCCAAGGCACTAAGGTCTTAAGTCACTAAGGCACTAATGCACTCAGGCACTAACGCACTCAGGCACTAACGCACTCAGGCACTAACACACTCAGGCACTAACTCACTAAGGCACTGACGCACTAAGGCACTGACGCACTAAGTCACTAACGCACTAATGCACTAACGCACTAAGGCCATAACACACTAACGTACTAAGGCAATAGCGCACTAAGTCAATAAGGCAATAGCGCCACAAGGTGTAAACTTTAATGTTTGTTT
>CM042751.1:17169579-17179621 GCA_022496165.2 Catalaphyllia jardinei | reverse complement strand
TTATGGCCTTAGTGCGTTAGTGCATTAGTGCGTTAGTGACTTAGTGCTTTCTCTTTCTCTTGAAATGGCCGAAAAACAAGAATATTTATGATGTAACTAATTCCAATCAATTAAAAAGCCTTGTTTTGAGGGGGTGGGGTAGGTACCTTTGATTGCTACGTAAAACGTATTACATCTACATTTCTATAAAACTATATTTGGTTCCAACCACAACAACAACACACACTTTTTTTACCCACTTAGAAGTTATAACAATAAATTGGAAAATGATTTAATTAGGTTAAGGGGTTACCAACTTCCTGAAATAACTAAAAAGCTAAAAACATCATGGAGCTGGTTTAAATAGTGTAAATTAAATATTTACACCGGAGGTAAGACAGTTATACAAAAATACATTCTAGCTAAGCTATCACACACACAGACACACACAACACATACACACTTACAGCATTAACATGCAGTGATGATAATAAAAATGGTATTTAGAACATTAGCCTATGTGTAAAGCAATCTATGGAGGGTATATAATAATTCTAATAGCCATATGTAGAAAGTAATATTCTCTTGTTATCCTAACCCAATATTCTCTTGTTATCCTAGTGGTACTATTCTCTTAAGAACAAATGCAATTTGCTCGAAGCTCATGCGCAGATTGATTAGCATTTGTTTTAACTATATATTAGGTAAACGATAAATTTTTAAGTGCTTTTCCTTGTGGTAGAACACAACATGTAAGTCGCATGCGTCCTAGCATTGTCAGCTTAAAACAAGCCGTTCTCGAGTTCAGATTGATGAGTCCAATGCCACACTCTCGTCTTAACGGGCGATAGCAGTTACATTTCAGGTAATATCGGTTCTCCCTTTTAGTGCAATGAACGCTTTTGTGACAACATATCTTTTGGAATCATCCCTAGCTCGGATCAAAATTTCGCGTGCTGTTTTCAAATTATTGCGTGTTCGCTAAGCTTTAAAGAGGGAAACGGATTGATCTCCTCAGCCGCTTGTTTATTTTCTCCCCTATGAAAGAGAACAAGAAGTTCACAAATGTATTCACCTGAAACATTTCCGAGTTAGCGGCATTAAAATTAGTAATGTCATGACAAAAGAAACTTATCGCTGCAGACACTGTGGCACTTATGGAAACTGCAAATAAATTTAGTCAGGCTTTGAGGGGATATAATATCGCTCAATTTGAAAGGCTTCTCGGTTATATTAATCGATATCATTATGTATTTTGAACTGGTTTTAAACCAGTAATATTGTTAACACCAACGGTGGTAACATAATAAGAACCGAGACACGACGTGACTATTTGATAATTAAATTAGTAATTGTTTATCGATGATATGCAAGAAAAAAGCGAGCATACCGGTATCTTCGTTTGTATGTTTTTGGGAAAACAAGGGTATCATGTTACAAACTCTGCGAGGAAAACAAAAGTATCAAGTTACAAATAATGGCGTTGAAAACATAAAATTGTCACGTTTGCTAGTTCAACGTGTTAATGAATTTAAAATGAAAGAAAGTCAACGTAAAACACCATAGTAAAATTTAAAACCATCTTGACAAACAGTAATTTTAAGTTATTTTTGGGCCTTGAACTAACAAGTTACATACAGGCAGCAGATGACTCAAAACGTACTGACAGTCCTGCATAAAACTCTGCACTATCTGAGATTGTCTCACTAGTTGGTGCAGCCATCAATAAAGATAAATAGGGTAGGGAAAATCGCAAATTTTGGTCATAAATAGTGCAAAGGTTTTGGGAACCAGGCTGCACACCTGTACCCAATTTTTCCGGGAGTACCCCCCCCCCCCCCGGTCCTTACCCTGGCCATGAAGGGGTTCTTTTAAAACCCAGTTTGTATTACACTTTACTTGTCTACGAGACAATATATTCTGGCCCCTGCTATGGTTTCTCTCATTCCCGCTCTGTTTCTAATGAAGACTTAAAGTAAAACTACTTGATTAGCAGGTGAAGGCCCTGGCTTACTTGTAATGCCTTCCTGGAGAGGGTTTGAAACACACAAGATACTAGGTTAATTTTTTATTTCGTACATCCTAACCACGTTAACCTGGCTCAGAGTTTTACGTAAAAGTTAATTAACGCAGAATCTTATTGTAAAGGAAATCCTCTAAAAATCGTACATGCTATTATGAGTTCTTAAACTCATTTCTTTTAAAATAGTCTATCAATCGAAAACATCAACTTCCTTGATTCGTTTGCGAGATGGCGCTACCTCGTTCCCAGTCTTCTTCCCAACCCCTGAAGCGAAAGAAGACGAGAGATCCTAGGAACGAAGTCAGGCGTAGGTGCTTCCGGCAAGGGACCATATAGACTTGACGGACCTGTCAGTTACATCCTCAAGGCATAAAACCAGATCTTTCATCCGAACGACTACGCTTGCATAAGGAAAAAACAAACCAAGTTGCACCTTTTATCTGGACAAAATCTTTTCCAGTTCCTCTACAGAGTTCACCGGCAGAGAACAAGTATAGTCCTTGCAGACGTATGCTGTGGCTTTGCCACCCTTGCGTTCCAGCGTCTTGAAAACAGATAGCTTAGAAGCGAGGAAGCTATCTTGTTTGTCATCACATAGCATGAGCACTTTGTTTGGCATGTAGTGCGAATGGACACACTTTAGAAGATCCTTAGTGTCCGCTGAATCGCGGTCACCAGCGATAATGATCTAAAAATGGAGGATTTCTGTTAGACAAAGACAAAATTTCTCAAGCTGCGACTTGTACAGAGCTTGACCCGGCGGATATTAGCAGCGTAACATTGTGATGACAGCAACGCACCTCAGCCTAGTCCAGTTCTGGCTTTGTCTCTGTCATTAAACGCTACGCTCTAGCAACACCCGCAATCGAATAGATACAAAAACGCCTTCCTCTACCCCCGGGGTCTCTACCCTTCATAATGAAGAATCAGAGGCGAAGATACTGGCAACCTCGCTCCCAGGGTCTCTCATCTCCAGGGGACGGTAAGATGAGAGACCCTGGGAACGAATATCAGACTTAACTTAATTTAACTTCTCCGGTCGTGTGAACGACATCCTTCCCAAACTAACAAAACATAAATCACACAACCATTTTTTTAAATTCAGTTTCTTCGTTTGCTATCGCAGATTTGTGAGAAGAGAAAAGGAAAATTATTGATATGACCCGATTTGGAGAAATTCGCGTAAATTGTAAATTTAGTGTCTCGAAATATCTCCCCTGAAATATAGACAGATGAGTGAATGAAAACAGTAACCAAAATGTACATCACAATGCTTTACCTGTTGTTTGGGCTGAAGGAACATTATATAGTTTGAAACCAACTCGGGTAGTGCAAGAGGAAGCTTGGACAAAAGGGTTACGGAGGCTTTGATAATCTCCTCTGCCCGTGTGAAATATTCCTTCTGGTCAGTGTAGCTGGATAATCTTATTAAGTTGCCGACGGATGATGAGTTAGCGCTGGGCTCCGCACCATCTTGAGCTACAAAAGTAACAACACTTATGAATGTCAGTTTTCCACTGTTACCAAATCTAAAAAGCAACTTCGATCCCAGGCTCTCTCTCCTTTGCCTCCTGGGAGCCTTGCTCTAAATATATCTAGTGGTATATTCTTCATCAGACTGATAAAAGCTTGGCTATATAACAATTATTCCATGAGCCTGCGTTGGATATGAAGTGATAAAATAACCAGCGAGCGCGTAGCGCGAGTTGGTTATAATCACTTCATATCCAACAAGGGCGAATGGAATAATTGTTTTAGTAAATTCTCAAACTGGGTTTTGCCGCCGATTTTTATTTCCACAATTTTACAAATCGAAAAATTTTAAACTTGACGCACTATTTTCCATATGACGTAAAACTCCGACTATTGGCTCAAAGTAGGAGTTTTTTAGCCAATCAAAAAGCTAGAAATGCAATAGTCGGAGCTGAGAATTTACTAAAAAAGTAGAAACCCAGCTCAACCAAACCCAGGGACGGATCAAAAAAGTTCGCGTAGACATTAATACATTGTAAGTGAAGTATGATCCTCGCAGTAAATTTTCCAATTTAAGCAATTGGAAAGAAGAAGCCTGAAAAAAAATCAGGGCTTCAACGGGATTCGAACCCATGACCTCCGCGATACCGGTGCGATGCTCTACCAACTGAGCTATGAAGCCACACATTGCAGTTCAATTATGAATTGTTTCATATACACTTTACATCATTTCACTCCTTACGGGAGATATGAACTCATTAACTTGACCTTGCTCCCAATGTGTGGCTTCATAGCTCAGTTGGTAGAATATCGCACCGGTATCGCGGAGGTCATGGGTTCGAATCCCGTTGAAGCCCTGATTTTTTTCAGGCTTCTTCTTTCCAATTGCTTAAATTGGGAAATTTACTGCGAGGATCATACTTCACTTGCATCCACAACCGTAGTTCAAATATGAATTATTTCATATACACTTTACATCATTTCAGTCCTTACGGGAGATATGAACTCATTAAATTGATCTTGCTCCCAATGTGTGGCTTCATGTGTGACAATATTTTAGAATAAAAAAGTAGGCGAAAATTTCATTTCATAGACACTTTAAGGCAACTCAGAAATAGGCTATTCAGTGCTTTTCCGCCTTGAAACAACGCTGGGAGATCATCACCAAAAAAACTAATAAGATTTGCAGACCAATTTTGCACTTGCGTTACTGTTGATCGTGATTGTCTTTTTGGATCGTACAATACGATTTGTCATAAAACGATACGTGTTCGTCCAACTATTGCAAGCACACAAAACTCTCCTAACCTTCTTTCATCCTGACAAGAATGGAAGGATCATCAGGGGTCGCCATGAAGTACCCTGCCCCGGCACTGTCCCAAAACAGTTTATCTAGCTTGGTCTGTAACGCTACAGCCCATTGTAACCACTGCTCGTCAAGGGATGCTTCGTACAGGTCCAACAATCCGCGAATCATGAACACGTAGTCGTCAGCAAATCCGAAAATAGGTGCGTCGCTAAAAGGAAAAGAGAGAATAAAAAAAAAGAAAATTGAGGGTACGAAGCAGTTCTGTCACAAGGTACTGTATATAACACTGTACAAGGTGGATGAAACGCCAGTGTGTGACCATTCAAATGAAAGCTACTGGTCAGTACCGTCACGGGCTGCTGTTAATTATGCTGTGCAAGGTGGATCGAAACTCTAGTGTGACCATTCAAATGAAAGCTACTGTGAAGGACTGTCACGGGCTGCTATTTACTACACTGTACAAGGTGGATGAAACTCTAGTGTGACCATCCAAATGAAAGCTTCTGAGCAATACTGTCACGGTGTATTAATTTATTATGCTGCACAAGGTGGGTGAAACCCCAGTGTGTGACCATTCAAATAAAAGCTATCGAGCAGTGCTGTCACAAAATACAGCTGTTTATAACGCTGAAAAAGGTGGATGAAACTCAAGTGTGACCATTCAAATGAAAGCTACTGTGCAGGACTGTACAGTGCGGTACACTAGAAAGTACAGGTGAAAATTTCATTTCAAACGAGCCAAGAAAGGAAAATGAACAATTTCTATATTTTCTAGGTACTCACATCTGCATAACCTCGCCACTTTCTCCTCGGTAGCAACTGCGCAAGAGTTTTCCAGACTTCTCGTCAAACAAGTGTTTCCTCACAAACTCGGCGGCTTTAACTGCTCTTTTCTCGTACACATCTTCACCAAGAACTTGAGCAGCCCGAGCCAAACCAGAAATCATTAGACCTGGAAAAACAACAATTTTAAAAGCTTATTCTATTAGACAACAATCGGGTTAAAGAGGAGGGAACATCCGCTCTAGCTCGATCGTTTGGATTCTCAGCGATGAATCTAAAGCTGTGTGTGAGTTTTTATTTTCTTGCGCCAAAAATAAAACAAATGTTAAGTACTTGCGTCCTCTCCATGACAATCATTACAACAAATACACGGGGAAAAGCGCGGATAAGTATACGTAAAAAAACATATAGTTGGTTGGGATTTGCATCCGTTTGGCTATGGTTTGGCCGAGAAGACAATAATTTTCTTTGATTGGTTACTGCGCTGCACGTGATTTATGAACCGAAGCAAATGTTTCCTTGCTTTGGTTTTGCATCCGTGCTACACGCAGTCGGCGCAAACTTGATATTTCAACCAATCGTGGCTTGGCTTAAGTGCGTTTTCCCGCGCTCGGCCCCTATTGCATGATTTTTCTTCGGATATTTGATTGGTTCATTCGTCATTTCCTCATTTTGTGATTGGCTAGATCTACACACATGACAGCAGCTCTGAACACATTCAAAAGCTATGAGGAGAGTTCCCACCGTTCCAAGCTGTGATCATCTTAGTGTCCAAGTGAGGTGGTGGTCGGTTTCGTCGTTCCTCAAACAGGATTTCCCGAGCCCGCGCTAGCTGCTCCTTTGCTTCTACTTCGTCCACGTCACACAGTCGAGCTGTCTCTTGTAAGCTGCCTCGCACTATAAGGACATTCTTGCCTCGAAGCTCTTTGTGAGGATCCTGAAGGAAATCAGAAGGACACCAGTGTAATTTAGTTTTAAAGAAATTCCACGTTTCAGAAAGATTTTTAGAAGATTACAATTGAAACGACCACTAGTTTGTCCACATTCAAATCAGTTTAAAACCTCGCCATGGATATCTATCCTCGCTTCATATGTGTTGCTACTGTCTCATTTTCCAGTCGTCTTCATGCAACCTCATAGAACGCACGGCACGGGAAGTCGGAACGCAGGGTGATGTGGGTAGAGAGAAAGCGACCCCATGCTGCTCCCCTACTTTGCGCCGTGCCACATGTTACATGAACTGGGGACGAGTCAGGTGTGGCTATCATTACCCGGATAATGATTTACAAAAGCCAAATTAGAGTATGGTCGTAGGTTCCTTTAACTTTAACTTCAACTTTAAGCATTTCCTGGACAGATCAGTCCAAGGGAGAAAGGCGCAAACAGGCTATACAGCTCTCATTAAAGCACCAACCAATGAAATTCAAAACACTGAACCAAGGACAGACCACAACTCCGGGAACTCCATGCCCTACTCTTTACGAGAAGTGTGTGGGTTCTTTATCGTCCCCTGCTGGCCGTGTAACACTGAAAGTGCAGGAGACGGGGCCTACGGTTTATAGTCCTTGTCCGAGAAGACTTAAGCGTTTGACCATTTGTAGGGGTTGCTAATTAAACTACAGTAATATATACACCATGGGTTGCTTATAGACCTTTCTTCAAAATTGCGGCCGAAAATTCAAAGAAGTTAAAATTAGCTAAAATTGAAAATGCATACCAGCACTAGAAAGAACACTTTTACTTTAGTAACCCTGCAAAGTTTCAGCATTTGAGGTTTCATATCAGTTGAGAAAATGTAGGTTGAAAATCGAGAAATTTACAGACGTCTGTATGACTGGTGGTATGCATTATACCCCCAGTCATACAAACGTCTCTAAATTTTTCAATATTCAACTAACATTTTCTCAGCTGATATTACACCTGAAGTGCTGAAACTTTGCAGGGTTACTAAAGTAAAGGTGTTCTTTCTAGTGCTGGTATACGTTTATCTTTTTGTTAATTTTTGGAGAAGGGTCTGTTAACATAAGGTTCATCCCATTGCACCATTTCCCCTTGGACAGAATTGTCCAAGAAAAATTGCTGTGTCATCTCTTTGTCTATATCTAATTCTACTCTCATTGGTTCTTTACAGAAAGACGTCCTAGCAGCGTTCGTTGGGCAGGTACGATCACATGATGAGCCATAAGGGGATCTGGACAGCAGCTACATGTTTTCAACCGGTCTTACTGGTTTTACCTGATGAGCTTTGACATTTCCCTCTCTCTCCACCCCATAGTACTTTAAGAATAGGTAAGATACAGGGACGCTCTCGCCAGATTTTGTGGTGATTCGTTCTTCTTGCAGAAGTTTTCTAATCTCTTCCTCCTCCCACACGCAGAAGGCTCCCTCTTTCTTATGAGTGTCGGTTTCGTTCGGCAACGAATCGGCATCTTCAGCAGAAAAGAAACCACCAGCCTGAAGGAAAAGGGAAGAAAGATTATCACAATAGTTTTCTCTCAACCTAAAGATTATGTGAAACAACAATCGCAGTTTTCTTTACCTTGTGGCTTAAATCCCGCATAACATACAACAAGATGTCTCTGGTAGTTTCTGCAAAGTTCTCGTTTTTGCTGGCCTGAAAAAAAGACCATGAATATTAATAAAGTCAGAAATGCCCTTTTTGTAATCGGGCACATTTGTTTTATAGCATAGCCTAGATTGACGTTGATAAAAAATTATTCTTTCCTAAAACACATCAGTCCTATTGGTGATCTCCACGCATGTGTGAGTTGATGCTTTGATCATTTACCAATCAGCATGTGCTTGCAAGAACAGAACCAAAAAACATTGAAAGGTCGTCATGTCCTCTGATAAAAATTCCCTTCTGGCCCAACACGCCTAGCAAGCGTGACTTTCACAATGTAGCAAATTTCCATGTCTGTTCTCAGGTGTTTTAACAGCGTTGCATTTCGTCAAAGAGATAAACTCTATCGACGAACATAAAGATTCCTACATGTTTAGCATAACCTCAAGGACTTCTAACATTTTTAATCATTTTTCGCTGACCATAATGTTTGATCAGTGTCAACTAACGCGCATGTAGAATCAGGTCTGGTCAAGTATTCCCCCTGACAATCACAAATTCAGTGACGAAAATTTCATTTCATTTTCTTTTCAAACTTTAGTTCACTCTTCAAATGACCATATCAATATTCAAAAACACTATCAAATCTATAAGACTCTATTCAAACTTGACAGTTGTGTTCCCTGCTAATAGAACAAAACAGCACATAACTGAAGCCCGGTAAAAGTAAAGAATCCAATACCACCGACGCGTCGGCCAACAAGTCGGCCGACACGTTGGTCGACACACCACCGACACACTACCGACATGTCAGTCGACACACTATCGATGCGTCGGCCGACACACTACCGACGCATCGGTCGACACTCTACCGACGTGTTGGTAAAAAGACTTTCCTTTTCTAAGTATTATTTTGTTATTTCTTTCAGTTGTAAGCAAGAATAACTTCACAAGAAAGGATGAAAACGTGATAGCTAAATAGTCGCCATTTTTAAAATGCAACACTAGTACCTAGGTCTTCTCGATGTTTTGTCAAGGGTCGGTTACCAAAGGGAGTCAATTAATAAGTCGGCCGACATACTGGATCTTTCGATCATTAAAAACAATTCAGAAGTTTATGCTCTTTATTGATCATTGCATTTTTAATATGTGGTGGCTCCTAAAGGAGCCATTTTTAATTGCAATTTTACTGCAGCAGGGTAGCTGGAGGGTAGATGAGCATGTCGACAGTTCCCTTGATCCCTTGAAAATCCCACTTTTTCTCCCTTGTTCCCTTTTCCCTAACTTTTTTGTTGACCTCATATTAATCCAACAGAATATCCCTTGTTCCCTTGAAATAAATGATTATGTTTCCTTGTTCACCAAAACCCGAGAGGCCTTCATAACTTCTCATTATCCCTCGTGCACTGCCTGTGGTTTTCATTTTTCTTTCACTAAGTAAGGACTGACTGTCTTTTTTTACCTGGTACCCATCAGCATACAGAGCAGCCAGTTGTGCCTGATCATACAACATCTTCTCAAAATGAGGTACATGCCAGAAACGATCTGTTGAATACCTGTGAAATCCCTAACAAACATTTGAATTAATATTATTATTGTTTCAATGTGTAAAAACTTCTATCATGAAATACAGCTTCCTAAATTAGGTAACAAGTGCTTGTCTTTCTGTACGCCAAATGCAGGTTTGATTTCTATCATCTTCCAGAATTTAACCTTCAAGTCCATCTTCAAGTTGATTTCTGCCGACCTTTAAAATCTCAGTTTTTGATTTAACTGTTTTGTACCCTTTCTTTTTATCCGGGTGGCCACATTAAAAGGGTTTTTTAAAAAAAGAAAATGACTGACAGAGCTTTTGTCTGCGCTAGAATAAAGTGACTGTAAGCTGGGATTCCACTATAATCCTAAAATTATT
>CM042751.1:17157079-17164579 GCA_022496165.2 Catalaphyllia jardinei | reverse complement strand
TTTCTAAAGAAACTGTAATGTTGCTTTGGAGTATTACAAGATAATCTGGTTTTTTTCCAAAAGGGCATAGTAGCAAATCCTGCAGTCTGATTGGTTCTTAGTGCAGTCCAGATTTTCCTACCTTGGACCACAGTCACAGTAATGGTGGGAAAACAGCATGGGTGAAATTATTGTGTTGGTCAATTTTTGCAAGTGAACCGGTGGTAATCACCAACCTTTTCCCTTTATACACTTCCATCAATGATTTATCAATGCAATTTTAACTCTATTCCCTTTAAATTGAATGGAGAGTAAATTCAATTGAGGGTTTGAAGTTGCTTGAGCATGTTTGGTTGTCTGTAGCTTGATGCTAAAATGGCACGTAATCCAGTGTTTCTCTCACCACACAATTTTAAGCAAAAAAGTCAATTGCAACGGATTTTATCTCTCCGATTGTTGCTGTATTTAATAGAATTTCTGCTACTCAATTTACAGTGAAAAAGTCAAATGATTCGCAACAGCTGATAGAAATACTGTAGTTTTTTAGCACAACTTCAAGCTTTACACGAAATTCCACACCGGAAAAACAAGATTTCAGAACTTAACTGAGTGGTTTGAAATAAAACTGTTCTTTAATACATCCTTCTATGTCTAGTATCTGAGTTACTTGCTCGCTCACATGTTAGATTTTTTACAAATGGTTTGTAGATGGTGAATGAGCCAACTCAATGACAAAGTTGCTTAAACAAACCTACTTGTAAGCCAAATTTACTGCAGGGAAAAATAAAATGTTATTGGCTGACTTAGGGTCAGTCCATATAGTGAAAAACTGTGACCTTGGGCTTGAAAATGCTGACCTCGTGGCAGCATTTTCAAGATCTTGGTCACAGTTTTTCACTATATGGACTTCCCAGCCGGCAAATAACATATATTTATCAGCTGGGTTGATAATGTCAACTGGCCGGGGTAGAGAGATTCGAAAGCTGACATTTTGAGTGTTAGTCCCTCATTGGAGCAAATCGAGGAATTGTGGGTTGCATGTGGTTTATATACAGAAAGATGGAGCTATGCTACTGGTAAAAAACATCAGTTGTGAAAAAATTAGTTCAATGGAAAGCATTCAATGATACCGTGAAGATTAAGAGTGCCGATTTGAAAAATAAAGTCTTGTCCTCGCGTTTTGCAGCTTTCAGTGTTTCTTTCATGTAGGGAAAGGCCACAGACTGCCATATGTTACTAATTTCTAATCAGCACATGGACAACTGGGTGCAGGGGGTACTCTGTAAATCTCTGGGTAGGGTTGTGTTGCTTGGACTCTGACACCTTTACCCTCTACTGGACCATGGCCAGCTTGATTCTAGATTAAGCACCAAAAACCCCTGAAAACTGAAAAAGTGAAAACTTTATTTATACTCGAGGGCCCCTGATCTTTCCCAGACTAGCTATATTCAATGCAGAAACTTTATCACTATCATGATAGTCTAGCATACACCAGCTAAACCAAACTCATTACAAAGTCACTTTGGTGTTTCAGTTCTATTACAGGGTTTTCCAGAAGTTGTGGCAACCAGCGAAAATCGTCATCTACTCAACCTGAGTGTACCAGCTACTCAGGGAAAATACACATACATTTTTTGGGGTCAGCTTGATTGTTGTTGGCTACTTGATATTTTTTCTCTGACTACTTATTTTTTAAAGAATCCTGCTATTATAAACCCTTGGAAATGGATCTTGTTCTAGACTAAATCATTTATGCACTGGCCATTTTCCCAGACACTGTTTGATTTCTATACTATCTCAGACTAAATGGCCAGAAAACCACACCCTTCACAGTGGCACATACCCATAAAGCTCATATATGGGATGGTTTTGAGAATCTGTTAGCTGGAACCCATGACTTGCTGAAATACAAGGGGGTGTTAGCCAGACAAGCATATCATAGTCATGCAACGTGGAAGTAAGAGCAACACATGCATTGATAATTACCTCAAGCGACAGACATACATGTAACACCAGAATATGGTCTAACAGAGTGAGCAAATGTGGTCTTGGAGACTGCTTAATACATAAGATAAAATAATGTTCTATTCACAAATGTCACTCACTTGCTTGTGGGAATTTTGGTGCTCCACCATATCCTCCATACTCCTCGTCAAAACTTGTACTCATGTCACTTAACAGTTTGTCAATACACTCAGTACTTGGCATGTCTCCTGTCTCACTCGTCTTGTGCATTTCTCCTGTGTGTTGCTGGATGGCATTTAAAATTATACTTGCCTGCTGAGTTAGTTTGTCTCTGTTTTCTTGCCACTGAAAACACAAGTCGAAAAAATAATCAACAAGGTTCAGAGAGCAGGATGAATGATTCAAATTGTACTGCTCTGGTAAAAACTGTTTGTTTTCATTTACGATTGGGATATAGCTAGCTACCATGGATTAAAATTACAAAAAGTATCAACCCTTTTAACTAGTTTTCTAATTAAAAAGAAAAACTGTAAGGCCTGCTTCAAGTAAAGTAACAATGATGAGCAATTTGCAATAACTGTCTGGTTTATGCAAGTGTGCTAGAAAACAGTACTTTCTTTGAAATCAAGACTGCTAGCTAGCCCTGGAAAGGAAATAGGAAGTATTAATAATAATAATAATACTGGTAATGATCACAACAACAACTCAGGATGAAGCTACCATAATCAAAAATTAAAAATACATTTTTATTAGTTGAAAAACTGTGACCACCAAACTAACTAAAATTATCTTGGTTAGATACTTGTGAGCCAAACCTGCTTGGAAATATGGTTGAGAATAGTTCTGAATCCTGGTCGACCGCCAACCTGATCCTCAGGCGGAAAGTATGTAGCACCCACAAAGGGTTTTAAGTCTGGTGTTAGCCACACACTCATGGGCCAGCCACCTCCCCCTGTCATAGCCTGTTAGACAAGCAAAAACATAAAAGAACAATGATGCCTAATACAGTTGTAGTTATAAAATATTAATGCAGTTACAGTGTTCCAGTTAATTTTTTTGGTAAGGGGTCAAGTAATTTCCAGGGCGGTTGCACAAAGTAGGTCTACCTAGCTAACCGCAGCTGCAGCACTACATAAAGCTAAGGGGATGAGTTGGGGGTGGGGGGTGGGGTGGGGTGTTGGGCAAACAGATAAAGGATTGACTTTTGGGACTCTAAAAATGTTTGATATTTGATACCTCAGAATGCTTTCTGGTACAGAAAATTCATAGCAAAACTGATTAGAATGATTTTCCCTCTCGTCAGTGTCGGGTCATGTAGCGGTTGCTGTCGGGTTTTTGACACTGAGTTATTAGTAGTGGGTGGATGATTGTTTTGTCTATGACTCACCATTTATTTAGAAAGTTTTGTTTTCACCACACTGTTATAGGAGATGTGATGGTGAGTGCACCACAAGACATATTAGAATTAGTTGGAGGAACATGTCATTAAGAAAGGGGTGGGGGGGGGGGGTCTTGTAGGAAACAAAGGTAAACCTCTGCCCCTTGATTGACTACTCATGAAAACATTTTGTACAGAGATTCAGAACTGGGTTTCCCTTTTCCCATAAACTTGTGAACACCTGAAACATCTGCAGATGTAGGCTCCAATCCCAAGCTATATAATTCAAAGTCATTGTTATCTTCTGCTTCAGAACTGGATTGTCCAATTTTGACAAGAACGCTGTCCACTTCAGAATCCTCTCCCCTTTGTTGATTTCACTTTCACTTAGCATGTGATCCTCTTTATCCTCCTCCCTTGTACAATAAAGAATCTCTTTACAGAGCTGCTTTACAGAGCTGCTTTACAGAGCTGTCATGGTTGTCCAATACACCCAATCCATAACAGGTCCTCAAACTGGTGACGGTTCATGATGGATCACGACTACTCATCACCGTTTGTCGGCTCATGACATATTGGCAATTGAGCATCTTCCTCTGCACTTAAAGGAATGTTTGTGGCGTCGTTATTTTAGAATGAGGAATATTGTTAAACTTCTTTCACCTGTTTATTTGTCTTGTTTCCGAGTCATCGCAACCCGTCACAAACCGTCACCCCTTTTGACAACCTGTTACGGATTGGGTGTATTGGATGTGTATGTCATTAAGGGCCATCACCCATAACAGGTGTCATGGCTGCGTATGCTTGATTTTCCCTTGATGGGTGAAATTGCCTGTTTTTGAAACCATTCACCGACAAAGTGGGAAGTTTACTACAGGTGTTGAGACCTAAGGCAACTCAAAACTTAATGACAGCCCTGCTTTTATGACAACAAATATTTGTGTGCGTCCCCTCTTTCCAGGCATAAAGGTATCAACTGGTTCCCATTTACATTACAGCAATCACCCCACAAGAACCTGAATCTAATTATCATTGAACATTTCCATTATGAGTGACCAATCAAAACCACAATTTAAAGAACTAATACTTTCACCAGTATGGTTTCACTAAGAGCAGACTTTAGAAAGGGTAATGTTATTGAGTTAACAAGACATGTTTTGAATAATGTTTAACTTGAATTGAGATAATGTCACGACAAGTCTAAGCATCATTTGTAAACTCAAAACATTGTTGTTTATATTTAATTTTCTTAAAGTTATACCTGAATGTATGTCATATAGACTTTGTCCACATCAGGCCTTTCTTCTCGGTCCACTTTTACAGAAACAAATTTGTCATTGAGGATTTGTGCAATCTCTTCACTTTCAAAGGATTCTCTCTCCATCACATGACACCAATGGCAAGTGGAATAACCCACTGGAAAGGTAGAGGATACATTTAAAGAAAAGAGCTTGACTGGGCTCTGAAATCTATAGCTAAATGAATAGATTAGATGAATAGCTGTGGGTTATGATATTGGGCAAAATATGTCAATCTTCTCTCTACCAAAAATATGAATGAATCTTCACAACCCTTCCATTTAAAGACCTGCTTCAGTAAACACAAACCAGAAAAAAAAAAACACTCATTTCTAGTGAAATTGTTTGCACTGTACTTGCTTATTGATATATTTTTCTTTTGTTAATAAATAATTTTCACATAGCTAGTTTTGTTTTTAATATATTACATAGTTCTTGATTAACTGTTAGTGAAGCTTCCAGTAAGTGGTATAAAATTTGGAACAGAATTAATTAATTAATTTGTCAACTAAGGAAACTTACTTTATATAGGGGAGTGTTGAATATAGCTGGAACAAAGATTAAGTGCATCCACATATACTGAGGTGGCCATTAGCACCTTAGTGGAAGTGTCTGTTAGTGGGGTTGACTATATAATATCCCATAAGTAATCAAAGAACCAAATTTAAAAAATTTTGGAGCCTGTTTTAAAATTTCTATTTTTAAAATGGTTACATAGGTGAGGGTTGTAATGGTGACCGTGTATCGCTTTCCCATAAATAAATTTCTTATCATACATTAATAGTGACTCATGACGTGATATATAACTAGGCAAGTTTACAAATTGTATTGAGAAGTGTATCTAAATGACACAGGTCAGGAATAAAGTTGGTTCCACACTCCTCCTCTATTGCAAGCCACCTCAGTGGCTCATGGAGTAAGATCTAGGAGTTGCCCAACAACTACACTTTAATTTATAGGTTAGTTAGAGGGTGCCATGTACTATAACTGTATAATCATGGAGCAGTGTTGTAGGGGACAAGAAGACTTCGCTGTCGGACCGGTAATTTTTCATTCTCACTTGCCCAATTGCTAAGAATAGCCCAGGCAAGTAATTAACTAACTCAATAAAAGGCATATATTAAGACAGTCCCACGACAAGCAAGATTTGAGTATTCAACAAATTAAAAGGCAAGCTGGAATTCAGGGGGTTTTTGAGCCTTGAGTGTAGGGCAAGAATGGAAGAAAGTCATTGAATGCGTGCACGTATGGTCTACCAAATAGTTTTTAATTATAGCATATGCTCACCAGATAAGAAAATAGGTTTGTTTTCTTCTTTGGCCTTCTCAAATGCTTCATCTCCCCATGGATACCTGGCAAATTAAGCCCCATCAGGATTAAGGTAATATAAGTAACATGACTCAGTTCCTTGCCTTTAGGTGAGAGACTGGGCCAGAGATAAGTTGCCTCCATCTATCCCTTTCCTTGGCTACAGACCTAGCTGCAGCCCATGATGTTAAATGCATCTCATTACATTCTGCTTTTACACTTCATCTCCATATCAATAAGTAAACATATAAATAAGAAAACAATAATATTATTTGTAACTGGACCTCGAATCGTACGATTCAGGGAGTAATTGTGCTTGTAATCCATCTTTGGCAACTCCCTCAAATTATCTGGGAGTCTCCTGGATACGGACTGAATCTCCTGCTATCCTGTACGAGTCACCAAATCTCCCAGACGAAACAAATAAAAGCCCATAAAATACACTTTTCTCACATATTTTGGCAAATTTTTTGCATTTTGGGGGAATTTTTTTTATATTTGATGAAGTCATTTTAAGATTTTTCACAGAAGATCTCTACTTTGAACAACTTTTTTACGGTCGAAAAAAGGTACCATTGGCGATCTCCCGGATTTTGATTTTTTTTAGGTTGCATTTGTGCTTGTCCTTTTAGAAAGTACTTCCACGATAGCTCCCTAAATTATATTCCATTCTGTCTGATTATATACACCAGGATTTTTTAAGTTTTAATTTTTTCATGTTTCCAACAAGGATGACAAGTTTGAGTGAAATAGTTAAATTGGCTTGTTATTTCTTAGCTTGTTATTTCTTGGGTCTAAATAATTCTTTTGACGCAGATGAATAAGGGTGGCATGAGATACACAAATCCTTATCAACCAATGACAACGCCTGTTTTCATTAAACATGAAAATAAATTATGACAAAAAAACAACATTATTTACATCAAAATTCTAAGGCTACAAATTGTGGCTGGCCTGCACCGTTAGCTATCCAAAAACTAAAAGAAATAACACTTCTAAAACACTACATGTAGTTATCTATTGACACTAACCAATCCACAGGGTTGTGCTTGTGTTGCAGAAGGTAGGGAGATTTCGAATGCTGCAAACGGTTTGTATGTTTGGGTTTCACATCTTCTCCGTCTCCACTAGCCGATGCCATTGTACGAAGGATAAGCAAAGAGTATCTACAGAAATTGCTGGAGAAGTCTGTTGTCGTCACAGCGTTCGCTCCGTATCTCAAGGACACCGATCGAGCAAATTTCGAAAAGGGAAACATACGAGGGACGCTCGCCTTTCCAAGGGAGTGGGACAGAGGAAGACTGAGCAGAGTCGGTAAATACGTGGTGTAACGATCTTGTAGTGACGTCCACATTGTTTGACCGAGTTGCTTCGAGTAATGTCAAATTACTTTATCGCAATGATTGGCGATCAAAACACTAGATTAGTCATGGACTGATGTTAATCGGCTTGCCAACCACCAGGTCCTAAAGTTTACTTGTATTGACTCAAGTTAAACTCCGACCAGAATCGGCCGAGTGTACTTAAATGATGTAACAGAGAATTAACTCTGAAGTGTAAATTTTAGTGCTA
>CM042751.1:17146823-17157069 GCA_022496165.2 Catalaphyllia jardinei | reverse complement strand
TGATTCCCTTTACTAGGGCTAACGCCCAGTGGGTTATTCATGGGTTACATTAGCACTAAAATGTACACTTCAGAGTTAATTCTCTGTTACATCATTTGTGTTCATAGTGCTACGCGGCACAACATTCGAGTGTACTTAGCCTACTCTAGCCAAACGAGTCAAATTATTATTCTTACCCTGTAGAAGTTCGACTCGATTGCATATTTCTTCCAATTAGTACTTCTCACGATACCCCAGTTTTATAATTACTGTGAAAATCGAGCCATTGAATCAATTTGATGATTGCAAAGAGACTGATAGTCTCGTTTGCAGTTCAGAAGTCCAATTCTTTTTTTCGATAAAACTATAACCACTGTATTACGGTATGCTTTGTTGCTTGGCTCAGTGTGAAATAAATAAATGGAAAATAAATACAATGAATAGAACCGGGGGGGTACTCCCTATAATGGCCTATACAGGGAGGCTCCGCCCGAAAGGGGTACCTTTTTCACGCTTCAGGTATATAAAAGGGGAGGGATTTCACAAGATGAGGTATATAAAAGGGTAGGGAAATCGGGCAAGAGCAATTCAAGCTCGCGTCAGACAGTAGTTCAAAATTCGGACCCTGTCCCAAAAATATTTCTATCAGGTATCTCTCCGTTAATTGACCTTAACAGCTTAAAAAACACGAACTTCCATTTTTTGAACCATTTATTATTATTATTATTATTACTATTATTATTATTATTATTTACAAAACCCGCTTATAGCGGAGCTAACCTAGGCGGGTTGTACTATTTACATCATATTTATAGAGCAAAATATATAGGGTATAATAATTACTTGTGTTTAAATTCAACTAATTAGCGAATGGGCATTAACATAATAGTCCTCAATCTCAAGTACAGTTAAAAGCAACTTATGAATTTTTCTTTTAAATGCTCTTTTCGTGAGCTTACGCCAATCGGGGTGTAGACAGTTCCATAATTTCGTACCAAACACAGGAAAAAACTTAAGTTTCATATGCAATCTAGATTTCTGTACAAAAAAAATCATCTGCACGTGAGAAACGCGTGTTGTATGCATCAGTGAACGTCAGATGAATCTATAAAAAGTTCACGAATATTTTTAGGTGTAGAATGAGTAGAAACATGCATTATGGTGGAGACCGTTTCAAAGTAGAGCATATTAACAGGTAGGATGTTGGAAGCAACAAAAAGAGGGATGGCATGAGATCTTTTGCTGGCAAAGAAAATTATTATCATGCGGAATTCTGATACACTTCCGTTAGGGAAAACCGATAAAATAAATGACCACGAAAACTGAACATCCAGATGTTTTTGTTTTTGATCACTTAATAAGAATTTAAACCGTGCTGAGAGGGAGAGAGAGAGGGAAATTCAAATACAACGATCGCCGTATTCAAAGATTGCCGTAGGCGAGTGGTGGAAAAGAAAACACAGAGTGTTAAATTAGGAGTGGCATTGCCATCAACACCACGCACGTCACGAATTAAATAATAATGAATTGTTTTTGAGCAAGCAAGTCTCCAGAAACGCTAAAAGTAGCAGTGAAACAAAAGCAAAATTCGTGAAGTGTAATCAACATGTGCTATGGCCGAAGCTAAAAGAAAGTCTAATGCGAAGAAAAGGCAGGCCGGAAAAACTGGCAATTCTGAAGTTTTAGAGAGAAGTGGTACGAGAGCAAAAAGGTTAGCCTTCTCTCACGTCAGCAAATCCTATTACTGAGCCTTTGTGTTTCCTGATTGTGTTAAAATTACTGCTTTACAAGCGCTGATCTGTCGGTGCATTAGGTTGTTTTCAGAGTTGTTGTGAGTGAAGTACGACCTTAGCTGAAAAGCGAAAAATTCAAAATCACTAAAATTATTTAATTTAATTACTTGGTAAGAAAGCTTTTACGAGGAACTCCCTCAGTATCCAAATTAAGATGTAAACCGAGAAGGGTTGTTTTCAAACACGACTTGATATGAAAGGCGAAAGACCCTGGAGGTAAAATTGAAAGACCTTGAAAACCAGGATAAAAATAAGATTACGTTTAGAATTCACAGAAATTCCATAATGGAATAAATAGTTATGTTTTTTTTTGTAAACGGAATATATAAATAAGTATTGAGTTAATTTGTGATGATATGCATTAGTAAAACTCAACAATTGAAAGTTTTTAACACAATCCTCCGCCAAACCGCAACTGACATGTAATTTACACTGAAGGTGTACCACCAGTACTACATGTTTTGTTCTTTTTAGCACAAAATTTACGGTTCTCTTCGGACGCTGGATTAACTTTATGTACTCTCAAATTCTCCAAGAATTTTTTAAATAAGTTTAGTTTTTCTAGATCTAATATTTGTGCCAGTTAATGCAAATAAGAGGAATGCGTTTCATTACACTTCCGTCAGAGTACGTAGTGCCGATAATATCAAAACATCATTAAGAATTAAATGGGGTTTTTTCTTCGATGTTTAGTCATCTTAATAGTATATGCCTCACCAAGTTAGCATAATGAAATATCGTACGCGAAACCAACAACAAACGGGAGAAGTTTTACCATGATCTGTTTTGAGTCGATCAAGTCCAGCAAACAGAAAATAAAAAAAGCTTTTCATTTCATGCGCCAAGATATCTTAACTCGATATTGCATTCCGAGTATTGTCTCCATCCACACAGCAAGCTATCAATATATTTTAACATCGTTCCCTTATCTAATTCAAATTTTGGTCGAGTTTACTTATCGATCAAAAAGCGTCGTTGTTGCCATGGAGATGCCAAAGGCTGGCACCTGCACATTTAGATAGCCAAAAGACGTAACGTAATAATTACTCTTGTCATTTAGCAGTCTTCGTGAAAGGGTCAGTTTTGACAAAAAAGTAATTCAATCGTGTCTCATCTTAGACCAAAGTGGCCTGCTCTCAAGTGTGTTTTTTTGCAGTGATGAAGGCTAAAACCGCATGAAGCGTCCGTGGTATGGCAAATCCTCCTTGGAACAAAGGACCCGTTCAGTCGACTTCAACGTCGATTTCGTATGCACGGAAAAGGTATTTGTTTATGTGGCTTTTTGTGTAAGTACTAATACCGTTCGCGCGGAGTTTTTCTGGTTTATTCTTTCTTTGTTTTCGATTCCGCGAACGAAGTCTGCATCAGTAAAAGAAACAATGATGTTATAAACAGTTTTAGTTTTCATTGGCCTTCAGCGGCCTAAGACCGGAATAATCTCGAATTAAGATATTATTCAATTTGGAAGAGAAGGATTTTAACTGAATAATATCTTTCATTGAATGTAACTAAAGGAAAGCCATAAAATTAAATTGGTAATGTTGACTTAGGTGAAATGAAAAATATCCTTCCTTGATAAAATGAGATGCGAAAACATATTGTTTTATCGAATTTTAATCCTTAAAATAGATTTTCTAACTTTTTGCTGTATAATTTATTTGAATTTTGACAAATTGGATTAAAATTCACCACACACCGACTTCCGATGGTTTATCGTATACAGGTTTTTCTGATTCTTCTTCAAAGAAAAATTGGAAACGTATCGTTGAAAAAAACACCGTACGTATCAAATTTTCATTTGTAACTGATTTCCTTATTCCTGAGATGGTAGCATGATCTTCAACGGAGTAACAGAACCTCAGTGAAGTCAACTGGTTGGTAAAAGACGGAAAACTGGATTTTTTAGCAAAAGCAATCTACATATTAAATCTTAGAAGTGAACTATCTCAGACAATGTCAGAAAATTTTTCATTAAAAATATAAATGACGTTTTTCTTGATTACCGGTATTTCAGATCAACTTTAATAAGTAAGTTATAAAATGTATGTATACACTGCCTTCACTCTCACTACTGGCATGGGTTTCATAATGCTTCTAAATGGAAGAATTTTTGATGAAAGTAATTGGAAAAATGCAATCTATTTGTTGGTAAAGGTAGTCATCGAAGTAGATGTTTTAAGCCAAAGCGGAAGAAGATCCCAGCAAAGTTGAAGAGCGTTCTAGAGATCTCAAATATTAGGTTAGCCGGGGGCCTGCTGACAAATTAGGGAAGACCTCTGAATGGAACTAAAGCGACAGAACAATGCAACGCTACAGTGATTGACTGAAGACATTGAAAGGACCGTGAAAAGCTGACGACAATAATATTCAATATAATAATTGAATGTAGACATATGTTGCTCTACCTTGTACATAAAGGCAAGTAGAATACTGAACTACATTAGCGATGTGGAGGGCAGGCTTTCGATCGCGACTTAATGAATGTTATTTAAAAACTCGAAATTCGCTTCGTTGGTAAAGAGGAAAAAAAATCATTTCACCAGATATACCACTTCACGTTTTCTTTATGAGAAAAAGACCCAGTTGTGTATTGAAGCCGCTTTTAGAGTACCCTAGATGCGAGAATTCAGAACTCTTTTGAAAATCTTTTCGATTAATAAATTATTAAATTATTCCCTTGAGTGCCGATAACTGACAGAGAGAAATTGCTAGTAACAGTGGCTGATCTGTTATTTGGCAGGTAGTTGAAATAAAGATTTTTCGAGAGAAGCAACGATATACTGCAGGTTGAAACGCCAAAAAAATATTTTAGCACTTGTAAAAAGATTATAACGTTTTCAATGGTTATAATTCGAGAAACTTATACGTGGGTTGCAGCGTTGGAGTGCATGCTTTCACAATGAATTTATGACAACTTCATAACTGAACCAGCTGTTTGTTGAAAAAATTGTCTGTAAAAAAAATCCCATACATTATATTACAAACTTTGTAAACCAAAATTCTCCTGGATAATTTCCAGATACTGCCGCAGGGAAGCAGTTACGAATCCTCAATGAATATATAAAAAATTCTGAGTAACATAATACATTCTGGCCTACACATAATTTATTAGAGTCACTTATGTTCCGTTTCACAGCGGTACGCACGCAGTTGGTGAATGGTTGACGGATATGAAGAATCGACATCACAGGGGCATGATTTTAATGCCTTACGGTATTTTAAAGAATAAAAAGATGGGCTTTTTGTCTGATCTAACCTGAAAGCGTTTCAACTATTCTTCTGAAACTAAAGGAAACTGCTGTCATATTTCAAGCAAAGATTTGGAATTGGCCGGCCCCTCCAAAGCACAGCACTGCCTTAAGAAACGGGATCCCAGAAACGTTCAATCTTTTCTGATCATGACTATCAGAAATAAAGGACTAGTCTCAAAAGAAGAGAAGACGATCAAGTCAAACATTTAAGAACGGCTTTCGAGCCACTTTTACGTTAGAGCACAAAGCGAAATCTTGACTGAGACGAAAACTCTTTCTGATATATTATTTTTGTAGATTCAGGGCTTTGTGACGGTTTCTGCGCAGAATGCCGCTTTTCAATACTGCTGATTGGACTGATTTTTTTGCAATTAATACAAAGCTTACGTGTTTGGATATGAAGTATCACCATAATTAAGTGAGCATTAAAATCGCAGGCAAATTAGGGCCTTTTCTCTCTTATTCTTGGCCATTCAAACTACATTCGCATTCAAATTTTGCCGCATAGGCTTCGGTGCTCATGAATAAGTAATGATGTCCGGCCATTCTGCGCGATGAGCTGAGAAGATTTGGCCGCAACTTTTAATATTTTCAGAACACAGTTGCAAGGACTCAGAAAAGACCGTTTCCTCGTTCACCAATTGGTTAAGATGGCGATAACAAACCCCACAAAGAAAAACAAAGGTATGAACCTTGCATTGAACCCACCGTGAGGAGTTCTAATCCAGCGGAATATATGTATTCGAATTCAACACTTCTTTTGATTGCAATGTGATCTTTAAATAATGCATAATAATGACTTTAAATAATGCATAAATAGCAACACCTCCTCCACGCATCCCAGCCCCGTCAAGGGATGCCTGTATCCAGAAACAACAATAGAGTCGTTCGCTACACTAGAATTCAACCAGGTTTTCGAAATCCATACATACTTGCCAAAACAGATATTTCGCTTAGCTCATCATTGACATTTGGAGGCTCCTAACATTGAAATGAGCGATTGAAGAATTCATATTCCTGGGCCCAGGATTTAGATGAACTGAACCTTAACCAGTAATAACATACTGAGACTCGATAATGAAACCAAAAGAATAACTACAGATGATAATGGAAGCAAAAAAAATTGAAAACGAAGTAAACTTAAAACAGTTGAAAAGCCTAATTGCTGCTCTGTATTGAACTAGACCAAACCCCATCAATAAAAAGGAAAGACATAAAAGTGCTTCCCTTCCGCTGCACCAACCACATAAAAACCAAAGGACTAAATGCTAAAGGAAGAGTCGGAGAACACATACTAACTAAAGATATAACAAAACGTTAACGAATCGTAAAGCACACAAAAACAAAGTACAAAACTGATAGTAATTTGTTAGAAAGCCTGATAGAAGGCGCAAGGTTATAACCGGTGCATTGAAAGGGACAAGCTGGTATCTCTCTTAAATGAACTTTCTTGGGTCGATCTTAGTGTTAGAAGAAAACTTCATAAAATGGTTTTTAAGCTTGCTCTGTCTTATTTGTGTGATGTATGTCGAGATTTCGTTCCTGACAGATCTTGTTGTAGTTCGTACTGATAGGCATAAAAAGTCGTTTTTCTTTTCATGCCCATCAACTAAATGGTGGAACAATCTTCCGTTAGCGGATATGTACATCGTCTTTTCTAGCCACCGTTTTTGAGCACAGTCTCTCAAAGTTCTTGCAGTTTCCAACCTGTAACTACCTTTTTATATTAAGGATCGTTCAGCGTCAATATCTCACACTCGCTTGCTACTAAATTTTAGTGCCCTAGAATAACACCTTTTTCAGAAAAAATTGATGTCTATCATCAGGCTGTCCTCTTTGCGATGCACCTGTTTAAGATCCCTAACACTATTTCTGTACTGCCCAAGTTTTGCTGTTCTGCGGGAAAAGTTGTGTACCTCCGCTGCACAGTTGTGTTTTCTCAGTACGTCCAATCATTTATTTTCTTGTCCAACCGTTTCAGTTAACTTTTATTCTTTGTGTATGTGTTGTTTGACCGTCAGGTGTAATATGCATAATAAACAGCATAAGCTCTCTAGATGGGCTCTTTTTGCTCTTATGTTGTAATAAATCATTGTATGAATAAAAAAAAAATTGCACTTTTAAACAACTTTTCTTAATTTTCTTAATCGGAATGCAAATACACAATATTAACATGGAAAAGATGAACATAATTGGCTTGAGTGGCCTCATTACAGTATAGGATTACTATTCAGGCTGGGATTTCAGAATGTGGTTGTTGGTCGTATTACGGGTTAACCGGTAAATGGGGTTTTCTTATAAGAAAATGTTAGGCCGTTTCGCTGAGACAAAAAAGTGGTAGTGACCAATGGTGTGGCCATAAGGGGGGGTTCCACTGAAGAAAAAATTCGGAAACACAGTTTTTGTCTTGATCAAAATACCGCGAGGTAGTCATTGTTATGGTGAGAAATTTATTTGCTGTAGGTGAAGAAATTTTTAAACAAATCACTTCAAGAAAGCGTCTAAAATATCCTTTTAAACGCCCTTTTAATGCTTCCATCAATCCTCGCCGAAATCTGTTGGGCTCGTACATGAGACATATGTCTCTGCTCTAAACTTCAAGGGCTAAATCATGCAGCTCATAAGCTATCTCAAATTTCAAATTTGGCATGATTCGACTCAAGTTGCCTCGCTCCCCGGGCCTCGCTCTCTACTTCCAAACCACCACCCCTCCACCCGTCAACGCAGGTTTGCTGTTAACCAAACCAAAAATCTTTTTTCTGACGCTGACGTGACACTGTTTTTCGAATATCTCAAAAAGATCCTGTAATTCCTGCTAACAGTCATGAATTTTTGAAGTCCTAATTATGTCGGACGTAAATAAATTATGTGAAATTCAACTCTACTGACAGGTCTAGCCATCTGTTTACGAAAAGGAAAGCTTCTAACAGGCACGCATTTGATAACATTATATACTACGAAAAGACGATCGTGATCTTTAAATTCTTTGAATAAACGAGTTACTAAAACACAATATTACGAAGTGTTCAAGAGTGCAAGTTATTTCAACATTTTTTTTACCGCCAAACAAATCATGGTATCAAGGGCAACCGACGATAAGAGCCAATCAAAAAAGGCGTTTTATTGCATGCAAACAAACATGGCCGCGGGTTGGTCGTGTCATCATACAGAAGGGCTTTTAGGCCATTTTACACCGTAGATGTCGTAGATATGCCTTACAGAGAGTCACGAAAAGTCATTTAACCACAAAATTAAGATGGATATGAGGTAACTTTTATTTTGTTAGTGTTATTTAATCGGAATTTTACACATAAATGCACCGATTTTGGAGTTTGCTAAGCCAAAGAGCTTAAGTTGCAATTAAGAGTCACTTTCATTAGAAAGCTTTTAATTATGGGTTTTATTTTTACGGCCAGCTTCAACGGAAAACAAAGTTAATTTATGTAATTATATAACCTGGAATTTTAACTTGTGCTCTTGCTAAGAGGTACTGGTTAAATTTATGAAGTTCTATAATTACTTGGGCTTAATCAAGCTTACTACGATGAAAACATTTAAATGTGAGATTAAGCTTAAACTCCTAATTAAAACTGAAGCCTCCTTTTGGTGAAAATCGACAAGCGTAATATATTCCACTTTTCTGACCTATTCATGTCAAGTATTTCAATTTTATATTCTAGCTCAAAGTAGATTTAAATTGATAATTTGCTTTTATTGACCGGGTTGATAATGTGAATTGGTTTATATACAGAAAGGTGGAGCTACATTATTTGTTGGTGCATGATAACATGAAAAACAAAATAAATTAGTTAAATGAAAAGCGTTTGTTGATGGCTGAGGTACTGGTGAAATGATCAGTAATCAATGTCATATACTGCAAAAAGTTATACATCAGCGAAACAGGGAGACGACTAGGTAACTGACTCTAAGAACACCTTTGTGACATAGAGAAAGATGAAAAAATACATCTAAACCGGTCGCGAGATGCTAAAATCTCCCCAATCATTCTAAAGTAGCTTATGGCAGTCTGTGGCCTTTCCCTATATCAAGGAAGCATGGAAAGCCATAAAACTCTAGAACAGAAGTTTGGTTTTCAAATTGGCACTCTTAGTTCTCAGGGCATCAACAAATGCTTTTCATTCAACTAATTTGTTCTGTTGTTTTTCACGTTACCATGCACCAACCTATGGCGTAGCTCCATATTTCTGTATATAAACCACATACAACCCACAATTCCTTGATTCACTCCAACGAAGAGCTAACGCTCAAAACGTTAGCTTCCGATTCTCTTTATGGTGGCCAATTCACATTATCAACCCAGTTGATAAAAACAAATTGTCTTGTAATACTCCCCACCGATGCAGCACCACAGTTTTTTTACAAGATTACCTTTATGAATTGAAATTGGCCCACCCCCCTCGGGCATTTGTCAATTTGATAATGGTTCCCGCCTCAGGATGGGATATATATATATATATATTTTTTATTTTCTTTATTTCATTCGTCACAAATACAACAAAATTACAACACAAGTAAAAACATATAGGAAGTAGCTAAAACAGCTGCGCATTTGCTGTTGTTAGCATTAATTATCAGTTAATTATATGTATTCACAATAATAATTAATTAATGATTAATTAAATTACAATGACATTACATTGACGCTTCCTATTAGTATTCTAGAGTGGAAAATTGTCTGTCCATTTTCTATAAAAAGTTACTAAATCATTATTCTTAGTTGCAAACAGGATGGGATATTTGCTCTAACAGGTCAGTCTGGGAGTGGGGCCACATTGTCAAAGGAAATTTTATCTTTCAGTTTTTAAAATACATGTTAATCTTTTGTTGTTTGTTTTTAAATTTCCTGATGTAATAAACTTTCTAGTTGTTGGAATCCTGGCCCAGGTTGTTTGAAAGATGAATAATGCTATCCACCAGGGCCGGGTTGTTCAAAGCCCGATTAAGCTAACCCAGGGTTAACCAGAATTTTGATTTCAGTTTTGAAGTTTTTGGTTAGGTTATCTGTTTATATTGTTTGCCCTTCAGTTTTGAGCTGTAGTAATCTCAAACTGCACCAAACGTTAGAGGTGAAAAACATTTTTAAACAAGAAAAAATAACGCTTCAGTTAACATTTAACCCTGGGTTAACTTTAACCGGCTTTCGAACAACCCGGCCCAGGTAAATCACTATCCAGCAGATAGCATGGTTTGTTCTTATTAACA
>CM042751.1:17129323-17141823 GCA_022496165.2 Catalaphyllia jardinei | reverse complement strand
CTTTCTTAGATGTCATCATTAGTGAAACACCGTGATGATCAAAGCACAAATGAAGCAAATACCCTTCAGTTTAAGAATATTATAGAAGCCAGGTAAGGAATAGGCTTTTTTCACAATTTAAAAATACAAAGTAACGTATTTGTAGTGCTTGAAAAAATTTCAAAGAAGTGGCGAGGAAGGCTAAAACACAACAAAGGATAAAAGCTTTTAGTAAATTCTCAGCTCCAACTATTACATTTCTAGCTTTTTGATTGGCTAAAAAATTCTGACCATGAGCCAATAGTTCGAGTTTCACGTCATATGGAAAATAGTGCGCCAGGTTCAAAATTTTTTGCTTTGTAAAATTGTGGAAATAAAAATCGGTGGCAAAACCCGGTTTGAGAATTTACTAATAAAAACAATTATTCCATTCGCCCTTGTTGGATATGAGGTGATTATAACCAACTCGCGCTACGCGCTCGTTGGTTATTTTATCATTTCATATCCAACGCAGGCTCATGGAATAATTGTTATATAATCTTATTTCACTGAATTCTTCATCTTAGTTTTTGACACACTAAAGAAATAGAAAATATTTTCCATGTTATAGAAACACAAGTTGAAGTTTGGGAAAACAAGAAATGCTGTGGTAACATGAGCTGATAGGCGATTGCTTTCTAAGCTTTTTCAAGTCCTCCCAAACTTTTAAGATTTTTCCCTAAACTCAAGAGAAATCACCTAAACAACCTAAAGAAAATAATGAGCAATGTGTCCATGACAACGTTCTTGTGTTCCTATGGACAAATAGTGGGTTTATTTCCTAATGCTATTCTCTACATTTGTTTTATTGTCTGAAAGTGATCATAAATGGTTGAATGGTCCTTGAAAAGAAATAGTATTTGAAGTCTATCTGAGCATCATGACAGTTGGCCATTAGCTAGTTTAACAGACTATTCGGCAGCAGCAATTTTCTCTTCTAACTGTTCTTTATTAATTAACCCTCTTGTTAAGTAACATATCTTGATTAAAATATATTCATTTGATGATTTTATTGTGCAGGTTAGCGGATATGAAAGAGGTTACTGGAGAACTCAGGAGACGTATTGAAGCTGAAGAACATGAAAGAAGAACTGCCAATCAGCAGAACCAGCTCAGGTGGATAAAGTGAAAACCTTTTCATAACTTGTCAATTTTTATAGGAATTAATTTTCCAGCGGAGTATTGGTAAAACAATCACGAGGAGCCATAAAAATATTATGTTACTAACAGCGTAGTTGTATTATTAACAACCTAACATTTAATTATGACTATAGATAATAAGCATTTGTAACTATTGATAGACTGGCCCACCTAGACTAGCATAGCTATTCGCTGGCCAGTCCAAATGTAAAATGGACATTTATTAAGAAATAAAACATGGGGAATGATGAATGATGATGACTATCATAATAGCATTATGCTGATAGTAGGGATGCATATAATATTAGAAATTATAGAGGCCATAATTAAGTAAATCACATTCAGTATGGGACCTTTATTAGCAAGGATAGTACCAAGTCAAATGATTATCAGTACTCAAGGTAGATTTCACAATACAAGTTACCTCAGTCATCAGGGCACTGAAAAGCCTGGGATGTGCTACAATTACTTATTTAATAAGTGATTTTATAAATAAATTTGATTTTATTTTAGTGTAGAACAGCTAAAAGCAATGATGCAAGAAAGTAACCACCAGAGAGAACAAGAATTATATGCACACTCCATGAATTCTAAGGAGAAAGAAGACCTCCTTGAGAATGAGAGAACTATGATTGCTAGCAAACTAGCAGAACTTTCAGAAGAGCAAAGCAAAAAGATGTTACAGAAAGAGATACGGCTTAGAGAAGATGCTCAGGCAAAGTTTGTCTTATTAGAAAAGGTAAAGTAACACACTCTTTTGTCTAATAGTTATGAGAAGAAAACGGTTACTTCAGTTTGAAATGCTTGAAAGGAAGAGTGAAAAACCACCTTTTCTGGATAATTGTTAAACCTGCTGATACCACAAAGATTTCCCTGAACATTGGAATAAAACAATACATGACTGTGTTAAGGGGCCTGTAACACCTGTTCAAGGAGAGTAGTAAAAGAAAAATGAAAATAAGTCTTTCTCTACCCCAGTGAAATAAATTTGTAAGGCACATGACATGCCCTTTGTTTTACTCAAGACCTACTGTACATAATTAAAACATCAAAGCTGGAAAGCAAGGGAGGGAACAAGGGAGAGAAGAAGGAATGAAGAAAAACAAAAGAATTGAGGGAGAAAGATAGAGAATGAATGAATTCATCAATTTTAGTCAGGTAATTAACCATTGGGAAATCCTCAATGATTATATTTTCTTTTGCTTGAAAAAGAAATTACGAGAGGAACAAGCTGCTAGACTAGCATTTGAGAGATCACAAAGAGAGGAAATGGAGAGACGTTGGCAGTCACTTAAAGCTTATATTGATGAAGAGTCAAAAGGTGTCAGACAGTCTGAAAAGGTATCAAGTGAACAGATCTTGAAATCTTTTTCCATATTATTAAGTGAACCACATTATAATGTCATCAATCTTTTCACTAGAAGACGCGCTACAATAATTATTGTAAATATATCTCCAGTTGTAGCAACTGAAAACTGACTAAGTTGTTGCTCCTGCCCCACTCTGAAAATACCCATTTCCAATACATTGACATTTGTTTTATTCCTTACTCTTTCTGAGGACCAGACCTCAGGTCAGTTACTGTATTAAGATGTCTGTGTGAGTTTAAGTATGTCTCATGGAACTTCTCCAGCTTACAGATTTCAATATTAGTTATTAAACAATTTAACTCTTAATTCAGGTGGCACAGGCAAGGACTGACCAGAGTCTTGTGCGCCTTAATGAGTCCATATCATTATTAGAGAGGCAGATGGAAGAAGGAAGAAAGGCAATTGAACAGGTGCTGCATGCTGAAATCACCTCAAGGTATAAAATCTGTAGTGTATGTTTGACATTATATAAAAAATGCAATGTTTAAAGTGCCTATGACATCAAAGATAATTCCTACTTATTTGAAAGGCTTTTTAAAATGCATTAGCAACACCAAAAGTAAAATAAATAGGCACCCTGAAAAGAAGTTGAGGTTAGCCCTATGTGAAAACACTCTCATAATAATTAATAATAATGATAATGATAATAATCTTTATTGAGGAAACTTTTTCACATACATGTGGTTTTCGAAAAAGACCTCAGAGATTAAGATTAAAAAATAATATATCGAAGAGGACTAAAAATATGAAATTTATAAAACACTTAAATTAAAAAATTATAAACCTGTCATTTAAAAATATTTACATTGGCAGAGTCTCATATCACCTCGCTAATAGAATTAAAATCATTTACAGCGTGATAGCCAGTTCTTTGTTTTCCCCAATTCCTTTTAATGCAGGGGAGTCTAAGATTGACTTTATTTCTGGTGTTATAATTATGTTGATGTTGCTGTGTTACTAAAGTTAATTTGTTATTTATAAGTCCATTTAGATATTTGTATATGTTGCAGTTAATTTTTGGTCTCAGTTAATTTTATAATTTTACTAGTTAGTTTTTTTTTTCTAACTAGGTGATTTTATTTCTAACTAGTTAGTTTCTTTTAACTAGGTGACTTTTCCATTTTTTGCAGGGGGGGGGGGGGCTGTTTCTCAAAAAGAGTAACACGCTCACCACCAGCCCTAACCTTATCCCAATTCCTAACCTTATTGACCCCCCTTGACCCTATCCCTATCCCTTACCCTACTGACCCCCTAACCCTATCCCTAGATCTAGCCCCCAGGTTTTTTATTATCTTGCACTCGCCTGGATTTGAACTCCAAACCTCTGACTTTGACGTCCATCTTCATCTCCACTATGCCACACAAGCAATCGTTGCAAATTTGCTTATATTTGTTGGTCTTATAAGTTGTTGGTCCCAGACTCACCCTTCCCCTTTGACACAAATTAACCTAGTTAGAAAAAAACTAACTAGTTAAAAATCAAATCACCTGGTTAGAAAAAAACTAACTAGCTAAAAATAAAATCACCTAGTTAGAACAAACTAACTGGTTAAATTATAAAATTAACGGAAACCAAAAATTAACTGCAACATATACATGCACACATCTCCGCTGGAAACGCTTTTTCTTTAATGGTATCCACTTCAGATGAATACAGCGGTCAATCTAAAATTATTTTAGCTGCCTTATTTTGCAAAACTTGTATTGTAGGCTGGACATTAAAGCATCTGTTTTAACAAACTCATATTTAAACAGATAGCAATATCAACAGCAATATAATAATAAGGTAGTAAAAATTGTATGCAGGCATACCCTGCATGAGATCATTGTGTGACAAGGCACTGATCACTCTCAAGCTGTACCTCTCTCTCCCCGAATCTATAGAAGGGGTGAACTGCTGAACTGACCAGTAAATGCTGGGGGCAGCCCTACAGTGAACTAACATCCCATCCAGGGGTGGGGGAGAATGTTCCTTATTCCCTCATTCTAAGGAAAATGGGGATAAGTGCGAGGCTGATTGGACCTGTAAGCTTGAATGCAGACTTCACCTGATATATACTCTTTAGTTATATGCACGTCCAGAATTACTTGGCAATACATTACAGCTTTTGAGACTTCCTTTACTATTTGCAGACAGTCGCAAAGTGAAAAGCTTTCCACTAGATGCAACCAACTTCAGGAGAAACTAAACATGGCCATCAGTACATTGCAGCAAGCCTTGGGAGGAATCAACTCTCAGGTGTCAGAGAGTGTGGCTAAGGTAAGTTTTAAGTGAAGTATGATCCTCGCAGTAAATTTTCCAATTTAAGCAACTGGAAAGAAGAAGCCTGAAAAAAATCAGGGCTTCAACGGGATTCGAACCCATGACCTCCGCGATACCGGTGCGATGCTCTACCAACTGAGCTATGAAGCCACACATTGGGAGCAAGGTCAAATTATCGAGTTCATATTTTCCCGTGCAGTGAAGTTATGTGATGTATATATGAAATAATTCATATTTGAACTGCGGTTGTAGATGCAAGTGAAGTATGATCCTCGCAGTAAATTTTCCAATTTAAGCAACTGGAAAGAAGAAGCCTGATCATGGGTTCGAATCCCGTTGAAGCCCTGATTTTTTTTTTCAAATTGGAAAATTTACTGCGAGGATCATACTTCACTTGCATCTATAACCGCAGTTCAAATATGAATTATTTCATATATACATCACATAAGGTAAGTTTGTTTAATACTTGTAATCATGCAACACTGTACTGAAAGCCATAATTGTGTTCTTGGGCAAGATTGTTTCTCTCTCACAGTGCGTTCATCAACCAGTGCTATTCAGTGAACTCTCTATATTGTTGCCCAGGCAAAAGAAGAGCTGATGTCATTAATGGACAAAAACAACAACTCAGGGGTCAGAGGATTAGCAGACATGGATACAAGATTGAACAAGCTAAGCAAAAGAATAGCAGAGATGGAGGAAGCCATTAGCAAACTTGAAAGGGTAAAGTCTGTTACATCATTGATTATCTGTGGAGCTTTGTAATTTTACAAGAAATTTTTGACAAAAGAAAAGAATGCTTGTCTGTAACTGTGATACTGTCCTTGACAAAATGAACAGTAGCAGTCCTTTGTATATTTTATGAGTCACAGTATTGTATGTTTATTGAAAGTATTGTTGTCTCTCAAGATGTTGATCATTCAAATTGAGTAAATTAAAAGATAAATTATTGAATAAATAGGTAAATAAATCAATGAATCAGTAAATAATAAAACTATTACATTAATACTCATATTTATATTAATGATAAAATTTATTTCTCGTAAAATAATTCATAAATTCATAAAACGTTGACAATCTATTTCACATACTTGCTGTCAGTACTAATTATTAATAAATAAATGTTTAGTAATTAAAGTGAGTGAATTAAAATTATTCATAAATTCATAAAATGCTCACAATCTATTTCACATACTTGTTGTTGGTACCAGTAAATAATGTGAGTAAACTGAGTAAATGTTTTAAAAAACAAATACAAATAAATGTTTTAAAACTAATTTGATTTTGATTATGATAATAATTATTGTTTCCTATGATATTCAGTTCAAACTACAATAAAATGATAAATGAGGTTTTTCTGATCTCTTTTATGAGACAGTAGTAAAATGAGAAAACAGACTATTGAGATGTACTCTTAGGTGAAACATTTAGCAAAGCATTTAAAACTAAAAACCTTTATTAATAACTAAATAGCCACCCTTAAATCTGCTCCAAGCTAGTATTCCAGTTTTCTAAAAATATCATTTAAATTAAAATGAGTTATTGTAATGTTAAAAACTTGACTAACATTGATTCTGTTTATATTGAAATTATTGCGATCTATAGATCAAGAATATGGTTCCTCTGGAAGAGGTAAAGTAATTTGGTCTTTAAATCTAACTTTAAATATTGCCTTCCACTAAAAAAGGAATTTTAGTCTAAATAATCAGACTATAAATTTATAAGCAATTAGTGATAGATATGATATTGTAAACTATTATTATAATTATAATTATTGTATCTATAATAAAGTTCTCTATAGTGATTGGTTCTTTGCACACCTATATAATTTTCATGCAATCATGTTGGTGTCTAATTTGAACTTTTTGTAACTAAATACCTGTAATTGGATGCCTGCACACTTCACAGGTCAATTACGTGGGCTTTAAAGGCTTTTTCTCTTAGTATTTCCCACAGTTATGGAAGGCACTTCCCACTTTTTTTTTCAAAAGTAGTTCTCAACAGTCTTTTTCTTTTTAATTTTTAAATTTGTTATCGATACAGTTAATTAGTAATTGGACCTTGAGTTGTACAATTCAGAGAGTAATCATGCTTCTAATTTCAAATTGGCCTTGCACTTCGTTTTTGCCTGATTTTGAAATTACTTGCGTGATTTCTCCCTGAATTGTACTCCACTGTCTTGGTCGAATTCCTCTTACTTATGGACTCATGGTGTGTACAAGACAACATAACATGCTGTGAACATTCTAACATGTCTCCAAGGCTTTATGGTCAAAATTGCAGATTTTTCAAGTTTCTTGTGTCCCTCAATTCCCAAAAGAGACTTAGATGCAAAGAAAACACCACCAATTATAGAAGTTTGTCCTGAAAGCCTCAGAGCCGTGTTAGAATATTGATATATATAAACGTGGCATATTAGCACTTACGAGAAAGAAAGTAATTTTAGTGTCAGTGACCACTGTAAATTATATTTAAATTTACCATTAATGTTGATGCTCTGGCTGCTCAACTTATACTGTGTTTTGATGCAAAATATCTTAAATTCTTTTTACTACTGATGTAAGCCATCTTGGGTATAAATGGCAATAATACTGGGAGGAAATTTGTGCTGGACAAGTTTCCCTTGCAAGATCGAGGAGTACATGTAAAACAATACCTGACTTGTCCTTCAAGACTACATATACAGTTAAACTTTTTCATTTACAATTTTTCCACAGCATGGGAAATCTGACAAAGAAGAAAGAGATAGGAGCTTGGGACAGGTGGCCAACTGGCGTCAGGATACAGACCAACAGTTTAGAGAAGTCCAAGACAAGTTGAGGCCCCTTCCAGATGAGGTGTGTTGAAATTATTGTTAATGGCCATTTTTTACAATGCCTACATGACTGCCGGAAAATTTTCTTTTCCACATCTGTGCCATTCAACAGACCTGAGGTGAAAAATTCCCCAGTTGTCCCAGTCTCCTTCTACACAGAGTGCACTGAGAGGAGCCTTAAGTAAGATGTACTATCTGGACTCTTGTGCAAAGCTTCTGTGAGTAAGAGAGAACAACACTCGTGACAGTGGAGGAGACTACAATTTTATTCATTGTTTTGCAGCTACTGATAACTTAAAATACGAAAAACACTATAGGTTACAGTACAACAGACCCTGTTTTCCACATCCTGACATTGATGTAAGTTGTATCTTGTTTTACCTTGCTAGATTACTCATCTTCAAAGCCAACTTGCTGCCCTCAAGGCTGACCTTGAAGCCAAGGAGGAAGCTGACAAGAGAAAGGAAGCAGAGTAAGATGACAAGATGATGAGTGAATACTGCCCCTCACCATATTGACACTTCATCCATCAAATATTTTCACTTGCACGCGATTGGTGTAAACAGGTCACGTGACTGACCATGTGCAGCTAAAACTGGGGACTATCCAAATGATATTCCCAAATTTTCGCAACTATGCGTGTGGCAAACAATTGAAGGATAACAAACACAATAGCACCCATTTGACTTTAAACATATGCTCAGATATTTAGTCCGTGGACATTATCCAAGTTTCAAAGCTCCCAGATTTCCTTGAGCTTCGCTTTTTCTGAAAACTGTTTGCTTCTTGGAACAGGTAATGTGTTGACAAACATGTGAGCACATTTTCATGGCAAATGGAGGCCATTGTTTATGGTCTTAATGCACTACCAACACCAAGCTGTCGTAGCTAATATTAAAAGAAAAGTGGGGAAAACAGGAAAAATAAAATTCTCCTTAAAGCAGTTCAGGTTTGAGGCTTCTAAGGGTCTAATATCTGTAGACTTTTGATCAAGATGTAAAATTTGGAGGGATTAGTCCAGATTTCCCACTTTCTTCCAATCATCTAGAAGGAAAATTATTAACTGCTGGTAATCAGCTGTAAATTACAGTAATCACACATTAAAGTCATTGTTTGCTTGAAACAGGTGTTTTGTTAGGAGAACTTTGGCGAAATTACATTTTTGTGAAAGGCAAACGTTTTCCAAATTCTTATTTTTATATTTCTTGTTCAGACGACAACCCACTCCACCTGCGAAGGAACCTGAACCAGAACCAGAGGCGGACGACCAAGAAGACAATGAAGACGTTCGTAACAAGGTGCAGAAGCTGGAGGAGGAAATGCAGCAGGTAAATCATTAGTGTCTCATTATCATCACCATCCTCATTGAGTCCTCTTTGTCCCATGGGGGGCATAGGGCGTCCACTATTGCCTTCCACCTCCGTCGGTCTTTCGCTGCTCTCTTGGCTCTGCACCAACTCATGTTGATCTCCATCAGGTCTTTATGGATGCTACTCCGCCACGTAATTCTAGGTCTACAACGTTTTCATGTGTCGTGCTGGTTCCAGTCCATCACCTTAGTGTCTCCTTACAGTTGAAGGCATTCAACAACTGTTGCCCCTTGACATCTAAAGTCGGTGATCACGAGGTGATTCGTTTGGAGTCAATCTGAGTGCAAAGCAGCTTATGAGGACAGACCCCTGATTTGTTCCTCAATTTGTAGTAATGCTTTGTTAAATAGTCTCCTACAATGCAAGTTGTTTAAGTCCTTCACTTTTCAATTTGTCGAATTTCCCCGCAATCCAAGCCAGCTGAGTGTGAATTGAAGAGACGAGCCATGAGTACAAAATCAAATCGTCTTTTATCTAGTGATTCTTTGGATACTTAAATAGTTCTTTGTTTTTGTTAACCTTTAAGCTATGTATTTGTTATTCCAGACCTCCTCTCAAGTAGCCAAACTAGAAAACACAGTGGAAACACTACGAACAGTTTTGACGCAAAAAATACAATCAGAGGCCCAAACGGTATGTTTTGTTACTCGCTACGTGGATAATCTTGAAAATGTGTTTAATGTTTTAATAACTTTGGAGTACACCATGGATTTTCCGGTATTTTCGAAGTTCAGTTTTTGTACAACAAAACCAACAACTATTGTTACATTTGGTGAAGATTAGTCGGAGAGCCGAAGACTTCCCGATTTCTGTTGTCCAATCCAAAAAACCACAAGGACTCCAGAAGTGGTTACGTCAGCTTGTCGTCACCAGCGTATCTTATGTAACTTGGTAACACCACTGCCAGGTACCAGGAGCTCAACCGGCGGCGTGCGCGGGAAAAGTACCTTCAGCTTTTTCGCCTCATTGGCCGAAAACATACATCTTCTCCGTGATTGGTCAGGAAGACAGAACCTTCTCTCTGATTGGTTTGGACGCAATGCACAAGTTTCAACTTCGACACAGTCAGTCTTAAACTTAGTAAAACCAAAGTGATACAGGCTGAGGTATCATTGGACAATAGCTCGCTCCCTATAGCTGCTTTTATGAGAATCACTTGTTCAAACCTGGTTGTTCAAAAACATGATTAACCTTATCCAACATTTTTGTAATTTTGATATTTAGTATCGCAACATTTCAGTAAGTTTACTGTCCATGTTTATGGTGGTTGAGTTTTGACTTTGATTAATGTCATACTTTGTGTAGTAGCACTGAGTACGATACCGGATACCATCTGTCTATATTCTCTCTAGGGTATTGCCAGTTAGTTACATCAATATTAGGGGAGGGGTCGTAATTGTCAGGGCGTCATCTTTTCGGCGAAAACGTTAGGCCCTAGTATTAGTGGCAATATGTTCTCTAAAAGAGAAACTACTTCGCCTATCTGCCTAACTAATGTGCGAAGTTAGAATATTTTTGTTGTTTGGGCTGATACTCGTTTAATCCGGGCACCCACGTCTTTTCTCCTAGTAGTCCAGTTCTGGATACGCCAGTACTATGTAACGTGTAATGGGGTAACTTCTTAGCAGTCAGTCTACGTTTGGACGCCCATGGACCGAAATTTTTTTAGGGCAGAAACTCATATAAACTTGGTATCGCACCGTTTTTCTCCAAGTAGCCAGGCATCCGAGTTCGAGATTCATCAGTGCTTTTAAACGTAGAATGGCGACATTTTTTGGCATTTATGCTACTGAGATTTGCTTCATATAGTAAGCTGTTTCTATCTTTCGAGATCAAAATGCTTTTCTTGGACCAAAGTGCTACAATTATGCTTGTTGTGCAAACGCTTGTATGTTTACTAACTGATTTTTGAACCCTCTACAGCGAGGTGATTCTATTGCGGAGCTGAAGGAGCAGTTAGACCAGATCAATTCCAGTATGTCGCCCATTTACTGAACTGAACCTGTTTTTTGTAGTGATTTGTCAGTTTTCTACCTTTTTGACGCTATTTCTGCAAACACTAAAAAAAATTAAAGTATCTGAAACGTCTAAACGGAAAAATGTCGTAAAATGTGATGTTGAAACATGATTTTTTTAAAAAGTTTAAAACTGTTAACTGTTTTAGGCTTCTGTAAAGGACTGTTCGCGCGAAACGAATGCTGTTCTTGCTTAACGTTCACTTGAAAAACGAAGAACCCATCGAGTGTTAAAAAGTCCAGGCGGATGTTAAAGCAATCTTGGCGAGTTGAATTAACAGTGACTAGCCGAATTAAAAGTTAAACTAGGGTGTTAAAATTTTCGCCTTGAATATACTACATATCTCCACTACAAGCCTTCATTTCTTTTTTAGATAAAGTGCACAACATAGCGTAGCTTTTAGTATGAACATGATAAAATGGTTTGTGGAGATGATTCTAAACTACATATTTTCGTTTTAAACGCCGCTTTGCCTTCCTCTTCTGAACACGTAAGTAACAGTACTGAAGTAACAAAGTGTTGTTAAAAAATGCTTCGTCTGTCTCTCTAACTAACGCACGATGTCGGAATTTTTATTTTTGGTGTAAGCAAACGTTTTTTATTAAATGCGAAGTCTAATCAATACGAAGTCTTTTAAAACATGAGAAAAGTAAATTGTCAAGTTCTTAGTTACAAACAGTATTAAACACCGTGATTCAGTGGCTCATCCATTCAATTCCAGGATAAAACTATCGATTCTCCTCACATTGCTATATTTTGCTTTAATATCAGTTATGAGAATTTTGTGATACATCAAGGCAATATCCTCTCAGTTAAAGTTGATGAATCTTAGTATTCTCATCAGCATTGTATTGGTGTGGTAGGGAGAAATAAGATATTCAACAACGTAGTGAAACTGAAGGGTTAAAGCATGATTGTGTCTGTATGTCGTAACCCGTTTGATAACCTGATCAAGTTAAAAACTTCAGGTAATGACATGTAAAGATACCAAAACGTATAATACTGTTATCTGACGAGAATATAAATCCTGTACTTTCATCTAAATCTTACACTGGCAGATGCATTTTTTAAAAAATTTGGTACAGTTTTTCTAGTTCTAACTTTGGGTGATAGCTGTTACTGCCCCAGTAATAGCAGTATTACATTTACATTAAGCCTTGATATTAAAAAATGAAATATCTTTACTTCTAAAGCAGTGTTATGTTAAGTCGTTGACAACTAAAGGTTTAGATGTATTACAATTTTCCAGATCCCTGAAACAGAATTGAAACTTGTTTTGTTTTCTAATGATACAGAGAACTGCAGAAGTAGCCGTTGCTCACAGATACCGAACATTCGGTTAGATTTAAATTAAATTCGGCATGTAAATGGTAAACAGTATAAGCCATGCAGCGATATTACAAAGATTCTACTTATGGCCAGGATTGAACGCAAGTATTGTTTAATTAGTACTTCATGTTTGGCAGGGTTATTTGACATTTCCATATTACTTCATATTTGACAGAATT
>CM042751.1:17101515-17123923 GCA_022496165.2 Catalaphyllia jardinei | reverse complement strand
TCAGAAGCTGACGTTTCGAGCGCTAGCCCTTCGTCGGAGCGAATCCGGATTCGCCGTCGGATTCTCCGTCGGATTCTCCGTCCGGATTCTCCGTCCGGATTCTCCGTCGGATTCTCCATCCGGATTCTCCGTCGGATTCGCTCCGACGAAGGGCTAGCGCTCGAAACGTCAGCTTCTGAATCTCTTTACGGTGGCTAATTCACATTATCAACTCAGTTGATAAAACCAAATTATCTTGTAATACTCCCACCGACGCAGCACCACAGTTTCTTTAGAAACTTACCCCCTTTAGTGTCGCGAAAGACGATTTAGCACTTATTATTATGAGTGCGAGGGTTTGACAGATTTATTGACCTCGCGTGCGTCTGAAACTTACCACAAACATTTGTCAAGCAGCCTTTGCATATATCAAATGGCAAAAGATTGACAGCGACGAAGACTATGGTGGACTCTAAATTTCTCGTGGTGACAACGCTTTGCTATGTGGGGATTTTCGGTGTGATTTTCATCGTTTGTTGCTGCGCTTGGACGCGGCACTTGAGGAAAGAAGGTCGAGGGTATTCTTCGCGACTTCGAAACAATCCAAACAGAAGACTTCATCGGCCAAAACCGCCCGAATACACACATGTCACACCTTCAACACCAATGTATGCGCACCGAGGCAACGAGTTTGCGGAAGAGAATTTCTCAGGCGGGAACACGTACTTTCCAGCTGATCAAAGATCGCAGCATGTTCAACGAAATAACTTGTATCCAATGGCAGGTCATTACCCAATGTTTGCCTTCCCACTTCCCACAAGCGTGACAACTGATGTGAATGTAACTCTGGAGATGAACAGTACGACTTTTGCAGAAACAAGTCGGGCTGGGTTTTCGGGCGAGGATTTTAGTGACGCCACAAGTTCAAGGTTTGATGGCGGTGATAGTGCTTTTTCGGAAAACATGCAAGAAAAATGCCACGACTTAACGCCCCGGACTATTTCGCCTTCTGTGGAGGGACAGCATGACGAAAACGACGCTGAAAGCGACAACTCAAGTCACCTCAAAGAGGTAACCATTTAAAAGGATTGAAATTGGTGTTGAAGAATTTTGCTCTGGAGAATGCAAGTTATATCGAACGAATGAGAAGAAACGTTATATGGTAAAATAAAGAGAGTCAAGAAATCGTCGCGTCAAACAAGTTTTTTGGAAAGGGAAATTACTTTTTTCTTCCTGAATGACCACCCACTGGTTCAAATTGGATTATACAAACGAGGAAAAACGTAGCGTTATTTTACCAAGTGGATGATCGCAGTTTATTTGTCATCGTTCATTAGCATATCCTGTTCTTTCTTGTTCCTTTGGCTTAGCGTTTTTCCCAGCTGTCCCACGGAAGCTTATTACAGCTTAAAATGTTTGGTTAAGCATAACTGGAATTAAGAATCAAAGTCTTAGTTAGTGGTAAGCTGTAAGTTATTCAAAGTGGTAAGTTGTAAGTTATACTCGGTAAGACACAGACAGACAGTAACAGGCTTTTGGGTTTGATTGGATGGTAAGCTCACTATCTGTAGAGATTACTAGATGAAATCCACAATATATACAGATTTAATAACTCTGAAATCCTTTGCTGAAAAAACAGAGCTGATGGAGGTCATGCAAACAAAACAAAATCTTCCTTATAAAGAAATTTTTTATCTGCATAGTTTTTTTTTAATGATTTGTTTCTTTGGTATCATTTTGACTTAACATACAGTTGTCAACTGATAATGACAATAGGCACCTGCTGTTGGTATCAATATAGAATGACAACAGAAATCACTACAGGCCCACCAGTTGAATTAATTATTCATCACAGACAAAACAATAGATAAAAAATGTATTCTCATCTTACAGAATTTTTTTGTGACCAATTATTATAAAATTGTGCTATTTTGGAAAAGAGATTGAAAGAGCAAGTAAAAAATTCCTCTTCTTAATATTAAGCCACTTTTTTTTCACAGCATCAAAGGAAAAGTTAAACCGATAAAAAGTTGAAATTTTACGCCATGCCAATGTTGAGTCATAAGGTATTATAAGAGCAAAATAAAATGAAAACATAATCATAGAAAAAGAAGCAGTTGTTAAATTATACAATCAGTTTTACCACTGACAAAATAAAATTGTCCACTATTAAATAAAATTTGATTGCTATTAAATTTAATATAACAGCCCTCCTTGTTAAAATTCCATATAGATGATTCGTTTGCACACTTATTTAAAAACTTGTTACCGGTAACTCCCAAGACACAAAGTTCTAAAGAGTAAACAAAACCTTGAACTTTTATTTTTCAAAATGTTAAAAAAACAAACATCACAGAAAGTACAATAATATTTCACTAATTTTGCAAGGTCACACAGTCAAATAGTCTCTTGGCAAAAAAATTAGAAACACCTTATCCAATATATGTCACATACTGGAATATATATATCCAGAAAAAATGACAGAAAATTAACTTAATAAGTGCCAAAGATAGACTTGAGACTTAACATTACTTTGATTTTACAATATGTAAATTTATGTTCTTGTCCAATATGTTGCATTGATATATTTAACACTCAATGACTGATCCTGAGAGGAACAGTGTATTTTGTTTCCGGAGATGAAGTCGAGGGAAACATTGACATTCGAGGGAAACAAAATTCACTGTTCCCCAAGGGACCAGTCATTAAGTGATTTGTTATATAGCAAAACAAAACAAAGTCAAATTTTGAAAAACGCGCTGAGATTGCAGCGACAACATCAGGCCACCTCTAGTCACGTGCAACAGCGGTCAACATTTCGCGGGTAACAGTGAACTGTTTCCCGTTTGATGCCATAGTTTTTGCAATGTTGCCTGCTCATGGCATTTGGCGGGAAACAGTTTCATTGTTAGATGTCATGTGACCATGAACTAGCCAATGAATGGGCACGCTGTAGCGGGAAAAACGCCAGCTATATAACAATTTTCATTATTTTTTTGTTGCCCAGCCTTTGTTCATACTAAGAAACTACTCTCGGTAACTATTATTGTACAGTTATAGTTTATTTGAGTAATGGAAGACGGCTGCAGTGAAGAGAAACACGTAGAAATGAAATAAAATATTGCTGGTTTCCCTTTTCAGGCAAAACTCTGTTATGCTCTTCTTTTGGGATGAGGGGTACCCCAGGGAAAGGGGAAGGGGGTACTGCAAGAAAAATCAAGTGAGGGTGTGTGGCCCACTTCCCAGAAGCCTTACCCTATTTATAACCAAAATCTGTGATTTCATTACCTTATTTATGACCTGACCCTAAATCATCATCCTGTTTCACACCTGCCTAATACTTAGTTCCCTAGTTCAGACTGATGTTTAAGACATCATGAAGGGCTTTTGTCAATTGGTCTTATCAATAATGATGATAAAGAAGCTTCTTTAAAAAACACCCAGTTGAAAACCAGATACACTATGACCAAAACGGCTGAAAAACCATATCCTTTGCGGCTGCACATATAGCCCACATAAGGGTTTACCCCCCTCAGGGGGGCATAACTGGTCAGAAGTGTTCTCGGGGGTGCTCCTGGGATGATGTGAATGTCCTCTTCCTAATTCCTCCATAACAAAGTTAAATGCCACATCTCAGACTAGTGGGGTGTAAAGCTGACCACACCCAGTGGGGCACCATGTCAAAGAGCATTCAGCTCTAACTGAAAGCAATACCTTCAAGGCACAAAATTTTCACTGTATTGGTCTGTCACTTGTATATCAAAAAAGGGAAGTTGACCTGTGCACTGAAGTAAATTCTTTCACTGACCGTACTATTTTTATAGTTTGTTTATCCTTCAATCCATTGCAAGCACTCCATTGATTTTATTTGAATGGTCATATTGCAAGATTTCATCAAGATTCAGAAAGTTCAAACTGATGTATTTTATTATACATTACCTCCCCTAATGAAATTTTACATGGTATGTCATGTTTCTGTGGCTTTATCTTTTGAGTCAGTAATAATGAAAGCTACTGAGAAGAACAATTCAGTAGGAGCTGTTCATTTTTAAATTTTCCCACATCACAGTGTCAGTGTGGCAACTCCACTTGTGTTGACAGGTGGAAGCCATCAGCATTGACTTGAGGGCTTCTTGACACAGTGTTTTGTTAGTAAGCAATATGATATTAATAATTATTGTTATCAGTCACTTCCTTTCCATTTTCAGATCAGCTGTTACTAGCTCTCTCCCTGTTCTTGCTTTTGATTTTCCTGCATAATGTTCTTGTCTTTTTTATCTTCTTGTGCATTATTAACCTTTCGTTCACTCCACAAGACATGATCAGGCCTGCAGAGGTACCGTCTTATTGTACGGCAATCAAGACATGTCACTACAATGTGTCTCTCCCTTTTCCCTAAGAAAACAATAGATGTTTGCACAAGGTCACTTTCATATTACGACAGTTGCTCAAAGTTCTCCGAAGCTTTGGTCAGCTCCTTTAATTTCAATCCAATTGCATATAGTTCTTCTTAGCTGTCTCATGACTTAATTGCTCATGCGTAAAACTAGAAATCTGTGTTAACAGGTTTCAAAGAGGTTAATGATAGTGTGTAAAGCAAAGAAAAGCAAAACATGGCTGTGCTGGTTACAAATAATGAAATGCCAGTTTTTCAAATGAATTCCAACCAATATTTCAAGATTGCATTAATTAACAAGGGTCAGGGTGACTGGGGTTTCGTCAGGGCTTGGGCAAACTGACTAGCAGAAAGGATAATTTTGCATGCCTGGTTTGACCATTTAGAGGAATGTTTCTCTTATAAAGAACTTCTGTTCCAAAAGTTCTCCCAGTTGCCCTCCTGCTGAAAACATTAAATACACAAAACCCCTGTTTTGGGAAAGAGAAGACATAGTAGACCAAATGAGAGTGCAGAACCACTGAGAAAGGGAAGCATGGTAAACAAGAACATATCGATCCCCAGGGGGTCATGGCAAAAAAATAGTACAAGTGAAGTTCTTGAAAGCTGTTCATTCTCAGAAACTTTACTAGCTGGTCAACATTGGCACTTTAAAACCAGTTTTAATAGTTTACTACATCATGCCCTTTCTACTTTCCTTTCACTACATTTTATTTTAATTCTGCTCTATTCCAAATTATGAGGTAGAGAAATAAAAAAATAATAAATTAAATAAAATACAAAAAAAAAACCACTATCAAGGCTAAGGGTGATATGAGCTCAGAGACGTTTTGTTAGCCAAGGTATTTGTAATGCCAGTCATCACTTACTTCTTACTCTAACTCTAGCAGTGACTCCTGGTATAAGCAGAGCATGACAATGTTTACAAGTCGTTCTTTTAATGCTTGGGTCCCTGAAAAAAGAAATAGTACGAAGGATATACAAAACAATCCTTATTGATCAGCATGCCCTGTGATTAAATAACATTCTAACATTTATCTTATTATTTATTCAGAGTGTGAGGATTATGATTTTGCCATCCCAAGAACTTATATGCTTTTCTGCTTACACATTTTCAGTGACTATTAATTATTCAAAGAAATCCTACCAATAGTCAGATTATGATGGACACTCTCCATTAACCCAGCTCTGCCCAACCCCCAAAAGGAAATATGCACCCCATCCAAACCTTTGTGAGGCTGTGCAAGTCACATTTTACTTATACACTAAATTATATAGTCTTGCTACTTACAATTTAAATACAACTTTCTCTGCTACTGTTTTCATTGTGCTTGCATAAAATCTTGACATTTCGATATTTTCTGGATTAATAGCTAGAACTGCATGAGATGCCTGTATCAAAGATTAATACAAGATAAGATCGAAATAATTTAAAATTCTTACTTGAGCTCAAAATTAATTATCACAAACATGTTTTATTCTTTTTACCTACCTGGTGCAAGAAATTTAGCTTTTGACATGATTCTTGATTCTCCGGAGTGGCGGATTTATTCTTGCGACCCATAGTGGCAATATTAGGGTAACATCATGAGGTAAACTAATAATAGAAGTGTTCAAGCGACAGTATTCCACAATTACTGATAAAACTGCTAATGTCTGATCAAGTGCTAACATGACCCGAAGGGACTGGGCCTGCTGTATTTAACCGCTGACATATCAGGGTCTCAAAAATGGAAACGTGCGTGAAAAAATGGCTGCCGCCGGTTGTCACAAAATGAGAGAAATACGATGAGTTGTTGTCTTCTGTTATGCCGTAAGTGACGATTCTACCAAGAAATGTAGCAGCATAAACGATCCATTAAGGCATTATGATATTTTTAGGGGCCTGTTCTTGGAACCGAGCTGCGGACTTTTTCCGGTGTGTGCCAGCGTCCAACATCTCTAACAAACCATGCCGTCGTTGGCTGCATCAATATAAAGTTAGATTAGCCAGAGTGACAACTAAAGAACGTCTTTTAAGTGATTCGTATGGCCAGCCAAAAAGTACCAGCGCTTGTCAGAGCAAGGTGGGTTTGTGTACGTGAAAACTTTAATCGTGTTTATTGAAGTCTGATGCTTATGTAAGACTGATCTCGATGTAGACTCATTCGTTGGACTTATATTTCATTAATTAGCCTGAATTGTCGAGTTTTGTTATCGAAAACGATAAAATGTTTTTTGGCTATCTCGAGCGACCATTTTCAATCTTGTTCCTGGTGACATAATACATATGCTAATTAGCCCTGTGCCCAGAGCATAATAATTAACAATAATTATTATTAGACTACTAGCCCTCGTTTTCTACGAGCAGATAGTCAACGAGGCGCAGAAAATGAGGGCGATTAGTCTAATTGTTTTAGTATAAATTTACCGTAGTCTCATTGCATAAAAAATTGTCAAGTAGCGCATAGAAAAGAACTATTGTATTATGTTACATCAGGTTCAAATGTGATGCGCAATGTGCACTGATGCGTAACTGTTCTCTGTCAGCAGATAGAGAATGGTAATAGAGGGGGACATTGGGATTTGCGGTGTTGATGTTTTTTTCAATGCGGCGATGTGGTGAATAAAATCTTGACTTAACAGTGTTGCAGTGATCTCAAACCCTACAGTGTGTGATGTTTGTGTTTTTCACGCTGCAGTGTTCGGTGAAATGAAATTTCCAAAAGATCTGGAAAGAAACAGTCTGACAACAATTTTAGTAAAAATGACGGCACATTTGAATTTGCAAGACATGTTTCGGTCGCTCCACGACCATCTTCAGTTGAAAGTAAAATTAATTTAAAGTTACATTTGAATTTGTGACATAATACTAAACAAAGATAAATAACAAACATGAAATGAAATTAGGAATCTAACAAAATAGCTAAAGATAACAAGAGTGTACAAAAGCAACGTGTTCATTAGAACGAGAGAGGTAAATTAACGTGATATAATTGCTTATTTAAAGAAGGTTGCTCCCAGGAAATATGCAATGCTTCTTTTATCTTAACTTGAAATTTTGTGGTCGTATGATCTAAAACTTTGAAACATTCAGCAGAGCAGGAATTACGGCATGCCTCGGAGTTTTGAAGGTGTTGAAAGATGTGAGGTCCTGTCACTGTTAAGGTGTTGCGTCCGCAGGGAAAAAAGAAGGCTTTCTAAGCTAAGGTAGCGCATTTGGTAAATTTGTAACTTACACAAGTTAATATCTATTTTTTTCCTTTCTTCATTGCTATTTATATCTGGATGATTTAGTTTACAGTCTAAGATCGTGTAGAGGTCATTCTTTTTTTTCTTTTTGTGTGTGTAGAGGTCATTCTGATACTGGTCTATACCCATTCCAAGCTCCTGTGACTTTCTTGACCTTCTAGTTTTTCAAACGATTATCTATTAGATAGTGAACGCCAAAGCTACATGTACCTGCGGAAAGGAATACTTTGAGTCAGGATAGGGCTCCAGTCAGCGGGTTGCACCAAGAAAAGTGAGCGAAGTAACAGAACAGAGGGGCCATCTCTTGAGGCTCTTCTCTTTTTTTCTTTGTCTGCTTTCTTTGCGCAAGGTTTCTTTTGCAAGAACAAGAAAACTGAATTACAGGCATCAGCAGTATCGACATGTGTGCAGTAAAAAGCGTTGTGATGTGTTTGTTTTGTGTAAAATTTTTAAGTATAAGAGAGTATTATTTTAAGCGTAGATGAAGAAAACTTTGTGGCCTAGGATACTAGCATTTATTTCAAGTATAGTAGATATTTGAAATCGTTTTGGGCTCAAAGTAGTGGTTGGTCAACAGACAAAGTCTGGCCTGAATGGTGACTTGACTGGCCAAAAACTTTACTCACTGGTCATGTTGACCAGTCACGTCATGTTGAGATGGTCACGTCATTCATTCTTGGATAAATAATCAAATCCTCAGCTGTTAATCTTCATTTTTATTATGACAAAAACAAATATCTGAATGGATAACTATTTGAATGGCTAAAATCATTCACTTACCATTTGTTGTGAATTCCACTGACAGCGTACCATTTCATTGAGCTGCTGAGCCTTTCCAAAGCTATCTTTTGTTTAGTTTTAAGCTTTTCTTTGTGTAGCAATGACTGGAACAAACAAATATGTTTGTGGGTTTTATTAGGCCAACATTGCTTTTTTAAAACATCTTTACTGGTCAAAAACTAGACATGACCCTGGTTGAGCTAAAATTGATTTGGCCTTTTAACATAACCAGCCACGGTTCGAAAATTTTTTTTTTTAGCCCTGACCTTAGGAAAGAGAGTAGGTACCCTTTCTGGGTTCTTTCAATTCAATTGCAAGTTCTTCAATCAGTGAGATAACTTAAACAGTTGGTGCACTATAGTTTTTACCCAACTGACTGACTGGCGTTTTGCAAAGATTATAACATCGTTTTGTGTCTTGTTTTGTTTAATTACCTCAGAATGTGTAATTCCAGAAAATATCCATACCTCCCCCATGGAAGGGATTTTTTTAAGACCCCCACCCCCTACCCTTCTGGAAATTCCAATTAAGCTTCATACATTTCTTCAAATTTTTTGGCCTTACAGACACCTGCCCCCCCCCCATACCCCATCCCCCCCCCGAAAAAATAAAACCATCTGTGGGGGGAGTATGGATATTTTCTGGAACTGCACAATGTAGCAATGTTTTGTGTTCATTCCAGCCAAAGTCAACCTCCACTGTAGTAATCGGAAAGACGTCTAACAATGTAGAGGAACAGGAAAATGTTGCTGCAAAGAATGAGGACACTGAACAGGAATGGGTGGAGCAAAAGACTGACTTGAAAAAATTACCACAACAGTACATGCAACTGTCAAAGATCAGACTAACAGGTATGTTTAATTTGCCTCAAAATAGTTTAAAGGCACATGCAAACTGGGTTCTAATAGGGTGGGTGTGAGTTATGAAAACCCATAAAAGCCCATGAAGCAATGTGAACGATATGGCTTCTATGGTGTATTTTCACTTCCAATTGAAGGCTGCTTTAAAGATTGTGGGAAAATTATTTTTAACTATTTACTTCCATCTATCAGGAATTTCTCTTCCCACTTCACCATTATGTTTGTGTCTCTTTCATTCACATTGACTGAGAAAAATCTCATAACAACGATCGTAGCTTCACTAGCATAGTCCCACATGGATTTATTTAGCTAGCAGGGTTTGTTTATTCATTTGCTCTTGGCAGCTTTCATACAGAATGTGTCGGAGAGAAATGTCCATTGAATGTAAGAAAGGCCTAGATGGAAAACACCTAAAACACAGCCCATGAAGATTGATAGTTGAATTTTGTGACTGGTTTGGTCATGTTTTGTGTCATTTGCCAAAATTCAAAAGCTGAAACAATAATGAAACAAAGCAAAATGCTGACTAAAACAAGGAATGTGGGGTACAGCACTACCGAAGAACACTACAGAGTAGGTGTTTAGGTGAGATAAACTTAAGATTTGTTTGCTTTTAAATTTTCAATGCACTGGTACTGGCTGTATGAGGTGTGAAATTGAATGAAACCATTACAAGTGATTGTTTATACAGATGAAATGAAGATTTTGTCACTTTTCTTCTAATTATCCATAAAAAGTCAAATGAAAAAATATCTCCTAGTTGCCCTCACTTGCCATGGAAAGTTAAAAAAAAATTACTGACTAGAAGCAGAGATGAAGATGTGCAAATTTAAAAATAGGGAAAAATTCCAAGTCAACTTCAGCTATGTTTACGCATGCGAGAAGTTTATCACAGGCTCAATCAAGTCCACATGCATGAAACAGTTAGCAAAGTAAGAGAATGACACAATCTCTTTAAATCTTGATATATATATTTATATATTTATTATATGGCTAGCTCCGCGAGCGGGCAAGATGACCCAAATCGCGTGCTGTGATTGGCTACCCGAGTTGGCAAGATGGAGCCATCTTGCCCGCTCGGGACTACCCGCTGCATCCCGCAAGAAAAATTTCCCCGAAAGCCATATAATAAATCCTTTATTGACCAAGTTTGTTCGGTCGAGATGGCTGGATATTGGCCTCGTTCTTTTTTTGCGAGTTTATAAACGAGCGAGTTTATAAACACGCAAAAAAAGAACTTGGCCAATATCCAGCCATCTTGACCTCACACTTGGTCAATAACCCATACATATTGAGTTTTAAAGATGGAAAAAATTAAGAAACCAACAGTAACTGTTTTAAAGTAGCTTTTTCTTTCTTCTGCTTTCAAGACAGAATTTTTTTAAACTTAAAAATTCTCATTCCTGATCATTTCTTATGTGGGAGTTTGAAAAGATTTCACTGACCTGTTTTCTAAATAAGGCATTAGACTCCAATGTTGAGTAATGATTGAATGTGTCATTTGGTTGCCATGGTAACAGGTTTTGGTAAACAATATAACTTTTATGAGCCACCTTAAGGTTAAATATAACTTTTATGAGCCACCTTAAGGTTAGGTTGTATTCAAAATAATACCAATTTTACCTCATGGAGATATTCAAAATCGGCACATGCATGTGAGATATGCTTGACTGTGTGATTTTTCTCTCTTTGCAAAGCATTCATTGTCACTGCCACCTTGTATAATCTTTTCAAACAAATTTCCCATATCTAGCTACGTATCATGACTTCCCTGACTCTTAAGGTTGATTGGTTTATTATTACAATAACTGTTTTTTTTTTTGTCATTGCACAGAGACTTGCGATGTTCACCCAATGATTTGTATTGAAGTTTTAAAGTTCTCTAAATTTACATTACAAAAAATGTTTAGTTGAAATTGTTCAAAGATAAAAGCTGTTTATTAAAGAGTAGATACCTTTCTTTCTTGTGTATAGGTCTAGTGGTGATAACTGAGATGGCTGGTTATGCTATAGCACCAGGGGCCATGCACCTTAGTACATTTTTGTGGGCGGGGCTTGGAACTGGCCTTTGCTCGTCTTCTGCTAATGCTTTTAATCAGGTGTGTGTATAGATCTCTACATTAAGGGACAAATATTGATCTTAGAGTTTCATGTGAATAGACCAATTTCAATAAATTAAAATTCACCCTAAGACAATAGACCTCAGCACAAGTGGAAGTAAACCCCACAAACTCTAGTTACTCCCCAAAGCCTTGTACTGAGGTCTATTGTTCATTGGGGCACAGCTTTCTGTAACCATACAATAGCCATTACCATTTGATGCATATTAATTTTTTTCTTCCTTTCCATTGGCTGAGAGCCCAGCATGTGACCTGCAAATAACTGTCTATAAATGAACGGCTTGGTGCAAGACGGTCGTAAGTGACTTTTTCGGGTAAAATTTTTTTTCCTTAAAAAGTGCCTGAATTTTTGCATGTGCTTTTCAATAAAGCAGAAAAACATTCTCCTGTATCTTTTTTTGGCTAAAATTCTCTCCTTTTTCCACTTTGTTGCGTTCTTTGTGCACGCTTCGATATTTTGACTTTGTTTTTCTCAGAGGCAAAGTGCAAACCACCCAAAAAAATTAAATGGGAATCTTTTACTACTTAATTGAAAAGCACATGCAAAAATTCAGGCACTTTTGAAGGAAAAAAATTTTTACCCAAAAAAGTCACTTACGACCGTCTTGCACAAAGCCATTCAAATAATGGTCTGGTGATGTGTAGTACCGTCTAAATTTGTTTTATGGCTAATAATATTCTGCTTGTGTGTAATTGGAACCACTTTCTCAAGAGAAAAATGGCAGATCGCTTCCCTTAGCTGACAGGAAGTGATTAAAATATGAAAACAAACTTGGTGATCGATTGATAAAACAATAATTATAGAACTTGGTTATTGCAAAATATCATGATTGACAGTGTCTCGCAGATCAATTATTTCCCTCAGCGTTAGCTTTGGCAAATAATTGATCTGCTTGCTACTAATAAATCACAATATTCTCCTCAACCATGTCCAATAATTGTTAACTGTTTTTATTAATAGCTAGCCAATCCAGGAGTGCAAATTTGTTTGACAGGCTGTGTCCTCTCATGTTCCACCTCTGGGTTCGAACATGCTCTTAAATATAGTGTACAACCTATTGCACAACCTTATCTCTAGTATCAGGAACCATATGCATTCCAAATGGATTAGTACTGTACTGCTTTGACTAAATAAAGTGTTTGCTGTTTAAGTCTAGAATTTACTTAGAACTGAGAATTCCGAGCTACAGATGTAGTGATTTTCTCTTTGTTATCCAAGTGATTTACAGATTTTCAACTAATAGTGTTTTTGAGTATTGCTAAAAGGTCTAAATGGTTACCAGTTATGTTCCTTTCTTTCAAATTGTACTGTCCATGATTTCTTGTTTCTAGTGGTTAGAGGTGCCTTTTGACTCTCAGATGAGTCGTACTCAAAACCGTGTTCTTGTCAGGGGTCGTCTCAGGTAGGCAGTATTATATGTAACTTAGTTAGGAAGTGTAATTTAATTTAATACCTGGTTTCTCTTATTTAGAGCCCAAGTGAGTTTGAGGTTCAGTTGTATGATAGGTGGCACACACAAGTCATCTATCACACGTAGAAACTGAGACTGAACTTTATCTAAATCCCCTTCACAGACACATTGAAAATACAAAGAAGTGACTGCCATTTTGTTGACAACCACACAATGCTAAGTTTCTCACTGTTTACGGCAGAATAGATTGTGAGTAGCATAGCCAATAAGAGAATTACATTTGCACTAGTATGGTAAATTTTTATAATACTAACACAGGCTACTTGACGCATTTTAAACTTTGAGTTCCCTAACATGTTAACTAAAACCTCTATTCATGGTTGGAAAGAAGCACATTGAGAGCAAAGTTTCTTGGCTAAGAACAGAACACAGTGACTTCAGCATGACTTGGGGGTGATTAAATGTGAGAGAATGGATTTGTATGGACAATTAAGTTAAACCCTTAAAACATTACCCCTGTTTGGTCAAACATTTTTTAGCTCTTCATGAATTAAAGATTTTATCTAAAATGTTTTTTCCATAGCCCTTTTCATGTAGTATTGTTTGGTGCAACAACTGGTGCATTAGGCCTGTCTGTGTTATTTGCTCAAGTGAATGGATTAACTGCTGCTCTTGGTTAGTACCTTGCTTTTTAAGAATTACAACTGTCAACATTCAACTCTCCAACTCAGCCATATTGGTTAACACACTGTGCAAGAATCATTTTTAATTAGTATGACAAGCTCTGCCCCTACTCAACTCAGGCATAAATGCAAATGAGATGTTTACACTTGTGCTGAAGCCCTATGTCACTATCCTAAAATGGCATGATTTTGAGTCACACAATCTTGTTCCATGTGAGCTGAACTTGTTTCGTACATGTTTTTAATTTAATTTTGATTCTTATTGTCCATTTTTAAATTTTAATTGTAAACAGTCTGTGACAAGTTGCCTACCATTAGCTCTGGTCTTTTATTGACTTTGTTATTTGCAGTTTCGGGTTTATGATAGACTCAGTTAAATTGAAGTATTTGAATGGCATTGCAGGTGCTGCCACGCTTCTTCTTTATACTTCTGTCTACACTCCTATGAAACGTCTGAGTATCCTGAACACATGGGTGGGGTCAGTAGTTGGAGCACTACCTCCCTTGATGGGCTGGGCTGCCTGTACTGGTGGGCTGGATGCTGGTGCACTGGTACTGGCAGGAATTTTGTATTCTTGGCAGTTTCCACATTTTAACGCACTCAGTTGGAATCTCAGAGCTGATTATTCAAGAGGTAACTTATAACATTATTTCCCTTAATAAAGAGGCTGAGTTTATGTGGACTTTGTTATTTGCAGCTAAGTAACTATGTCTGTTTAATATTGTAACAGTCTACACAGGGTTCTCAGTAATGTTTTCATCACAACAGTTAGAAATGAAATTCTTTGTAACAAAACTTTCTGCTAGATGGTCAAACCAGCAGAAAAAATTGTCCTCACAGCTGGTCAAATTGCTTGGTTCTTGGCTTTTAATGAAATTCCTACCTACAGTCAAAGAGCAGTTATATTTTTAGAAAGCTCTTAACATGGACATCAGAGGGCCTAAGCTGGGAATACTGCAGGTGTATAATGGAGTCATCTGTATTACAGGTGTAGAGGTTGTATCAATTCTTGTTTGTCTTGAACCAAGTGAACTACTCAGAATTTATTTATAGTGTCCATAAGGAGGTTTGACTGTTTTGAAAAGGTTTAGCACTATTTATTAATAAAACTAGATCTACACTGTAGACTGTTGTCATGATTGAGAAAAATGGCCCCATTTAAGCATTCATATGTCCCCCTCCTACATGCACCCTCCTCAATCTATCTATACATGTAGTAGGTTTCTGTATAAAAAAAAAACAACATTTATACTATCATTTAGTCATCTCTTCTGTCCCCATGCAGCTGGTTATCGAATGATGTGTGTCACAAATGCACCGCTCTGTCGACGGGTGACACTCAGACACTGTTTGGCACTGGTTGGTCTAACAATGCTCTTGCCAGTATGCGATGTTACTACATGGTGGCTACCTTTGACCTCTTTGCCACTTAATGTATGGAACACTTACTTGGGTTATCAATTTTATGAGGACTCCGACTCAAGATCTGCACGGAAATTGTTTCGTTTTAGCCTGCTCTACCTACCAATTCTGATGCTCATGATAATGTTTCATATGAAACCAAGAACAGAACAAGAGGAGACTGTGGTACAAGTGACATGAGCTGTAGTTGCTCTTAGCAAACCTATTTCATGAAGTTTTAAGTGGTGGATGCGGTGAAAGAATGATAGTCTGGATATTTGGCTGCAATTCTTGCTTGGCTGGCTAACTTTCTAATATGGGTGTTATACATGTGTTGTGGCTGGAAGCGTTGCAGTGTGAACATGTACTGCTTCAGTCATCTAGGTAGGCTACTAGCCTCCCGCAATTAAATGGAATTTCAGTCCACCCTGATAAGTACCTTTGTCAAGGGGAAGACTGTTTTCACCCACAGGCCATTTTACAGATGCAAGCAAGGCTGGAGATGACTTTGCTTTGATACAGACCTCTCTGCTTTTGACATGTAAATGGAAACTGGTTAGCATTAAAACACTTGATTTACACAACAAAAGCAGTGAGGTCTTTGTAAAAACAAGGTCACCTCCAATCACTGAGGAGACATCTGTAAAATGGCTAATGCTATGAACATCATGTCTGGGCAACTTTAGTTTTTGCATGCATTGTAAGGCTTAAGAACACTGGTTAACGGACGTCAGATAATGCGTAAAAAAACTAAATACAATCTTCATATCCTTGCCTTTAAGTTGGCAAATTTAACCAGTGCTCATAATACCAGTGATTTTATCATTGCTGTTGTAATTGATTATTCAATCATACACTACAGTAATTGCATTTTAGTGTACACAAGAAAAATCAGAAGATTGGGATTCTGAATAGCAGAAGTTTGTATGTTAAATACTGGTTATTAAAATATCGCCATCTTCTTACATTGTACATTGTATTAAATTTTAAGATATGAAGTTGAACATCTGGAAACTCTTGAGAGTTTATTTATGAAGTGAATAACAGTGAACAACATACCAAGAGGATTTGTGTCATTTTGACGTCATTTTGCAAATCGATAAGGAACTACATCTTTATTACAGTATGTAGGGTTTGAATTCCACACAATGAAGATTACAAATGTTACAAAGTGTTAAGAATTCATTATTTTATTTCACATACTCAGTTTGTGATTGTACATATTTACAAAACAGGGCTGTGTTGTTGAAAAGCCGGTTAGAGCTTAACCAGGTTTAAAAGCTAACCGAAGTAGTAATTTTTTGTTGTATAAAAACGTTTTTTACTACTCATGTTTTGTGCAGTTTGAGATTATTCAAACTCAAAACTGAAGGACAAACAATATAAAAAGAAAACCTCACTAAAAAGTTACAAACTGAAATCAAAATTCTCACTAACCCTGGGCTAGCTTATAATTTGCCTTTGAACAACCTGGCCCGGATAATCATCTTAACTTCCTTGATATTGGTTTTAGGAAATGTTTCTTTTTAATGGACATTAGAATGATCTGTTTATAATTCAGGGTGTTTATTTGTCAGTGTTGTTATCATCATCATCATCATCATCATCATCATCATCATCATGTAGTTATACTTCTTTCTAGTGCCAAAGGGAGTATACAAAAGATTTCTTACAGTATGATGAAAGCAAACAAAGGAATTAAAAAAAGAGTTTACCTATTTATTGTTTTATTTAACTTTCATCCCACTCACCCTATTGTGCCCTCCGTGTGGTTGTACTATAAGAATGTGTGGACATGTGTAAAGAGAATTTGAAATTTGATATCAGAGCTATTTTAGTGTCCATATGGCATACAGGCGAAACAATACTGAGCCAGAGGATTTGCTCAGGGCACTTGTTCTCAGTAGTATGAGTACTTTTAATAAGCCTGTTCATACATCTGACTGTACATCCTTTCAACAACCTATGCCCCAAAGTACAAGAAAGGGAACAGCAAAGCTAGCCTTCATAGTAAGAGTCCCATTCCAGTTCCTGAGGTTTCTGCATTGTGGCTGCACATGAAACATTGGGGCAAGGACTGTTTCCATCCCACAGTCGGAGGGTCTTGGGGCATGCTCCCCTAGAGGAGTGTGAAAAATGAATTCAAATTGTTTGAAAATACACCAGAAATAATTTTATTCTGACACTTGCAATGATAAATTATTATTCTTGTTTTGTGTGAGCTGCCAATCTTGCATTTGGCAGCTCACATTATAAAAAAAGCTTCTTTTGTATAACTACTTGAAGTCTGCAAGTTTACATATCATAAATTGATTGGCTTCAAGTGGTACTGAGACGAAAATCGCATCTTTTCTATTGAAGTCATTTTAAAACATAAATAAGTCTGTATGAGAAGAAAATGCAGTTTACTATTTTCAAATATCTCTTGTTCCATTAAAGATTTAATAATATGCAAATTAGCCAAGTGGTGATGTCATACACCACCAAATTTTGATTAAATATGACGAAAAAAGATATCTCAGCCAATTAGTATCAAATGTTTGATTCTTTGCAGTATGATTGTACTAAATGTGCTCCACGATACAAGCTCAACAGTTTTGTTACCATGCCAACATACTGGGTTCCAGACTTCCCTAATATTAAAGGCATTTCTGACCACCTTTGGCATTCCATTTTCATATTATTTTGCAAATGGTGCTTCATATGCATGATCCAGCAAGCATATAGATATGTTAGCTCGAATTTCTGACCTTGCTTAACTTTTTTCGAGCTGAAAATCACTAACATATTGAAATCAAGTAGGTAGGGACTGGAAAAGAGTGGCTTGCCATGGTAACAGAACTTTTTATAGCCATAGGAGTATTTCCTGCAGAACTATTAGCCTGTCAAGTTTCGATGGCCTGTGCCGCAAATTGGCCAAGATAGTTCAATTTATGTACTTGATAAAATATTGGATTGAGTATGACATCACCAGTTATCTCATTTTCAAATTTACACAGTTTTCAAACTTAATTATCTCCAGAACTAATGTAGATACTTGAAAACGGTAAACAGCATTCTTATTCTTTCTTGGAATTCTATGAGATACACCTAAAACTCAAGGGGTAAAAATTTGATCATGTTACTATACACTACTGGCCAGTTTCAATAATAATCACAAAATCTTCTGGACATGTAATTTTTTAACTAATTTTATTGCTATTTAATCTTATTAAAGAATTCAAAATTTTAAAATCTTTCTTTCAGTCAGTCAGTCAGTCAGTCAGTCAGTCAGTCTTACTTTTATTGTCTTTTGCCTGTAATGTACTGCCACGAAAATATACTGCATTTGACTGAACCAAGACAATCCTCTGGTAAAAACACCATGATCTCTCACTTCCAACCATCAAATGGTTGTTGTCTAACAGTGATCAACAGTTTCTTCTTATTTACAACTAAACTAGTCCAAGAAAAAGATGTTGTTAAATTGTGTGATACCAAGTCTTTTCAGTTCCTCTGCAAGATAAAATGAAACAGAAAACCAAAATTACCAAAAGCCAAATATCCCAATCTACTATCCAGCCTTCTAGAGTGAAAGAAAACAAAACCCTTTGCCTCTGAGATGCTGAGTTGCCTTGCATGAACAAGACCTGAGTCTCCTAAAAGAAAACCTCTACATAAACTTGTAAAAGCTTATTAAGACCTACAGCATCTGTCATAACTTAACAGTCCATGTAAAAAGGATAGCACATGTGGCAAGGGCACCAGATCAGAAAGGTACAAACTTTCAGGCAACTTTGGTATTGTTCTAACATACTTCTGACTGGCTCAATCAGCAAAATCTACCAAAACTTCATGTAGCTGTATATTTATTTACCCTTAATTGATCAGCTATTTTCCTTTCAACAAAATCTCTTCTGAGTCTAAATACCACAGTGGGGAACATTGGAAAATTGGAAGCTTTTATTGTCTTTGTTTTCGACTGTTGTAATTGGTTGAAATGTGTTCATACAAAGGAAACTGCCTTTCAAAATAGAGTTTAAATGCATTTTATTTTATAAACCTGCTTTCCATCAGCTGATAAATTCTTCATCTGAAAACACAACTGTTTCAACGTGGGGAAAGTGTATTGCCGCAGAACATTAGAAAGTGCCATAGTTCTTATCTGGATCATTACTTATTATAAGTGATTACGACTTGTTTTTATTTATTTTTTTATTTATTTATTTATTTATTCGCCATAAGGGGTACAAGAGAAAGAAGAAAATGAAAAAAAAAGTCTTACTGTTTACAATCTCATGGCGAGGAAGCCCAAAAGAAGCCAGCAGGCTTATAGAGAATGGGCTCCCTCAGATAAATAAATAGAACAGAATTTTAATTTTATGAGGAAAAATGGCAGAGCTACTGTAAAAATCTTATGATAAATTAGATAGTCATATTGATCATAATTAGGTTAAAAACAGAGAAAGAGGGAAAAAAAAAGATACATATATATAAATATATTTTAATAAATATTTAAGATAAGAGGAATGCTTTCAGCTTACGGCAAAACGAAGCGGTACTTGCATTACGAATTTCAGAACTCAGGGAATTAAAAAATTTAGGACCTTGGAAACTAATTGAGAACATTCTTACATTGGTTCTGCACTGTGGTAAATGAAAAAACTTTGAACTTCTAGTGCCATAAGAATGCACCTGGTGTGTCACCAAGAACATATTATTGAAGCTATCAGGAAGTAAGCCAGATCTGTATTGATACATAAATTTACCTACTTGTAACAGGAAGTGAAATTAATGTATCTAATGTGAAACCACTTACCATCAATCTCTATAAGGTTTGCATTCTTTTGGTTCAAGATCACAAATAGTTCACGCTGATCAGATTTTCTTCCAACAATCCAGCAATCTGACATGGTCTTCACAAATGTCTCTCCATCTTCCTGAAAACTTAAGATATAAAAAGAAACACTTAATCAAATCAAAAAGAACTATTCTATAAATTAAGTGAGAGGTCAGGTGGCCTGATAGCTGGTCAAAGCAATGTTTTGGTTGAACACCTCACTTTTGCAGTGCCTTCCTCCAGTCCACCGGCTCAGAAACATAAATACTAAAAGTACTGCCTGGTGCACCGCAGGGAGAATTTGGCAGAAAAGTTTATGGAATAGCTCAATTTCAAATTATATTAAAATTCTAACTTGGTGCCAAGGATTTGTGGAATAAAAAAAAAATCATAACGGTCATTAATGCAAGCGCGGCCATAACACTACTTGACCAGAGACCTGAAAACAAATTTCAGGCTCTGAGTGGGATTCGAACCCATGACCTCTGCGATGCCGGTGCAGTGCTCTACCAACTGAGCTATCAAAGCCACATAAGAGCGGTTGTATATGGGTTAGCCCTTTATATGGGGACATTTAGACTTGGCCCAAGTACAGTAAAGATGAACATATTTTGGATCATAGTTACTGTACCAATTGAGTGATAACGGTCATTAATGCAAGTGCAGCCGTAACACTATTTGAACAGAGACCTGAAAAAAATTTCAGGCTGTGAGCAGGATTTGAACCCACGACCTCTGCGATGCCGGTGCAGTACTCTCCCAACTGAGCTATCAAAGCCACATAAGAGCAGTCGTATATGGGTTAGCCCTTTATATGGGGACGTTTAGACTTTTGCATTTAATGACTGTTATCACTCAATTGCTACTATGGGATAAATTACTTTCATCTTTACTGTACTTGGACCAAGTCTAAACGTCCCCATATAAAGGGCTAACCCATATACGACCGCTCTTATGTGGCTTTGATAGCTCAGTTGGGAGAGCACTGCACCGGCATCGCAGAGGTCATGGGTTCGAATATTGCTCAGAGCCTGAAATTTTTTTCAGGTCTCTGTTCAAGTAGTGTTTACGGCCGAGCTTGCATTAATGACCATTATCACACAATTGCTACTATGGGACAAATTACTTTCAAAAACAAATCACATCGAGATCAAGGGATGGATAAATGATCTTTTTTTGCTTTATTCCCCAAGCCTCTGCACCAAGTTAGATTTTAATATATCAGAACTGATCTATTCAAAAAACACAATGTATGTAATGTATTTAATACATATTAATCTTGAGCAAGATCATTGGAAAAATAATTTGATGAGATAGGGAATCTCGAAATCCAAAACTTTTAAAGGAAAGTGTGAAAGTAAACTGGGAGGTCCAGACTACAACAACATTCCATGGGATGATGGGGGTATGATAAATAATATAATAATCCTAAAAATGTTTTCTGCTATAGAAAGTTGGTAGATTTTATGTTGGGCTACAAAATATTAAGGGGTTCTTACTGGGCTTTTGACTAGGAGCTCCCATGACAAGAAGGGGGATGAGCTAATAAGTGGTATTATTATACATTCAACTCTCTAACTCATTTCTGATTGGCCAAAAGCCTACAGTGAATTTTCAAAATCAGCAACCTGTGACGTCATAACTGCAGATTATATATTAATATTATCAAGGACACTGAAGGTCACGGGTTATCATGTCATGTATGACCACAAAGCATGAATCCAGGTAATCATGCCAACTTCACCTGATTCGTGCTGCTGTCAGTGAAGAAGCAGAAACATGACTTCCAAGTTTTTTTCGTTCAATGTATAATAAAACAGAATAATCAACCCTTATCTCGACCTTGATTATTCTGGATATCACAAAAACCTCATCCAACAATTATTGTAGTTAAATAAATAAATACCAGTAGCTGTGTGGAAAAGAGCTGGTAAGAAACTTAGAAACATAACCACTGGCTCTTTCAGGTATGACGTAATGTTAGACAGGAAGTTAGTGATGTAGATTTGGTAGTGGACCTCATATCACAGTAGGTTAGTGCTGGTGGGAAGAAGCAAGGGGAGGGGGGGGGGGGTAGCTCCTTTCTCCACTTGACTATTTTAAACTAATTTCTTACCTTGCAAAGTCTGCACTTATGTCACCCATTAGTCTCATGATTTCAGGCGCAATACAAGGCAGTGAGGTTTTTCTGGAGTGAACAGATGACTTCTGTGCTAGGTTCATATGGTTGAAGTACAGATAACGGTACTGTTGGTCTGAACTGCAGATAACCAAGGCAACACCACAAGTAAGTCAAGGGTAGTTTGTTTTTTGACTTATCATCGCGCAAGACCAAAAATAGTTTAATTAAAACTTAGTAAACTACAGGACTTGAGATCAAAATGTCTATCAAATGATGTTGTGTTCTTGAGCAGTGCACTAATTGTGCTTTTCATTAATAATGCATGCATTTCTGTTAAAAAATTTCGTATTGAGTGAGTTCTCTGTTCTGAGGAAAAATCTTGTATCAATACATTTAATAGAAATTTATTAATATTTTACTAGATTTTTTCCTCACAATAGTGCACTGGCTCAATGATTAAAAATAATGTGAATGTATCTGCAAGTTTTTTATGTTTTGTTTTAAATTAATATGTACTGGGTTTTTTGCATCATAAAACATTAATTTTAAAAAGTCTATATCAATGGCAAATGTCAGCACATGAAATGTCTAAAAAATACCTTTG
>CM042751.1:17085369-17101115 GCA_022496165.2 Catalaphyllia jardinei | reverse complement strand
AACTGCCATACCTTGTACACAACTAACACTAGTTCCTCTTGCTCAGAGTCTGTGTTGACAAACATTCTTGGTGGAGTGCGTGGTGTCAGTACATCACCAAGTTCAGTCGGACCTGTTATAAACCTAAAATATAAGAAAACAAAACTCTGTGTTTAAAATTTCTGTTAATACATGGAGCCCAATACACTGATAAGTAGCTAATTGAACTTGCTAAGAATGAGAAAGCTGACATGTATACTCAACCTGATAATTTTCTCCCAGTCAAACTCTTGTGAGTAAAGTGGTATATCACAAGACTTAAAAGACTAAATCGTAGTTTTCACTAGCAATGCAAGCACAAAAGCAAGCAATAGGAATGGCGCTAGTGAGAATGAAATTCAGTGCAAACACAAGTACAAGCATCCAAATCTTGCAAACTGTTTAGGCTTGCGTTAACCTGGACCCAGTGTTTTCTTGGCCAAACTTCACCATGTGTGGTAAATACGACTTGTGCTTGTGTTTTGCCTGAGTGGTATTTTGTTTTCACTTGTTGCAGCACAAGCACAAGAAAAAGGAAAAATTTTGATCCTTACGCTTATACTTGGGTCATGGCCATTTTCCTGGTGAACTAAGAATTACCAGGTTTGCATTATTTTGTGCTTGCACCAATAGTGAAAACCAGTCTTTAGAGTAATGATTGATACAGCCTGTTCCAGGCATCAGTTAGATGAGGAGCTGTGCAAAACTGACAGAGAAAAAAAAGAGGTATGCACATAGAGCCTTCCAGTACACTCCCCTAACTTTCCACTGTTTTTACATTGCTCTGCACTAACCAAACCACTGGAACAGGCTGAGGTAGATAGGGTAATAAGTAATGCTGCAAAAGTCCTCTTTGTTACTGTCTACCAGTAGGTATACATTATGAGATTGTAACAAATGATTTTAATTAAACTGATTTAGTATTTTATATAGTATTTTAGAAAACAGTCCTAAGAAAGCACGCGCGCTGATTGGTTAAAAATCCTGTTTGTATAACTCGATGTAGACACAGAACTGGCGCGCGCTGTTGACGTAGTGATGGCGCGAGCAAAGAGAATTTACATTTTGATAATCAAAGTTAACAAGTTGTTTTCCTTTTTCTCGTCGTGGTGTTTTCTAAAAGAAATAGAAAACATGTACTCCGTGTTTGCATCGAGTTATACAAACACGGTACATGTTTTCTATTTCTTAAGTGGCGGTGTAAGTGGGGGTAATAATGAGTATTTAGAAATTTAACCAAGTCTCTTAAAAATAAAGAATAGCAGTAATTAAAAGTTGGCATTCAAGGCTAGAAGTCCTTAGTTAGGAATAAAAAGTTCAATTGTCTCTTCCTGGCACAGGTTGTTCAAAAGGTGGATAAAGCTATTCCACCAAATAAATCACTATTTGGCAGTTAGCGTGGTTTGTTTTGTGAACACTTATCCACTGTATAGCAATTTATCTGGCAGATAATGCTATCCAGTCTTTGAACGAGTGGGGCAAGGTCTGTAAAGGGATGATTGATCAGTACCTTCCATGATGTGACTTGGGTGAGGCAACAACAACATAACCTTGAGGTTGTGGATTTTCCATACTCTGTGAAAACAGGTCACCAGTATGATTATTAACCCTTTACTTTATGGGTGTCCATCAGTAAAAATGTGTATGTTGCAGTTGACATTAGATTCCAACTACATTGGTAATAATCATTATTGTTTGAACCTCTGAGGAAAACAAAATTTGTTTGAAACTGAACAGGCTAGTTCACGAAATTGGGGATAAAATTAGAGTGTTCAACTTTTTATTATAATTAGTTATTAATTTAGTTGGCTTGAAGATATTAGCACTTGAGTGCTACTCTGTCAATTCGAGGCTAAATAGAGTTGATTGATTGATTGATTGATTGAGGTGAGCAAAGAATTTTTGTCAAGTTAAAAAAGTGGGGTTCAAGAAAATAAAAAAAACTGACTCAGAGATAAAAATTTACTGCATTTTTGGTAGATCTATCACTTGCTGCTCTAACTTAGGAAAGCCACAGATGACTGTAAGCTGAATTGATCCAATGGAAATGTTTATAATTTCAGCAAGATACATCTTCTGAAATGAAAAGTACCAAATGAAACAGACAGAAAATATTCTCCAGCCTACCTCAAGATCTATTGAAGGAAACAAACTTGTGACCAAGTATTTATACAATGTGCGCATATCTTCTTGTTCAAGACCACTCCTGCGTAATCAGATAAAAACGATTAGCTATAAACAGGCAATAGTTTTGAGGTTATGTCACTGAATTAGGGAATGAAAATGGGAATTTCAAGAGATACAGTTTCACGTTTTTCTTCTTTTTACCATGTGACATGAGAGTACATGTAACTGTTTCTTAAATGTACTCACCAGACAAGTTTTTCAGAGTAGAGAAAGGCAGTATATCTTATCTGGCTGAAAATGAAAAATATTGTCACTTGGAGTTAGCAAGGGAACGTTCAGTTAAAGTGAGAAATGGAAAACATTTTTCATGTTTCTATCAAGTTATAGAAATATGGGTGAATGTTTAAGACAGAGAAAGTACCATGAGAACACAAGCTGCGGGCCAATGTCCAGAGATTGCAGACAGAAGCAGAAACAACAAAAAAATACCTGCTAGGTGTTGAGAAAAAAATCTAAATCTGTCACTCATGCAAAAGAAAACTGAAGAGATAAAGGTTTTCAGTATTTATTCTTCTTCTTGTAGAAGTCCCCCCCCCCCCAAAACAATTTATTGCTACCCTAGAAAAGGAAAGTCGTAAAAGAGAGCCAGGTTTACCTGAATGAATGTTCAATCACATTTATGAATGACTGAATCCTAAGAAATGTGTTTTTGTCCAAAGGTAGAAAATTTATTCCTGTGGAAAAAAAAATTATAATTGTTTGAAAGTCTAGTCCATGATCATTTGTTATTATTATTAATTATTAATCATTTCTATCATGCCAGCTTCATTGAAATATGATCGCCAGCATGTTACAATCAGTTGAAAAATACTGACTCTCTACACATATACAAATATTAAAAAACCTAGGTTAAATTACAATATTAATGTATAAAAACTAAGGAAAACTAACAAGATATATCTATTCTTGATAAAAATAACCTACAATAATTATTGATGATAAAACTATATATTAAAAACTACACAAAGTCCTTAAAGGCTTGTCTACATCATAAAGTCTTAAACTGCACCTTAAAAGAGTCTGGCCACTGATGTTATTTTCCTAAGTGAATAAGGAAGCAAGTTCCATAATTGTGGGGCAGCTGCACAGAAAGCTCAATCACCTAGTTTTGTCTTTGTGCGCACTCTAGGATGAGCTAACAATAGCTCATTATTGGACCTTAGAGAATTGTACCGCTGTCTTGTACCGCTCAGTAGAAACTCAGTCTTCTCCTCATTGAGCTTGAGGCGATCCATTAACATCCATTGGCGAAGGTCATAGATATGCACCTCTGCATTTGCAAAAGTGCCCCTACTTGACTCTCACACAAACCAGGCTTGAACGATAAAATTAATAAAGGTGTGTATCCTCCACATAACAATGCACTTCTGGTAGATGACTGGTTATCTCAAAAAGTTTTGAAGCATAAATCACAAACAATATAGAGCCTAAACGAGAACCCTGAGGAACACCGTACTGCAAGGAGAAACTACAGAGAGAGTTCCATTGATTTTAATGCGTTGGCTCCTATCATGCAGAAACACTGTATGATGCCAACCACTCCTGACCAGAACTTTCCCAGAAATGCCAAATCGAGTTTAAAGAGTCTTATTAACAGACTGCTATGGTCAACAGTGTCAAAAGCGGCACTAGTATCAAGAAAAACCAATAGTGTCATGTGCCTAAATATATATTACTTATTGGAGCATCATAAAAAATTTTGTTTTTTTGCACTTTGTACATGATATGCTGGGTGCTATAAAAGTGTTTGTATAAGGCAATTTGGCATTTATTTAATGATCTTTTAGGAGAACAGATTGTAAGCAAGAACAGCTAGAACATGCAGTCAGTAATTTTTAGCTAAACTATCTTCAAGAAATATCTTGAGAATTCACCTGTTAAACTCACCTGAAAACACGTCCAGAAGATCAAACTTAGAAAAATTTAGCGTCTGTAAATACTGTATAGAAAAATGATATTCAGAAAAAGTGTTAATTACAAACATCAAATAAAATACCATTAATTATTTTTAACAACAATTTATTATACAGTGTTACACAGAAAGGACCTTTCAAAACATTTTTCATCATGCAGAGAATGGCTTAGATAGCAGACTGCAGTTTAAGCCCTCTCTTCATTATGCCACAGAAATTTGAAAAATTGGCTTTCTTTCTACAGTTAGGCCTACTGTCCATACTAATCGGTCATGAGAATGGAGCTTTTCAAAGATGCTCTTCAAACTGGGGGAATTTGAAAACGCCAGCTTTTTGTTTTAGTGTGGACAGAAAACTGATTGGAAACAAAGATTTTCAAAAATGATGACGTCATGATAATCACGTGATTTTCCTGTCTGAGTTTTCCTCAAACGCAAATTCATAATAAGCGGTGATAGTTGCGTTTTTAAAATTATCCTGGAAAACATTTAATTTCTTGATCAATGCATACACCATTTTCAAATTTCTCCAGCAAAGTGTAGAACAGCAGACAGTATCCTTTGCAACTAATTGGCTCATTCATATAATTTGCAAAAACACGTTGCAGCCTCTCCCCACACAACAATAAACCATTCTTTAATTTACAACAAGCTGGCACGATATTAATTATTGGCTTTTTATGCAAACAAGGAATACTTACAGATGTATAGAAATGTTCCACTCTCTTACACAGGGCTTCATGGTTGTATGTCTTCAAAATGTGTTCAAATGTGCCATTGAAAAGCTTAAAAAATTACACAAAAAGTTAAGATAATGCTAAATGTGCTGAATATTATAAAACCATTATTGTTTATAATATTCAGCATATAGTGATTCTACGATTGATGGCTGATCTCTGCCAGGACTTTATTCTGGTATCTGTAGCACAGAGATACTGGGATTTATTCCTTCACAATTCCCATATGGTATGGTTAATCCATCACAGTCCCACTCCCCTAGTAGCTTAATTGTCAAAATTATTCAAAATTATATACACCTGGATAACGAGACAATGGAAAGTGGAGAGACTCAAACCCAGATTTGTGATCCTGATTCCAATAAACATTCTAATTATGCAAGTGCTAATTTTAGATAATTTAACATTAGTGGAACCCCATCTTTCAGCCAACCCGTTAATTAACACGGCCACCTCATTATTAAAGCTGCTTTACTGTGGCCCAAACAAAAGCTGGCTGAGTCAGTTAAATTTCTTAATATTTAATTAAAGAACCCCTTTAATGCAGCCACCCTGTTAATATGGCCAGATTTTTGTGGTCCATAGGTGACCAGATCCATGGGGTTCCATTGTTAGTAGTTAAATTGTTAAATAAATAGAACTAGAAAATGAAACCACACAATGGTAACAACAACAAATTTGGTACCTTAAACATTTTGTATGCTTGCTTCAAGACTGCATCAAGAACAGAATCCTGCTTACAAAACAACAAATATAACACTCAAACAATCATGGCAACTTTATTTACCAATATGAAGAGTGCAACAGCCTTTAAGATATAGGATTAAGGCATCATTAATACCAACCAAAACATCTTCATCATGATATTCAATAATCTTCTTGTCATCCTTTGCCATCTTCTCACTAAAGGGAATGCTGACTGTCTGTGTAACAGCAAGATAAACACATAATTTTATTTAATACTTATTGAATATTTAAAGGTCTTCTACTAAAAAATTAAGCTTAATCCATGGAGAACAATTTTATTGCTTCTGAGGGCTGAGCTCAACTTTAACTCAATCAACAAGACCCTTCACAGAATCTTGTAGAGGTAATATGTCACTGTAGCTGTAAAATATGAATTATAATTATGCCTTCCTCTGCTTCTTACATTTATTGACAGATGAGGCGGGCCAGAGATCATGATGCAATGCAGTGCATAACAAGTTTTTGTTTTTAGTAGTGTACTACATGTATCAACATTTCTCAAACTCATTAACAATATTTATTAAGTTTAAACAAAAGAAATCATGTGTGTGACAGTATTTATGATCTGAATTAGTATAGATTTTTATGATTTTATTTCTCCATTTTATCCTTAGTTTTAATTTTGACTGAGAAGATCTATCAAACCCTCAAGACATTTTCAAACGCCTCAAAGTTGGTTGAAAATTCCCTGCTGCACATGCCATGACTGTATATTTTAATTTCTCAGTGTTTGGAAATGTTTATCCAACACAGTCTTCTCTGTTTGATATATTACTTCCATATTCTCAACCATATACCTTCACATGACACAACAATAATAATAATTGTAGAACAGTCTGGAGACACTAAGGCTGCAGCCTTCTTTTAAATGCTATCTAACAGCAATAATTAATAATGGTAATAGGACTGAGTGGAGTCCAATTCGGTCTGTAATCATACGAGTGATTAACAAAATCAGACGACCGTGAAGCAGGAGTCTGATTTGTTAATTGCAAGTATGATTACAGACTGAATTGGATGACACGATGTTCTGTTACCAATTAATCAAAACTATGACAAAATTCGAGAAACCAGCAAAACATCGTTTGAGCGCTGAACGAGTTTAAACCTTGTTATGAATGCTGAAAACCTAGCAGTTTGCTCAACAAAGTGCACCGCAACAGCATGCGCAAAATGGCGCATACTGTCCAATTACAAGCATGACTGCTTGATAGCCAATCACATTCGAGAATTTTGCTATAGTTTTGATTAATAGAAATATCATTGACTCACCATGATCATCCAGAATTCTGGTTCTGCTTCAAAGAAGACTTGCCTTTTTTTTTGAGTGTGAAGAGAATTACAGGGCTTGTCTGGTGAGAATGTCCTGCAGGTGATTCAATCAAAATAAAACAATATTGTAATAATGTAACAAGTTAGAGTTAAGGTGTTGGAATGCACAGTGCTTAAATGGTTTCTGGCAAAACTGATACAGAAACATTATTTTGTTGTAAGGGCAGATAATGCTTTTCACCAGGTAAAGTTACCGTCTCAATACCAGATATGTTATGACCACTGGATGTGATTTATCTGGAGAATAACAATTATCCACAATTATTTTTGAACATCTAAGATAGAAAAAGAAATTCAATCTTACTGTGTAAACTTTACCAATGCCTCACACAGTCCAATATTCTTGATTTTCTTGTCGAGGTCTTCTCCAGTTGGGATGTAAAGAACAATCTTTTCTTTTTCCTGTTGAAAATGAAAAGTGATCTATACTGCCTGAGCCTATCCTGGTTTCCCAAGCGTAAAGCAACTAGGATCCTAGTGCATCCCAGGTTTTATATCTTGAAGTGTCAAATAAATTCACTGGTTCCTAGCCTGCAAGCAGGCCCACCTTTAAGTCAAAGGCAAGAGCAATGCAATCCAGCAGGAAGGAGTCGAGTGAAGAGGTGTTTCTCGTGGCTTCACCGCTCGATTTTGCACTCACCGATACTCCTTGTGCGCTTGTGCTCTAAAGTGGGCCTGCTCGCAGGATAGGTGGTTCCCATTACTGTATAGGCCTGGATAGAGAGATGCTTGGCACTATGCAATGACAGCTAGTAAATAAAAAGTCATTCCTAACAACACTATATGCACTGAGCCAACCAGAACTCTAAAGCAAAACCAAACCCCTTAATCTGGAGTCCAGTTCACTAACCATTATATCGCATCAATCAAGCAGAGAATTTTACATAGATTACACCAAAGGTCTTTAATGAGCATTTCAAACATGTGGCAATGATGGCAAAATTCATGGTTTGTATTTTTTTGAACTAAAAATTCAAGGGCTTTTCCAGGAAATAATTCCAATTTTCAAGGACTCCATCCACATTTATACTTCTTCCACTATGTAGACATTTTTTCATCAAACATTTTGGAAGTTTCTATCAATTTCTTTCAGTTTCAAGGTTTTTCAAGGACCCAATTTAGGACCTGTTTTTAACCCTAGCTGGAGAGCAAAAGATAGCCCGGGTTTACAAGCAAAATTTCACAAGTAGGGTAACCCTACAACATGGGAAAACTTAATGTGCGGTTACACTTGGATGGTCTGGAAATAATTAGAAAGTTAACCCTGGTAGGTGGGTTAACCCTACTTGGAGGGTTTACAAGGGAAAAAGTTAACCCACCTACTGGGATAACCATAGCACATAAATAGGCTGATCCACCAGGTAACCCTGATTGCCTAGTAAACATGACGAACAAAAAAAGAGGAAATGTGTGAATGCTAGGGTAACCTGTTTGCTAGGGTACTAACCCTCTCTCCTTGGAAACAGGCCCTTACCTTTCACTGACTTTAAAGACCTTGAATTTTGATTTTCAAATTCAAGGACTTTCAAGGTGTATTCGATCCCTGGTGTATTTATAGTCATAAACTTTGCCATACATAGGTATGTGTCTCAGGGGGGACTCCAAAATGAAGAGGATGGGGATGCTCATTGGAAATTTTAGAAGGAAACCCCTTAGAGGTACCTGCATCCTGTTTTGTGGGCATCGCTTGAAATTTTTTCACCCTTAAGGAGGACCAATTCTGAAGCATACATTAACTGACACCAGCATTTTTTGGCTCAATACCCTTAAAGATACGGCGAAAGCTGCTCCTGCCAAACACCACAAGAGGTACCAAATTCACTTTTTTAACCCCTAAAAGGTACAAAAAGCACCCTTGTCCCTTTTATATCGGAATCTCCCCATCCTGGGGTATGTGCAGGCAGTGTCAGTTGCATGCAAACAACCTCCTTTGGTGTAGAATTTTGAAAGTCCTGGAATATCCTCAGAATGGACTACATGGATTGTAACCAAGAGGACCAGCACATTTTGATCTGAAAAGAAGTGGGGGGGGGGCGGGGGACAGGGGAGGGGGCAGGGTGACCACATCAGACTTTTCAGGACTCATGTAGTTAAACTGTGGACAATAAAATAAGAACTGGAATCCACATTGATATTTAAGAAAAGAAAACATGTTCTGTGTTTCTATTGAGTTATAGAAACACGAGTGGAAGTTTGGGAGAACGAGAAATGCTGTGGGAACACGAGCCACAGGCGAGTGTTTCCACAGCTTTTTCAAGTTCTCCTAAACTTTCACAAATGTTTCTATAACTCGATACAAACACAGAGTACATGTTTTCTATTTCTTTTAGAAAACACCGCGACGAGAAAAAGGAAAACAACTTGTTAACTTTGATTATCAAAATGTAAATTCTCTTTGCTTGCGCCATCACTACGTCAACAGCGCGCGCTAGCTCTGTGTCTCCATTGAGTTATACAAACACGATTTTTAACCAATCAGCACGCATGCTTTCTTAGGACTGTTTCCTAAATGCTAATACACTATTTACGATTGCCAGTGACCTCACTTAAATATTCAGCACAGTATTCAAGTACAAACCAACAAAGAGAAATAATGGAGATTTTCCTAAGCGTAACGTGTCTTGAATGAAATAAGAATGCTGCTGTAGCAGACAGATTTTAAAATAGTATATTAACTTGTCAGGCGTCTAGATCTGCAGGAACGATAATTCGAATTATCCTTTCACTTTGTCGTTTGTGTAGCTTGGCACGTTACACTAACGCTAAAAAAAGACACTGATTTGCTCCGGCAATCAACGCCGATATTAAAGGTTGCCAGGTATTGTAGCTATAACAAATCAGTGTCCTTTAAAATTATAACACATACCATCCCTTCCTTTGGACCAAAAGTAGAATTGTAAATAAAGAAATTGACAAGACTAGGAGATGTTTTCATGGCTGCCATCTTGATTTTGATGACAATTTTTATGCAAAATGCATAACGGGTATTTTTCAATGAGAAATTCCGCTGACAAATTCCGACCACAACCAAAACATCCAAGATGGCGGCCTCCAGGGAGGAGTTCACGTTATTTTTCAGCTACAAAGCGGGGCTTTTGCTCGTAACATGTAAAACGAATTAGTTCATTAACTGATTTTACATTCTTTTCGATCATGATGGACGACATTTCAGTCAGGAAACGGCATCTAGAAGACAAACTAGCACAGGTATTTCCTGTCGGTGCATTGCAAATTAAACATTCCCCGGGAACCTTTGGCGGTTCATAAATAAATATCTGGCTTGTTTTCATTCCTACTTAAATAAATTTCAACAAGCATCTCATGGTGAGATAATTATGATAAACACCACGAGAGATAATTCATTTTATGGATTTCTTTTATTAAATTTAGGAAAAAAATATTCTGGCCTTTCTGAAAGACAGCTTGGAAAAGACTGATCAAATTACTGGGAACATGGTGAGTATGATTCTCATTCCTTTTAGCTGATGACCAGCTATAAGTAATTCAGCTGTAGACCATGTATGCACAAGGATACTTTTGTAATTTCCACAAAGACTTTGTTCCTGTCGTGACTTTTTTGTTATATATACAAGAGATCTTGGTGCACCTATGTTGCTGATCGTAGCTTAGGCTTAATTAAGGGATTTTGACCAAAGAATCTCTTTGCAGCACTCTTTAGTAAGGGGAGGTTGCCCCTCTTAGTAATATATCCTCTATAGAAGTGTGACGATCTGGATATAATTTGACAATTTGGTTGTAAGGAAAGAGGTGTCACTCTTTATATCGCCAGAGTGCTGTTTTTCGGAGCTAAAAAGGCAAATAGAAATGTAAAACCTACTGGCTAAATCTGACCTTTTTGGAGCTTGTGACCAGTTACATGGTTAAGCCAGACCTGCCAACTGCCTGGTAAAGGAAAATCTGGAGATTCTACAAAAAATAGTGAGATTCTATTTTTTTTTCCCGATCAAACCCCGTTATCAAGGGAACTAGACACCAACCTCATTCCCAGGGCCTACTTCCCTTTCAAAATGGTGGACAGACATGGAGAAAAACGATGAGTTATTGAACATGAGCAAAAATCTCAGCTTGGTACAAAAAAGTAGTACATTGTTTTTCTTTATTAGTTTATCACTTTATGACACTAGCATTCCTTGTAAGTGTTCCATTTTTTTCAACAACTTAATTTATTTCATTTGTCGTGAGTATAACGGGGTGGATGCTGACATCAATCGATTCTTTCGGTCTTTGAATTTCTTAACAGTGCCGCATCAGGGAATGTTTTATAAATAACGGAACCTTCAAGCATCTATTTTTCTCAATGGGTTTATTGGACTTGAAAAGCTAGTAAAAACTGAAATACAACAAGCAGAATAGAGCTATTACTATATTAAATCTAAGCTAATCGAAATGTTCTAACTCAAGCAGGCGGGGCGTGCATATACATAAATCTAAACAACACAAATATCCTTAAGCATAACAAATCTGCCTTTGATTAAGTGGTATACATTTTGGGGTCTAGATTAAAAGAACAAACAACATAACATGCCTCTTTCTCCATTTTATTACAATGATATATTTAAGAATCCTTTGATCAATCTTCTCTACATGCGCTTGTAACTTACATGTGTGTCAAATGAAAGGTAATGCCGATGACTAATCGGTATGTGACATAAAACAAAGAGGTATTGGTGGTCACACAATCACAACAATGAACAGTATTCATTACTGTGAGACCGTGAGAAATGTCAAAAAATTGAGAGACTCGCGGCAGAACCGTGAGAGTTGGCAGGTCTGGTTAAGCTACCATTAGTCTTGAGCCCTTAAATTACTGGTATTGACAAATATGAAAGAAAAGGGGAAGGAATTATGTCCTCGATAAGCCTCTACACAGTCACTCAGGCTTACTTGAGGGTGATATTTGCTGGTCATGCACTATTGTGTAAGAAAACACAATCTTGATATGTACGTTTGTAGCTGGATATCTTGTCCAAATTCGAAGAACGCATACACAAGCTGGAAGACACCATTGTTCCTGTGCACAGGGAAACTGATGACTTGCAGAGAAGACAAGCTAGTATCCTTTAAAAGCTGTAGAAACATGATGTCTTTTACACTTAAGCATGAACATGTGATAAAAAATGGCCCCTCAAGGTCAATAATTTGAATTTTGGCACACCAGTTTTTAAAATGTTTATACGCAAATACGATCCAACCCAGTTGGTGTAGTAAAGAGTTGTCAAGTGAAAATATTTTCTGTAAGAATTTAGTATGCAGGATGATTCAAGCCAGAGGTTCCCTTGCAAAATGAGATTCACATTTTGAAGTTTCCTCTGTACTGATGCGTTAAAAAAATTCTGACAACTTGATATAGCGACACCAACTGTGTTGTACTTTTGGCACAAGTTCACACTGCAGTCTACTAAACTTGAAAAGAGTGTTGACGATCCATGCAGTGTTTGATACACAATGAAATGTTTAGCTTACATGTTTAGTCCATTGTCGGATGCAAACATTTATTTCACTGTACGTTTTCAGTTTGGTAATCCCTCTTTAACCCCTCCTAGACATTGATAGATCTTTAGGGGCTTTGGACCATGTGATCAGTTATCACCATGTTTATTCCAGTGTTGAGCATGTCATAAGAGATGCGTAAGTAGCTGTAACGTGTACTAGAGTAATAACCACACATCAAGGAAGTACAATTAAAATGCTTGTTTATGATTTCGTTGTAAAATCTGGAAGCAAGACTGTCAGGATAAGCTGGTTTGAATAGGTGGGCTTATACCTGTAGTTCCTAATTTATATATTGCTAGCTCTATAAGCCAGCAAGTTGAACCAAATCCTTTCCATGATTGGCTACCTGAGTGGGGAAAAAGATGGCACTATATTACCCACTCAGGACTACCTGCCTTGCCCTGCAAGAAAAATTTGCCCAAAAGCCATATGATAAATTCTTTATTGACCAAGCTTGTTCAGGGCTGGATGTTGGCCTCATTTATTGTTTTTTGAGTTGCTCCATTATTGTTATTATGAGAATCATGGTACAGTTTTAGGATTTTTTTAAATGAGACAAAGTAACATTTGGCGTACATTAAAAAAACGGTATATTTTGTACACATCTACACAAACATTTTCTGTTTATCACCAGCCCTTCTGGCCAACTGGATGTATACATCAAGAATTTGGAGAGAGTGTTGGATGCAATTGATTTTTTCAATCAGAACAATCCGAACTGTTTAGAGCTCTCAAACCTGGTAAGTGTTTTGTTCTGAGTGATTGTTCATCTCAATATGAGTATGTTTTTACACAGAAAAGCACTGGTTCTTGGTAGATTCAGGGCTCCTGATTCAAATCTGCCTGTATTTTGGGGGGGAAGGGGAATGGGGGGAGGAATTACAGAGAAGTTAACATTAGAGAATGTTGAGAGACACTAATAACAGTACTGTAGAGACTTAACTAGTAATAAGAAAGAAAATTATGACAACATAAATGAATAATGTTACTACCCTCAGCAAACATTATTAAGCTCCGAACTTCTCTCCACAAAATATTACACCCTACTCTTACCCTTCCAAGTTCCTGCAAGTCACATGTTCTTAGTTTACAGGTGTATATTTTTTATTACTGTGTGACTCAAAACAATTGTGAAGAGTAGAAAAGAGGGAAAACCAAATTGCACTGGGCTGAGAAAACTAAACTGCAAACAGCAATGGTCAAAAGATTACATTCAATTTTGGTTTTGAGGTTTGCTCTCATGTCCTGAACTTTATTGTGATTGCAATGGTCAGTACACAATTGACCTGTCAGATTGAAATTTAAGTGTTCACATCTTTTTTTTGACTTGCTACACTGTAAATAAAACAAGACTCTTTCTCCAAATGTTTGAAAACAATGAAGAAAATTTCAATAGTGAGTGGGAGGAAGGGATTATAATGACATGTACATGACTCAAACCACCCATGACACTTGTAAACAAATAATCTGATTGTGTGGTTGTGCATGTCCTTGAGATTGAAGGGTGTCTTTTCCAGTGCTGCATATTTGTTGTTTTATTGACTGAATTTTGTTGTCTTAACCTTGTAGTTATTTTGCGACTTCTGTCAAGTTTCTAGATTTTTCAAAGAGGTTCTTTTATTAGGTTAAATGCTCAAACAAAATGCCACCAAACACTTATACCTCTCCTCTCCAGATTTCCTTATGTGACTATGGACGGGACTCACTAGGGAAAGAATTCCGTCTCCTGCTGAACAGGCACAGCAAACCAGTTCCTGTAGAGATGATCCTGGCACTGATTGAGGATAGACAAGGTAATAAGTCAGTCCCTAGTCCTCTGTTGCTTTCCAAAAATACATAGATTTTAACAAAAACAAGGTTAATCACTTTCAAAAAAATCGAAAGTGTTCTAGAGGTATTTAATTTAATAGACGTCAATAGCTTGCCTTAGGAGCAATTTTTTTCCTTTTTAACATTATTAAATATTAAATAAAATGTAATACTGTAGAATATTGTTAGTAACAAGTATTTTTAGAAGTTTCTTATTGGCCAGTTTTTGCTATGTATATATTTTATAAAGATCATCATTTCTTGTACAGTTCACGGAGTGAAACTGGTCAGTCAAATTTTCTTTTCAGAAATGATATATATTTGACTGTGTGTTTACTTTTTTCAGACACTCCAAAGGAAAATGTCAAGCTGGAACATTTGTCAGGTCTGTGATGACATCATGTTGCCCTAAGCAAGAGTTATGTAATGTCAAAATAAAATATTTATTATGATATTTAGTAGACTTAAATGTTGCAGTTCCTAAAAAGTTAAATTCAAACCTTTGTAATAGACGAAACATGAAAACCACACAATAATAACAGTGGCAGAAGGGGGATCACTGCTCTGTGATCAGCATGACAGGTGAACTTCCATAGAAATGGCCAAAGTCTAACTTATCTCACAAGCGGTAAAACCCACACTGGATCACACAAGTGAGCAAAAGGGCAAAGCCTAACTCTAAATGGCCATGCAAACTGAAACCTCCTGGCAGCATCATGCCAGAGTGCAAACATTTTTGGCTTGCTCAAGCCTAGTAAAGCCTAGTATATCCCCAGCACTATGAGCCAACACCTCTAGAACATGCTAGGTTGAATTAGGGAAAACAAGAGCAAAATTGCACCACTAAATAGCAAATACACTAAGCTTGGGAAGGTCCCTGAGAGACTTATCAGAGAGCATCTTATATAGAGAGGTGAACCCCAGTTTCTTCAACTAATAACAACAATCAAGCCACCAAAGTGAGGGAGGGTGGGTTAGAAGACTAGTAAATAATATTTACAGTGACAGCCATAAAGATAGTGAATGATGCTGTAGTTCAGGCTAGAACTCATTATAGCCAGACAGCTATCTGGGTTTAGGCCAATGGTGAAATGTGTACCAAAGAAAGATAGATCTTGTGCAGCTTTTAACAAGACATGATTGGATATGTTATAGTTCAATTTTGCCTTTGGCACAATTTGTTTCTGAACCAGTACAATTTTTTTTGAACTGTTACAAAAGGTTTCAACTGTTATAACTGTACTTATGGTTTTGGTCTCAGGGGTTTTATTATATTTGTATTTATATTTACATTGCTTGGGACAATAATTTTAAAAATAGAATTTAAAAAACACTTGTTGTTAAAGTGTGTCCCTTTAATTATAAATGACTTTGTGCTCCATGTATAACAGCTAAAAGGAGTGTCATTCTGGTTTGTCTGTTTACTGTTAGCTCTCAGTGATGGCAACTGTAATATAACATTTTTTGTGGAAACTTGATACTACAATAAT
>CM042751.1:17080369-17082869 GCA_022496165.2 Catalaphyllia jardinei | reverse complement strand
AAACACGAGTGAAGCGAAGAAAATGTCAAGTGACCCAACAGAGAATGGCAAATGTACAAATGGCACGAACCGTAGAAGTCTTGTAGGCTAGTCAACCCCATTTTTTAACAGTTACATCAATAACTTTGCCCAAAATAGTCTCAGATTGCAAACTGGGCAGAACCAGCAATCAAACAGCTGTCAAAGGTGGCAAATCAAAAAGATCAAAGTACCACCGCAGTCTCTTTCTTTTTCCTTTTTCTCCCCGCCCGTGCTTTTCGCCACTCATGGCTTTGACATTCGCTGCTTGCTACTCAATAGCTCTAATAAATAGCTCTAAAAAATGCAAGAAATACGCTAGGGAAAGAAAGAGACTGCTCACAGTCTAATCTTGAAAGATCCTTAAAATTCTTGTCAAATATCCACAGCCCAAGGTTTTTCAAGCAAGGTCTTCTTATGATCTTGAGAATCTTAACTAAGATCATTGTGGGATGTCCACAAACTTTGTAAGTTCTTATATTTGTCCATCCTGATTTGTCCACCCTGACCTTCACTCAGTGCGAGTGAGTTTGTTACATGTAAATGTCTTACCCTTCTGTATCTGTGCTTAGTCAATAGAGGTATTTCCATTTAAAGCAATGTTATGCATGCCCACAACTCAAATTGTGTACAAATGGACTTTATGCCCAGTCAGTTTTATGGTATTGCACATAATATTATTTTAAGAGCCTTTTTACTACATTCAAGGCTGCTATAATAATTTCTTATAGTGGTTGGATTTTCAAGGTTCCAGTTTATTATTATAATATTAATTAAAGATGCTTTTCCTTTGTTTTCTTTTTGGGCAGAATTTATGAGTGTCTATGCACAAATTCGATCAAACTCCCTTTTGAGGTCTCTTCAGGGGTGAGTATCTTTTTAAACACACGCTTTAACTATGTCATGCCCATTTACTTATTTTGGTTGATTAACAAAGTTATCTTCAAATGGAGAGAAACCAGGAAATAAAAGTTTACTTAATTAATAACATCATTGTCTTTCCCAATTTTCATGGAAAGACATATTTATTAAATAATACTACATTTCTTATTAGACAAGATAAACATTTTATCCCACCACTTTAAGTCACATTGGGTATGGTACACAAGTTTGTATAACATCACAGTGTTAAGAACAATTTCAGGGCCGGGTTGTTCAAAGCCCAACCAAGCTAACCCAGGATTAGGAGAATTTTGATTAGAGTTTCATTGGTAATTTTTTTCCATCAAGTTTTCTGTTTCTGTTGTTTGTCCTTTAGTTTTGACTTTGAATAATCTCAAACTACACAAAACACAAGTATTAAAAAACGTTTTTATACGAGAAAAATGACTACTTCGGTTAACGTTTAAACCTGGGTTAGCGTTAATCGGCTTTCGAACAACCAGAACTGTAACATTAACTTTTTTTTAGTTTAACTAAACATTCTTTGTCAGGCTTGACAAGGATTTTTGTTTTTTTGCTTTTTCAGGTTAAAAGATGTAAGTATCATTGAACAAATGACTAACGGTTTAATTAGCAAGTGATGATGCATGCAGGAAGTTTAAAAAGCATGAAAAAACGCAGAAGAGTTCTTGACTGGCTTTTAAATTGTGCCTATTTAGTCCTGAGTGCATGCACATTTTTGTTTCTTGAGTGCCTCTGTTCTCCTAGGAAAACATTTTAATTTGTTTTGTATAATTGGGTACTGGTGAACTCTTTATAAAACCTGACTGTGGGGTAGTGTGGCATTAGACTAGCATCCTACCCAGGGGGAGTAGCAAGACCCCCCCCCCCCCACTTGCTTCATGCTATGAATAATGGAATAAGCTTTAGCTCTGTTAACCATGTTGGCCCAACTATCACTGAATGTTTTCCATAGAAAAAATCAGTTGATACTAACAATTTAATTTGGAAATTCAATCAATGTTAGCTGATTTCAATATTATTCAAAGATAGACAGTGTAACTTATAATGGATCATGCATGTATTAATACACTCAAGATGTGAAGGTGTAACAAAAATTGAGTTTGTGTAATTTTTTCTTTTTCAGTCTTTTGGTGGAAAGATAAAGTCTACTCAAGGTTTGAATTTGAATCAGTCAAAGCCATTCATGAAACTGAAACTTGTAATTTTTAAAAACGCTGATACATAAAGTGGCCGATATAAAAATACCTCTCTGTAGAAAAAGGTGTTAACTTTTTATTTTTGAATCCAAAGATTCCAAATGAAATGCCTTCTAAAATATTTTGAGAATATAGGTTTTTGTTTATTAATCTAATCTGGTTACATGTACAGCTTAGCTTTTAATAATCATTAGATTCTTAGATTGTATATATTTTTAACTTGTATAAGGATAATTTTGTTTGTAATTTTATTATAAAACTTATTGTAACCCAGTCCCTCTTTTGATCAACTTTATGTAAATTTTATAGTTGTACAAGTGTAACCACATTGTAATTCAGATTAACTGCGATGATGTTGGAATTAAACTTCTTTATTATTA
>CM042751.1:17062213-17076102 GCA_022496165.2 Catalaphyllia jardinei | reverse complement strand
TCGAACCCACGACCTCCGGATTAGATCTTCTGTTACTCTGCCGACTGATTCCCTTTATTAGGGCTAACGCCCAGTGTGTTATTCATGGGTTAAATTAGTACTTAAATTTACACTTCAGAATTAATTCTCTGTTCCATCATTTGTGTTCACAGTGCTACGCGGCACAACATTAATATTATATGTATTTTCTAGTACACTGAACCTGCCCAGAAGGGCTGAACCAGGAGGTTCAATAGTGAGTTACGCAATCGCCAACTTTGATTGCAAATGTATAAAAAGTCTTCCAGACGTTCGCTTCTATTATCCGTTTTGAAGTTCTTTCTCTCTGTTTTTCCGCCTCTAGCACTGATCAAGTGTTTTTGCTGCGGGTCCTCATTGGTTCACGAGTTTTGTTGTGACTGACCAGCTGTGGTTACTGCGATTTCGGCTTAGTCGGTCATTAGACAATCACATAGGAAAGTTGGTTTTCAAAGTAATAGGCTTTTTTAAAATTAATATTTTCGTGTTCTTTTGCCAGTCTATAATAAACATTCTGAAGCGTCATTTCAACAAACACAACTACTCCGCCATTCAGCAAGTGTTTCCAATTCTCAAGGCATTCAATGCCATTCAACCTGATTTCTACGTCACACTACAGGTACGTTGGTGAATAAAGTTTATTTGTTCCAATGCCGCGTTATATATTTGAACTCAATGAAATAAACGGGTTCTCTATACCTGTTTCAGCTTTTTATTTTTGTGGGTTCCGTAAGGAACTGTACAAATTTCAGCAGATGCCGACAAGCCGTCGTCACAACGTTCGGAAGAGGTCGCGGTGTTCCTGATTGGACAATAAGAATCGGAACCCCTCGGCTTTTTTCCATAAAAGGCATTGCGTTCATGAGTTCAAACCCTATTTTTCAACCTTTGCTTGGGATTTATCTATTTTGTTAACAGGAAACATTTCACAGGACTCAAGGACAGTTCCCTACTCTCATTCACTCTATGGAGTCGACGGTGAGTCATTCACCAATGTTTTGTGACACTTTGAGGCGCAGAAGTGATAAAGCTAGAGTGTGAAGTTGGAGTGAACGAGGGACTTAAGTTGCCAAAGGACGCTAGAGTTTTTTTACATTTTTTTTTTAATTGTATTTTTCCGTTGTCCTTCTCATGCATATGGCGACTGTATTTAATTGATTAAACCAGCGGTAAACCTTTAACTTTTGTTGTATTATGTTCTTAGTCTGCCAAGGCTCTGGATGATTTTGCTGATGGAATTAAGGTGAACATAGACTTTGTTCTAATACCGCACTTTAGATAACATGCTTTTCTCTTTTTCTCAGTGTTCCCTGTTGAGGCTTTCAACTAAGGCCCTATTTTATAGAGAGAAATAGTCCCTGGTCTGTGGGTCACTCTCTAGAGAGCGTTTCCTACATTTCCTCGTAAATAACAGCGAACTGTTAACATGAATTGACTTGGGGCCTGGGCAAAGTTGACTTGACTTGAGGCTGACCAGGGTGACCCTGGGTCGCTTTGAGTTACCCCTTGTTTGAGCCTTTATTGTTTCATGTCAAAACGCACCTGACTTATGTTTCATTTGCCTAACAAGGACAAGTCCGGACATGTAGCAAAACTGCTAGGGCCAATATTTGGCTCGGTCAGCGGGGACAAGGTTAGGGGTTATCCTTCTTACCAGGGACAACGTTTCTCCATGTAAATAGGCCCTAAGGTAGATGTTCTTTTCTTGATGGAGACGGTTTTATTTGGGTCGTCATCGCCATCCTTCCTCATTATAGATACTTGTTCTATTTACAGCATGGTCCAGACAAGCATTCTAACATGCCAAGCGATGGAACAGTACACGAGCTGACCAGAAACGTACGTTGTATTGAAGAGTTTTTCATAATCACGTAGTAACAAAGCTTGATTGCTACTTTGGTGCGTGTTGTGCTAAGACCTCTTTAAAAACTAATGGAGATAATTTAATTTAGGTTTTCGTTGGCTATCCCAAAACAGCTGTGTGAGAGCGAGCATTCCGCTGACCATCCTGTCTATCGTGTGTTAAATCTTGTGTTTATGTTGGTAATTCTAGACACTTATTTTCATGGAGCAACTCCTTCCCTACACTGAAACAGTTGGAAGCATGTTAGTCACCATGCAAGGTATGGAGTGAGAACATGTTGAAAAAAAATTTTCCTTTAGGAAAAATTTGAGACATTTTCATTTTGCCACGCCTGTCCTTAATCATAGCCAAATAAAAGTAATTTATTATATCTGGCAAATCACAACAAACGTAGCTAATACAATAAACCAATGAGAATTCGATGTAATAACGCGAAGTCGTGTTGCTACTGTCAAGCGCGGGAAAACCAACATTCGCTAGTCTGCTTCTGGTTGGTTGAAAAGAAGACCACCAGGCAAATGCACGTGACTGAAAACGCATTTTTGCATTTGCATCTGATTGGTCGAGTAGTTGGCGCGAGTATTTTGAACCATTTACACTGACGGAGTGTAGTGAAGCGAAACCAAACCGTTTCTGAATTACTTACTACACTCGATTGAAAAGCTCTCCGCCTTTCCGTGCTTTTGTAATTGTTCATTCGTAAATTTAACCGTCGTCGAATTTAGCTTGTTTAGGTTTTGACTGTTAATTCCATACTGCAGAGGACCAGAGTGGAAATTTCTTTACAAGAGAAACAGAACTCTTTACGAAAGTTGTTGCTGAGTATGTGAGTAAGTATTTAGGTTTTTTGTTTTCGTGACTTCTGTTGTTGTTTCTCTTTTCTGTCCAGAGTAAGAGAGTATTTTGCTCGTCACGTAATATTTTTTTTCCGTTTCGGAGAAATGTCATTATGATGAGGGAAGAATTTAATCACTCATGTATCAATTTCTGCTGCTATTGTCCTTGTAAGGACAACACATGAGAAATTGATCGAAGAAAGAATATGGTCCAGATGTGCGACCAAAATTTCTGCTCTAGCAAAATACACGTAAAGTAACAAAAAATATCAAAATAAACCTTGAAGCTGAGAGGTTTAAATTCGACCTAATTCGATGGAAATTCAAACCTATAACCGATTCCTACCGATTGTTTTTCGCACTTCTGCCGGCTCTAGGACCTATCTATAGGCTAATTTTGTGTATACAAAAACATTTCGTTTACTTATGGTTATACCTTTCCAACGCAGAACGAGTGCTTGGAGCCCTGGGACTGAATCTTGAGCTCAAGGCCAGAGTGTATGAGGCGCCAACTCTTTGTAGCCTGTTCTTGTTGAACAACTACAATTACATAGTCAAGGCTCTACAACGGTAAGACTGGAAAATGTTTGAATGGGTATATTTTCAGGTGCTGTTCATGGTGTACTGTTGGAGAGTAATACTCGGAGAATGATGAGTTTTGTTTAGATGTGTGGATGGTAAAAAATATCTAGGATGGAAAAAGATAACGAATTGGTCATATGGAATTGTCATGTGGTTAATAGGAAGCCTGCATTGCTTTTTTGCAGGTCGGGTCTTCTTGCTCTTCTTCAAGAAGGAGGAATCTCTGAAGTCGAAAAAGAATACCAGCAACTGATTGATGAACAGAAGAGCACATATCAGAAATGGTATGAGCGACCGACCCACCCACTGGCCACCGACACACCGACCCATACACCGACTGACGGACTGTGTGCCAACCTGACTGCCTTCCAGGTTGCTTGCTTGCTACAGTGACTGACTGTCTGTCTGTCTGTTTACCCGACTAACTGACTGACTGACTGATTGATTAACTGACTGTGTCTGTCCGACCTTGCCCGTGTTTTCACGAGAGATGTTTTGTTTTAACTTCACTTAAGTGAATTTTTTAATCGTGAGTCTAAATGCAGTAGTAAACCTCGATAAACGTCGGCAAGCCAACCTACAATCTTGGACAGTATAAAATGGAACAATTATCCCCCACCCACCCCCCCCCCTCTCAAAGCAATGATGAAGGCGCGAAGGAGCAAAAAACCAAAGGAAAGCAGACGGTTTCGCGACACTTTGAAGACAAACTTGTGTTCATTTGTTCAGCGTGTAAAGAAAAAGTCAACTAGCAAAAATAGCTAAATTAACAACCGTTTAGGCAAAGAGATCCCGGACTGCCGTTTTCCTTTCATCGTCAAGTGCCGTAAGCGTTTCCTTTCTGTTAGAAGCATATCTCAGTAGCAGGATACATGCAGAGGCACTGAAGAGGAAAACTCATTGGTCACAAAGAGAAAGAGAGCGAGTAAAAAATCATGATTGAGGTCAGTGAAGGAGGAAAAACAAACGTTAGACTTATAGGCGTCACGAATAACAAGTACCGCTGAAACTCTACGCAGTCGTGCTTCGTGGCAGATGCCTTTTCAAGGTGTTCAGAGAAATATTAATTTTTCTCCAATACTCATCTACAAAGCTGTATAATTTAGGAGAGTTCGGCTCGTCAACTTGGCCTGCAAAATTGACAACGACCTTCGTTCAGCATTTAAGTATTCCGTTAGTTAAGGCGGCTGAAAACAGTATCCAGTACTTTCCAAGAATTAGAGTTTTGATGGGTCATTATAGTCACTCTATACCAGCTGATGCCAAAATCATGGTATCAACAAACTTCCCAATCATTGGTGAACAAGTTGCTGTTAATTTTATTTTATGGTTCAGAGCCACCTTAAATTTTCGGAAATTTAAGTTGCTCTGACTCCCCTTCGCAGAATTTTTTGTGACTGATTGACTGACTCATTTATTCACTGACTGATTGATTGAGCTATTCATTCACTGAATACAATTTTTGTTTAGCTGGGGAAAAGTACTTAACTTCTTGTTGGAGATGGAGAAGCCAATGTCAGGGCATAGAGTTAACGAACCTCAAACAAAAGTAAGTACAGGCGACATATCCTTCAACAGTCAAGCACCAGCATTGTGTATTGCTTCTAGAAAAAACAACGGGCGACAAAAGTGTAAAATTCCCCCATTCCCCCCTCCCTTCCCCCTAAACAATGTTGATTTATCTCTTCGACTGCACAGACCACAGCGCCTACACAACATTGAATTGGGGGGCTGGGAGTATCAAAGAATTAACGCTGGATGCAAATTAAGTACATCAAGTGCTTAAATGTCGAATAGCGTCATTCTCTAAGTGTCTCAACTACTTTTGTCGCCCATTGAACTGTCTAAACTCCTGTAACATCTAGAAAGAACGTAAGTTGCAAGAAGGCATTGGTCGACCTTCCATGCTTACTTGGGTGACGAGATCACAAAAATCGATCAGAGTTGACCTTCAAGCCGCAAAGAATTGGCAGTAGCCTTGAGAAAGTTCATATTAAGTACTGTAGCTTGGAACAATCGCGAGGAAAGGAGAAAGTCAAGTATGTTCGGGAGCAGTCCGTCTTGTTCTAGCCAATTAAGATGAAGACGTTTTTGAATAGCCAATCGGAATAACGCGTTGTGTGCATCACTCCATGTTTCCAGCGTTTTTCACCGCCTTTTTACTCTGAGTTCTGAATAGTTTATTTTGGTTGTAATTTGCAGCGAAGTTTGTACGTCAGAAAGGCATCATTGGATTACGTCACGTTGCATAGCAACTGCTTTTGCTGATACCACGGACTCTTCGATTTTTCGGGAACAGCATAATTGACAGTTGGTCTCCGTCTAAGAGGTTCTGTTCAACTCAAGTTATTTCCTTTTTATTGGAGGTGACTTAGAACATGGACGTCGAAACGCTTCACAAGCTAAAGCTGGTTTCATATCGGCAGTAAAGATTTGTTTTACAACGTGTAAAGATTATTACTTGTACTGCCTCATTTGTCTAAAGCTATTCATGTTGGCTTTGTTTTCTTTTTCAGCTGAAAGATAAGCAAAGGCAAATGATAAAAGACAAGTTCAAGGTAGGTATGCAAAGTTACTGATAACAATACACAGCAGTTTCGCCTGAACTCTACTTGTTTCGCTGATTCTTTCAACTTTTTTAATACCGAGGAATCTTTATCCCTTGGTTACTAAAAAATGTGCTGGAACCTCTGTTATCCCTAATCAGTAAAACGAATATCATATAGAATGCCTGAAATTACTTTCTTACTCTGCGAAGGATTTTTCTTTTGGCGAGGAGGGGGAGGTGTTTGTTTCGACATTGTAGGAGAAATCTCTTTTGTGACATTTAAGAGTAATCATGAAGATTGCATGGTAAAACTCTCCAGAAGTAATTAGTATAGGTAATCATACGGTTTCGAGTTCTATTTGTAATTAATTTGCACGAGTGAGTTTTTCAAAAAGCTGAAATTGCACGAGGCGCTTTGGTAAAACTCACTGCAAAGTTACTCCAAATTGAACGAGAAAAAGCGTATGGTAACTTATTAATAATATAAACATGAAAAAATTCGCGTGGAGCAAGTGCCGGAAGATCTTTCTTGAAGTCCGTTTTCTGAATTCGAGAGAACGTTTGTTACAGCCCGCACAAAATTTTCGTCATTATTTTACGTGACCTCTTTAGCTTAGAAAATTTCCTGTCCTTTGTCTGTCTTTCAGCCAATCATAATCCAGAATGACGATGTGTAATTTCCACTGGTGTTGCACTTTTTGCACTGGTGTTACACTTAAACTGCACTGCTTTCAGCCAGTCAGAATCGAGTAATTTTTACGTGCATGTATATTATTACAAGCTTAACATCAGCAGGGTGGTTGGAAGAAATTGTCCCGGGGGGGGGGGTACTCCCTATAATGGCCTATACGGGGAGGCTCCGCCCGAAAAGGGTACCTTTTTCAGGTTTCAGGTATATAAAAGGGTAGGGATTTCACAAGTTGAGATATATAAAAGGGTAGGGAAATCGGTCATTTAGGTATTTAAAAGGGCTTTTAATTATAATATTTCGAATATACACCCTACATGAAAATGAGAACAAGACTTCGTAAAGTACGTGTGTGAAAGGGGTACCTTTGTTTAATAAAAAGTATATAAAAGGGGTACCTCTTCTCCCAAAATGGTATGTAAAAGGGTAAGGGGTTGGACCTCGGGGCGGAGCCTCCCCGTATTAAACTTTGGTAAGTACCCCCCCCCCCCGGGGAAATTGTATAACTTTAATCTTGCAATGGAAACTGAAAAATGCCAATTCTTGTTTTGCTCTGAAGAAACATTTTACCCCACCATTTGATGGCTTTTCGCAATATGATTTGGCTTATTTTCGGAAGTACTCTATTATTCGAGGGATTTTGTGTTTGATCTCATAAGGGCGGGCTGCTTGGACATGGACGGTGTTTTGAAGAGATCTTGAGCTATTCTGCATAATTACTTTAGTTTCTTCATCATCTTTGTCAGGTTTACAGTTTGCTCAACACATCCATTTAGCTGAAGCATTCATGTATATTATTTTTCTTGAAGGGGTTTAACACAGAATTGGAAGAGCTGCATCAGATACAGAAGACATATGCAGTCCCTGATACTGAGCTTAGAGATCTGCTAAGAAATGAAAATATAGACCTAATTCTACCACTCTACACCACCTTTAGAGAAAAGTAAGTCACTGTAACGAAATTCTAACGGGCAGACTTTCGTTCAAAGGTGAAATTTTAATCTATTGATAGTCTGTTATTTACCTGTTGGTTGCTATTCGTTAGCGGCGAATCAATGAAGCAAAGATAATTTAAAAAACGCTGCCTGTTGTAATCTCAAGTTCTCATGAAAACTTTTCTCCTACAAGAAAATCCCATCAGTGGCAGCAATCTCCCTGTGAGAAACGATGATCATCAATATAGTTTTTTCAAATGACGCCTTAAAATCTCCAAAAACACTCGCAGCTCTCGTGATCGCTTCACTTCAATTGTGAAAACTAATACGTCTTGTTTATGTTGTAGTCAAGTTAGAGCACGCGCCCTTGTTCTCCACAAGCAATAAATAAACAAGGTCGCGTGTCGTTGATTATCGCTCATAATAAAGAGAATGTAGACATTGTAAAATGATAGCGTCAAGCCTGACAATACTGATAACCACTACTATTAAAAGCCAAACAAAAAACAAGAATTTTCCCGTTCAAAAGCTTCTCGTTGTCCATCAAACTGGTTTATCAGCGATAATCAACGGGGGAACCAGTCACAGTCGAAAATAAATTGCTTAAATCGCCAAGCTACATAGGCTAACACTGAGTGTCTTCTAGAAAAATAATAATAGCCCTGGAAATGTTGGCAATATTGGGATGTCTTTTCTATCGCCCGAATTTCCATTCTATTTTTTTTTTCTAGGTATTCAAGTTTACAATTTACGAAAAATCCCGAAAAATACATCAAATACACAGTGGAAGAAGTGGAAGTCATGCTGAAGTCTTTCTTTGATGTCTCGGCGTGATGATTATGACGAATTTCTTTAGTTTATTTGTTTTTCTTTAAATTTAGAAAACTATCCACGATACTATCCACTATACAAAGAAGCAAACATCCCTCTATCTGGAAAACGTCGATTTTTCACAGAAAGTGTAATGAAATTTCTACCGTTGAAAATCGACAACCGGGATGATAGTACCCACAGAAGATCACGTGTAGCGTAACATTGGCAACGGGCACTAAACCATTCACGCCAAAATTCTGAAATGGTACGGAAATCTCCTTAGAAGAAAGTCTTCGAAAAATTCGATTTTCGAATTTTCCGAAATCTAATCCATTAAAACGAAAACTGCGGTTGGAAAATAAAATGGCACGGAGATTCCCGGTGAGAAATTTTCGCCGCGGGTTTGGGTAGATCTCGTGAGGTTTTCCTCCTTTCCGGAAACACCGGACAGTGTGTTGTTTTGGTCAAATGGAAACCCCCCATTGTGCTGGTTTTCCGAAGTCCTCAGCCAATCGGAAGCCAGCAACTGCACGTGCAATTTGCATTCTCAGCCTCGCTGGCGTCCCTTGAACTTTGATTGGCTGAGCAATTGGAAAACCAACAAAAATATGTTCTAAATCAATAACAGGTTTAAAAGAATGAACATTCTCGATAATTGTTCCCGTTGTAGTATTAAAACAAACCTAGAAGATTTTTTTGCTACTAAATGAATACAACTAAGGTTAGTTTCTTGGATTTGACGTTTAAAAGAATGTAAGGTAGTTAAAATAAATTATTGTGGAGTTAAACATTAAAAAAGCAACACAACTCTCTACGATGTAGCAGTTTTATTGTTTAAAATACAGTCCCTGTTCTCTTGATTAAAGAAAGATGTCTTCCTCTTCGTCAAACATACTGCAGAAGTTGCTACAACCTTCACTTTCATTACTCACGAGAAATCTAAAAAACAAAACAAATGTATTTAATACACTTAGAAGTGTAAACATACGAAGAATATCAGATTTTCTTGCGGAAATCACAAGACGAAATATAATGACATGGGCAGTTATTTGTTTCACTCTTGTTGAATCAAAGTCTTCCGACCTGGGCGAATTATATTTTCGTACTGCAGCAAGACATTTCAAAGTTAATTCATCACCCCATATTTGCCTGGCACAACTTGCAACTCTCTCGGCGCCTGGGGCCGACTGGAATCAATCCAGCGTAAAGACCCGTTTACACAGGTGATTTTTGTCGCGGCAACTCGGTGCAATTCTTGTCGCGCTAAAGTTGCAACAAGTTTCAAACAAGTTCGCAACCCCTGCGATACGCGGCGGCAAATGGCACTGAAAATCGCACCTGGTTTACACGTACGATTTTGAAGTTGCAACTATAGCGCGACAAAAATTGCAACGATTTGCTGCGACAAAAATCGCCCTGTGTAAACGGGCCTTAAGAAAAATGATGGCGGCAGTACATTTTACCACAATACCTTGCGAACCAAACTAAGCCCACTGGACAAATAGAAAGATATGGTTTAAAGTGCCCCTGTGATAGAAAAAATCACTTCTTTTTTTTCTTGAGATTCTGAAAGTGTGTCTGCTTAACACTTGACTGGCAAAATTCTGACCTTTCATTTTTATCCAAAGGCCGTTTACTTTGAGTGCAAGTTTTGGATTTCTTGATCCGGCATCACTCACGTTCAAACCTGACCGATTTGACCTCAGAGGGTTGGACCCGGGAAAAGTGACGTCAAAGGCTCACCAGCTTAAAATTTCTGCGTGTGAACGCAACTTATTATGTATGCAAAGTGCGAGTTTAAAAGTGTGAAAGCCCAAAACCCCCGTGCTGCATATTAATTCTGCAGCGTACACACGCATCGCATTCTTAAACTAGTGAGCCTTTGACGTCATTTTCTCCTCGATCCAGCTCTCTCAAGAACTTAAATTTAGTAATGGCGGATCATGAAATAGAAAAGTTCCAGTTAAAATAAACAAGTGCCTTTTTTAAATCAAGGATTAAAACTTGGGTCACTTAGTGTTTAGTTAACATAGTTTTGAAATCCAAAGGAAAAAATAATTTATTTTTTGTCACAGGGGCACTTTAACGGCAGTCGTTCCTATAATAACAGCATTGCTCTTGTCGAATTTGAATGACTTTCAATTTTTGGGGGGGTTTATACGCTCTTTTAGAAATTCGAGCGCAAAGCATTATAGATAAATGTACCAGTCGCCATCATATTCCTTACGGTGGATTCGTGCAGTGGACAGAGAAATCGTTGTTTGCGCTTGAGTTGAAAATCGAACTACAAAGAAATCAATTCTGAGTATTGAAAAGCCATAGTGCGATTCACTTTTCCCAATCGACTATAGGCTCACTAGCGTTTTTGCTACGGTGAAATCTGGGTAGGTCAAGATCCCCTTCAATAGTTCACCCAAAGGGCTAAACGTTCCATCAAGTTGCACAAGCATTTACAAATGTTTGAAGACAATTCATTTTCTTAGCGACAAGTTGTATGATCCTATTCAGAGTATTCAGATGGAAAACGGCAGTTGGCAGAGAGAGATGCGCAACAGAAGGAAATCGCTTTGCTTGACTAGCCTAGGGAAAGCGGTTCCTAATACTTTCTCAAATTTTCACGTTCCAGGCTTTCTCAATCCTAGTCTCCCGGAAGGAACGTAGTTTAACTTATTTCACCTGGAATCGTAGCTGTGCTTTTCCTCGTTTTTCTTAGAAGTTTTCATTTTCTTGTCCGCTCTCCATTTGAACATCCCAGACACCGAATCACTTTTCTAAAAATGAAAGATCAGCATTGTTAGAGTTTTGAAGAGAAGTCAAAAGTTTGACTGAACAAGGGGACCACGCCACAACCTGAACCACTCTGTAATGTGAAATGTGCCCTTTCGAGAAGAGCAACCTTTTCCGGGAGTCACTTAACATTGTTTTTCTCAAGTAACCTAACTGTAAGGATCTATCTTCAAGCACTGAGTGCAGTAAACGTGAAAGCTTACCAACTGTACAACATGACCCTGAATAAGGACTTGTTAGCGAAACAAATGAGCCCCGCCCCTCCTATAGTGAAACTCCGCCTCCCCCCCAGTCTACTCCACCCTTAGGTACCTTTTCATCACGCACTTCCTTGTCCACCTTTTGTAGCCACTTCTTGTGGTTAAAATGTCCAGTAGTACTCGTTATAAACTCGTTGACAGCCTCGGAGATATCTCCAGATTCTATTAAAAGTTGTTCAGCATTTATCTCCTCAAATAGATCGATAAGTTCGTTTTGCATCTTTCTTTCGGTGCCAGAGTGAAGCTCCCTCAAAGCTTTGTTGTCGTCCATCTTTGAAGCACCAGAAACACAAATTGACTCACATTTAAGTTTATCATCCGCTGCACTTCCGGTTTGCTCTTGTTTTCCATTCTTGGAACGTCTGTTAGCATATGTTCTAAGTGGTGAACATTTAGGTGGCTTATCAAAAGCATCTTGGCTCGCCGCTGGTGTACCGCGTTCAACTTAAAACAAATATAAAACAAATTAGTAGTTTATTTTTATTATATTTTCTGGAGGGATGCTACATTAATGAATCTCCTAGTACTAAAAAAAATGAAGAATGTATAAGCTTAAAATTAGTTTAAACGGTCGTGGGATTCGGCGACGGTGTATTAGTGGGTTCTTTGAAGCGGCTCAAAATTGAGATAGTTTGGAAACTGTGCAACTGATATTCAAGAACCTAACCTGTATTAGTACGTTCCTATCCATTTTTATAAGAGATTCGTTCCAAGGATGACTAAGAACTGAATACTGAGCATTTTATGCGAGGAGGGAAGTGGAGGGGTTAGGATGTTTGAAACTTGCGCAACGTCTCTCAGGCATGGTTTTCTTTTCAATGAAATCCAGTTCCACACTTCAACGGAAGAGTTATTCCCCCTTTCTTCGAGAAAATCAATGGTGAAAATCGATTAGAATCCGTTGTTGTCCTTCTGGAAACCAAAACGTGAAATTCAATTTGTTTTAGGAAGTGTTAAGCTTAACATTTTTTCCGATAAGCTAAAACTAAAAGAGAGATCGATCAATTCCCTAAGGAAATAACGCAACACCATCCGATATTTGTCCCCGCATAAAAAAAAAGACAAAATTAGTCTTACCTTCATTAAATGGGGCTTCATTCCGATGTTTGGGTATTTCGAACTCCCCTTTGGCTTTCTTCGTTTCAGTGGTAAACCGGCTTCTCCAAGCTTGAAGCAGTTTCGCTTTGATCTGTCGTTTCTCTAGGAATGGAAATCTATTGGCGAACTTCGAGTAGTTTTCGGTGGAAAATATCTTGAAAGAGCTTTTGGATTTGCTTCTTTTAGGAGGCATTTTGATGAAACAGCTCTAAAATATATGAAAGCACGTTGAAATTAAAAGTCAATGACACCAAAAACGGTAAAATTATGCAAATGTCCTTGGTAACCGCTCTTTCGTTCCGGCGCTGTTGACTGTCGTGTTTGGCCCCACCTCCACGGACTGGAGTAGGGATGGGCAAGGATATTTCACCTCTGGCATTTCTAGAGATACTCCAATATTTTACTGCCCAGTTTTCATTGTTCAAGTCACAGCGGAATAATACGCTCGAATAGTCTAGTTGTGACATCATATTGACTGCAATCTTTGCATGTATGTGGCACCATCAGTGTGGAAGGGGGAGGGGGGAGGGGGAGCAGCGGAGATGAAAAAGTGGAAGTGAAGGTGTGTCTTATCAGCGTCTTCGGCAATGATCATGAGAGGGGTGGGGGTACTCGAAGAACCACGGCCACGCTTAATTCTTTTTACTCATCCAGGACTAAACTTGCCTTTCCGAAAAACACCCAGCTTTTTAAAGCCTCTCAGAGAAGTTGCACACTTTCCTACCCGGATAAGAAGTTGAAAGCAGACTCCTTTGGCCCCACTGATTAGCACCAAAAAAGTGAGTCCCCGAGGTGAACGTTCACTTCGGAAAGAAACCGAACGCATGATCACCGCTTTTCAACGACGTGTCTTGTTCACCGATTTTATAATCACACCCCTCAAGCGAAATTATTACCCGAAGTTTCCTCCTCTCAGAGAATTCTCTGTTATGTTTTCATGAAATATTTGGAATAATTTTAGGTCCTCGGTTCCGTCCATTAGCTACCAATCGCTTTCGTTTGCTACACAACTATTACCAAGTGTTCAATATAATTTATATCTCAAAACCCTCATCAGCGTTTTCTGTTTTTTGCGTGAACAAAACCAAACATTGTGAGTAAAGTAATGGAAAATCTTGAGGGATTAAGATGATTTCTGCAGCCAACATTCGAGCACTAATGGCAAAATTTAAGTTATCGAAGAAACCTCATAGCATGGAAATATTTTGAACACGGTTAAGATCTTAAGATCTTAAGATCAAGACTTAAGCTCTCAAAATTAATTAATCTGCAAAGTTGTAATCGGACAGTGTAATCGTGCAGTTGGCTGTAAATTGGACACCTGTAATCGTACAGTTATATGAGCCAATCATTTGAGGTCCTCCCCACTAAATCTACCAATCACAACATTACAAGTGAAGTATGATCCTCGCAGTAAACTTTCCAATTTAAGCAATTGGAAAGAAGAAGCCTGAAAAAAA
>CM042751.1:17008344-17035313 GCA_022496165.2 Catalaphyllia jardinei | reverse complement strand
CTTTTTTATTTGCAGCAACCTCTTTTATTTGCAGCAACGTTTTTATTGGCAGCAACTTTTTTTATTTGCAGCAACATCATTTGTTATATGCAGCAACATAATTTTTTATTTGCAGCAACATTTTTTATTTGTATGGGGTGCAGTGTTTAATATGTGGTTGACCTTTTTTATGTAGTGACCCTTGTGGGCCACCGTACAAAAAGGATCGGAATCGTAGGCCTTGCAGGAGAGCAGCACGGCATAGTAATGGAATTGGCAGTTCACGGCTCCAGCATTGAGGGAGAGATGCCCTTTTGGGTCGAGGCCGGAGGATGGGGAAGGCAAAAATCGCTCACGCACAAGAAGCCAAGCCAGGTCGTACACAAGGCACATAAGCATAGTATTGACCGAGTCGGCGGGTCTCAACGAAGAGCGAATGGGCAGGGATCTACAGAGACTGGGAACGAAGCACGTACTCAAGGCAAGGCCAACCTCGTTCCCAGGGCTTTTACCCTGGCTTGGGAACGAGATTGAAGGCAAGGCGTGGCGAGCAGTGGGTCACCGTTACACTTTTCAGTATACAATGAACGAACGGCGCACAAGTAGTTCTTTACGGTGCGATAGGAGACTGATGAGACCAGGCAATTCACACGCTGATGGAAGAAAAGAAAGTAGCTTGAAGACAGTTTCTTGGGACACCAGCAGCCGGTGAGCCAAAAAGCCATCGAGATGCACACCAAAGGCTGCCGCGCCGCCCGGCCGTTCCGGCAGCTTTGTTAGAAACCTGTAGGTCTGACACGGTGAAGCAGCGGAGGAACGATGACCACCAGAGAGTAAATCAGCTTTAGGGTCGTGGCTTAGGCGAACGACCCGGGACTGAGAATACTCACAGCAAGGCAGATCGGTTAAACGGCGAAGCATGGGGCGACCTGAGTACGTAGACCACATTTGCGGAGGGAGAAGGGACACCAGCTCTCAACGGCGACGTACGCGTATGAGGGACCAGGACTGGAGGAGATCTCGTAGCGCGGATGAACGTCTTCGGCTGCGGAGGGTGGGCTACAAGAAGGAGAGTGTTGGGCTCGATGTCTAGGAGGGGGAGAATTGTGCTGAGGCCTTCGATTTGCACCACGGCTAACTGAATCCCCGGGCTAGAGGAAGACGACATGATGGAACTGAGGGTGTTGAGACAATCCCTAGAGTTTAGCGCACCGGCGACGAGATAGTCATCCAGATAGTGATGGAGTGAAACACGTCGAGGAACGACAAGGAAACGACTGAAGCCGCGAGTGACAACGCCGTATTTACGTGTATACGACGGTCGAGTAGGAGACGCGCCTGCGCTGCATGGGGGTGAGTAAGAGTGGAACACGAAATGAAACGAAACGAAACACTTGGGAAGGACAGCAGCGGTGGGAATGATGCCACGATTGTGGAGAGAAAGATTATATGCACGGAGCAAGCTGCAAACGGTACACGTCAGCATGACACAGATCCTCGCGTCCGAGCGAGGCTACGATAGGCCGAGGCTTGGGCTGTGCTCCCATACAATAACATCTGTCAATCAGAGATAGATACCAACTTTTGGTTGATGTTTCAAAGGTTTATTTTTAGTAAGTGTCTGGAGCAGATCGTTTCTAGGCTCGATTACCAGCCGCTGTTCTAGCCTGCAATCATACCCTCCATCCCTTAATTTAGGAGCCCGCGCTCCTCCCCCGAGCTCTCCTCGGGGACGGTAGACCAGACACGGGAGAGCGGCGGAAATTGAAGTCTCCACTGCGGAGGCTCTGCGGAGGACTGCGGAGGAGACTACGGAAATCAGTTGAGGAGAATCCGCTGAACGATATGAGTACAGGCGCTCGTTTCCAAGTCTGAGTCTGCAATCAAGTCAGTGGTTTATCCTAAGAAAAGAAAATGGCGGCTAGTGCTAATGCGGCAAATTCAGATAAGAAGATGGAAGATATTCGTCAAGTCTTAAAGATGTAAGTTAAATGATTTTCGTCAAAGATTATAGTTTGCTGATTTAATGAACCTTGACTGCATTTCATTTATTCTTAATAAGCCTCGAGGAGCAAATTACAAAGGCACACAAACTCTGTTTGCAGAGACGAAAGGAAACTGAATGTTATGTTCAGCAATGTCGAAATCTGCTGAAACCATGGTATGTCGATCTTCTAAGGGGATCTTAATGTGAATTAGAAATTTACGCTAGCATTGCTTAGCAATAATGTTCTCAGTCAGTTTGGTTGGTATCGGATAGTCTAGATCTCTCTTAGTCTTTGTTTCTGCCTTTTGGTCTCTTATAGACTTAAAATACATGTAAGTTCAGGTAGTCTTGAAGACTGGCAACAGCCTCCTTAACTTACTTGAAGTCTTATAAGACTTAAAACTTATAAGTGGCTTATAAGACTTAAGTTAGCTTATGAGGAAATATCTTGACTTGACAAAGCAGATATTCACAGCAATTTGGATTGTTTTGCAACCTAACACATCAAAAGGTGACAAAGAGTTTATGAATGACATGTGATGAGGGAAAACTTATGTGATGCCTGGAAAGCAACTTAATTAACTTAAAGACATTCCCTCCTAGGAGTATTTTGATTTAAAAGCAATGTTGCTATCTTTAAGTGCTTATGAGTAAAGAATAATAATAATATTAGTTGCTTATTTAAAAGGCTTTTCAAAGTAAGGTAGAATGGTGTTTTCCTTATTGGAATATCTATTTTCGTTTTAGAGATATTCATGTTTTTGTATTATGCAAATGAGAAAAGTGATGATGTCATTGTGACATCATGCATTAGTCACATGACTCTCTAACCATGTGCTTGCTGTGTAGAATTAAACATGGAGTTGTTGTTGCTCCCATAAAGACTGTTTGACATCGTTATTACCTCTTGTTTGTGCTCTTGAATAGCGTAACATTACAGTCATAAGTGGTTTGACTAAAACAGTGCAACACTCAATCAAGAATATCTCTAAAATTATTAAAGCAGTGTTTTTTAAACTTGGCACCAGAAATGTACATCAGAAAAGAAAGTAAATGACACCTGTTGTTCTGTTGCCATCACAACAGTTATACCACTGGTTCTATTTTAATTAAGACTAAAATTCTCATATTTTATCCTAAACAAGGATCATTCGCTCCTAACGGTCTAATGGGAAGAGTTAAGAAAATATGGGAACCATGTGTGTTTCAAGCAAGACCCTCTGTCCTACTTTGAAATGAGCAGCAATTACTTTTTACTTTATAGGCAATTTAAAACACTGTTTTGACCAAAAATGTGCACAGCAATTATTTGTTGCTGCGATAGTTGGAAGATGAACACCACTTCTGCTTATGACTCTGTTACTTATGATCAAGTGAAAACTGGTTTGTTGGTGTCAGAAGCAGAAGCAGAAGAATAAACCAATCACAATGTTTGATTCCGAGCCTTGTTAATGTTTGGTTCTTCTGCTTCCAACTCTGACAATCTAGTTTTTCACTGAATCATAAGTGATGGAGTTGTAAGGGGAATGAGAAGAAATAGAAACGTTCTGATTCTTTCAACTCTGATTTTGTTGAACTTGTGACTCCGCTTACGACTCTGATTTTCAATTTTTGCAAGGTTGTAATCTCTCTTACGACTCCGACTACAACTCCGACTTGACCCTCTCAACCCCTTCTCATTACTCTCTATAATGAGAACCTGAACAACATGCTGACCAGGCAAATTTGCAGAGACATTCAAAATGCATTCGAAACATGTAGGATGTACAACCCTGTTCTCAGGGTCTCTTCCTGTCATCTCCTGGTGCTCTGGGTCTTGCATGAATGGCACAATACCCTTTGATAGAATAACTGAACAAAGAACAGAGACAATGCCCTTATCCCCAAAACAATAACAGCTACTACACTTTGATGACAAAAAAATAGAAGCCCGAAAGAGCTGCTACTCTTCAGGGTGCTCTCTCTCACCTGTTAGGGTAGGAAGAAGTAAGACCCTGGTAACCAATGAGGTTGTGGGATGTTTGCTCTTTTTATCATCAATGTTGAATTGTCATCGGGATAATTTTATGATAACATAAAGTTTGCATTCTTGATAGGGATGGAAGGTTAATAGACATCATTGTAGAAATTACTGAGACTGTATGCATATATAATGTATTCAGCTTGATACTGGTATTGTTGGAGGTAAAGTAATTCAAGCACCCTGCATAAACTCAGTGTGTTTTGAGAGCTTCCTTTTGGAGGTTTTGGAGTTCAACAAAAACTTTCCAAGCCTCTCCTTAACAGTGTCCTTTTCATTCCCCCTTACTATACCAAATCAAGTTTCTCTAATTTGCAAAACTGTGCTTTTTTGATTGAAATATTTCGGTTACGTGAAGGCCATTGATATCTAAAATGGTTAAACAAGATGAACAAACTGCAAGTGGCACTGGACAGACACAAACTATGCAGGGTGGAGGAGCCATCACAGGAGACACAGAAGTTGAAATCAAAAGTAAGGACTGAATTTAAGGTGTTTTGTTTAGCTATTTTACACTGAGAAGTGATGTGAAGATGTAATAATTATTGTATTGAGATTGGAATGAGTTCCTCTTTGAGCCCCCTATCGCACCAAACTAAAGTCAGTGGTTTATGTAATATTTTTATTTATTTTTATTTATGACCTGCTAAACACACCCTTAATTACAGCTTTAGGGGCTTGAATTTTTTTATATTATCAACATTTGATAAGCATGATTAGGCACAATTCTTGGCAAAATTTTAAAAAAATTCTGTAGGTAGCATTCAGAGCCACCTTAAATTTTCGAAAATTTAAGGTGGCTCTGAATGCCATGACAGCTTTTTTTTTTGAGTCACCTTAAACACAGGATGGTGAAAGCTCAGAATGTCTGTTTCAGAGGCTTGCTCCAAAATTTGTATTGAAGTCTTGAATGAGTTTGCTTACTATGCCTGCTATAGATTGAAAAAGTGTTTTTTGGCTCTGTCCAAGTTTACAGACTTCCAGGGTCCACAACTCTTTATACAGCACCTAATTTATTGGTGTTGTATCAAGGGTTGTGGGCTCTGGTACTTGACTACATGTATTCGCTCATATTCTAGCAAAGGAAACTGAGAAGCAAGATTTGGCAGCACTTGAAAGTTTGTTAGCCAAGGCACAAAAAGCAAGGGACATACAGACAAAGGTACATGTATGTAGAAATTAAGGTGGATTCCGCTCAAGATTCGAGCAGTAAGTGCAAAAATTATTTACTATTAAATCTATTCATAGCACAGTAACTTCTTGGATACTATTTCAAACACCCTGCTAAACTACAGAATACAGGGCCACTTATTTACATCTCATTGAGTCACAAAAGTGCCTATTGGGTTATGCTTCATGCTTCAAAAGATTTTGACACATGTAAAACAGGTGGTCCAAAGTGGCCCAGCATTCTGTAGTTGCTCCAAACACCTCACTGTAATTCATTTTTCTCTTTCTCCAAGCGTTCTTGAGAAATTTAATGTCAAACCTCATAAGAATGCTTAATGTGCGTGTTATTGTGTTTTTAACAAACAAGAAATGTCCATTTTTTCAGTTTTCTCTCGTGGGGTCAGCTTGAGAGCTAAGGTCTTAATATTCTTCTTACATTTCTTCAAAATATTACTATACTATGGGGAATTTTTGGTAACTTAATTGTTGCCATTCTTGCTCGAATGTTCTGCAGAAATCATCTTAACAGTTCCAATGCCAGAATGGACCTCTATGTGAAATTCCAGTAACCTTAAATCTGAGGTTTCCAATTTATTTCAAAGATCGATGAAGCTACTTGCAAAGCAGACCAGAAGAAGAAGATATCCAAAAAGCCTCTTCCAGTTACCACCAGTAAGTGCAATAATACATTACAGTTGTGGTTGTACATGTAGTCCATTTTGGGACAGAGCTTAATTGTGAACAATGGGTATTTGAAAAAGCATTGCGAAGAGAAAATGGCAAAGATGTGTCTCAACTGGAGATTTCATCAGCTATTTCTTTCTCTTCTTTATATCTCGGGATATATTTTACAACTTGATTCATTGAGCAGTACATTGCATTCCAATCCTAGAAATTGCACCTTTGTGGCAAATTATGTTTTTGTTGAAGTAAGCTAGAAGTCTTGCTGTTATTCTAGAATTAGCTGCAAGTCCATCACAGATTAACACCAGCATTTCGGACAGCTGCCTTAGCAATGTTTAGTACCAATTTATACTCTTGCATGGAGACAAACACCTTGAGGTTAAAGTTTCTTGCTTGTTAACATTTCAGAGCCTCCCCAGAAGCAACCCATGCAACGTACAGCAAAGCAAACACTTTCAAAGGTTTCGAAACCTCAACCTAAAAAGTTTGTACCAATGGGAAAACCTGTGACACAGAAGCCTCCTATAAAGAGTACTTATAGTGCATCATATGGGAGACCCTCAACAAAGTCCCTCATGCGACCCACAAGCTCACGAGGGTCTGCTAAGATGTACCTAGACAGTGTTCTGAGTAAAGATGGAATTGATTCAAAAGCTTTGTCCAGGAAACAAGGTAATGCCATCGTCATTTGGGAAGGGGGCACAAAGTCATCATCGTTTGCTTTCCACCCACACAAAGTGGGGGATTGACTTGCTCCTGGTTGAATTCTCACTTACTTTCTTTTAGGTCCCTCTATGTTCTTGTGCACATTTCTTTCTGTAGTAAGGACAATATTAATGGTCACTGCCAAAAAAACAAATAGTTATAACGCTACAAGTAGCTCCATGATTAAACCTCAGTTTTTCCTGGAAGGAGAGTCTTAATGGGATAGTTCCTGTTTAAGCTGAGAAAGTTTCTGCATGAAATTCCTTAGTGACACCCCTTGTGTGCTTGCCTCATTAATATTCAATAGACCTCTCAAGAGGTGACTTAGAAAGAGTCAGCTCTCTTACTAAAAGAAGAAAAGTAAATCTGTAATGTTTAATGCTCGTTAGTAACATTTAAGGTGGCAGACCACAGTGTCTGATGTCTGTCTTTCACTCACCTTTTTCTCTAAAACCCTTGATCCTTTGGTCACCAAAATGGCAGCACACAAACTTCGGTTTTTTGATAGTTAAGGTGATGTATCTGCCATTGCCATGGCAATGTCAATAACATCAATATAAACAGGCTTTTAAAATTGGTTTTGTTTATTTGCAAAAATTCTGGTTCTTTACAATTTGCAAGCAACAAGCTTGTAACGATGCTCATAAGTTAACCCCTATTTTAATAATAATTTAAGGTTCATTGGAATATCTAAAATTTCTCCTGTTAAAGTTCAATTTTTTTCAATAGTCTTGTTTCTTATTTCCTAAAGTGTTTTTTTGTGTCAAATTTCTTGAAATTCTAACAAGTGGTTCTTGAGAAAACAAGCGTATTCCGCATTCAATTGCAATGTTACTCACATGCTGCATTTAACTGGGTTCTTTTGGCTACAAAGAAAAATTGGAGAATTGCTGGGTTCTTTGCATCTATATGTTTTGTAACATACATGTACCTTTGTGTGCAATAATTATAAAAGAAAACAGCACAGATGGTGCAGGTATTCAGCAACTAAATGATCACTGTATTGATGCCTGCTTGTTATTTGCAATCCCGGTACACATGCTGAATCACATCAGCAAGAGCACGCTGTGAAAACTGTGTTCGGCCACCTTAGTCCAGTGGGGGCTACTCTCTATAATGGCTAATATGGGGAAACTCCACCCAGAAGGAGTAGCTTTTTCAGGCTTTTGGTATATTAAAGGGTAAGGATTTCATAAGTGTAGAAAGAAATCGGATCATGTGTATTTTGTGCACCCCTCGACTGATATATCAGCCGACATATCGACCGACACTCAACCGATGTATCGGTAGACACATCGGCCAATATGTCGGGCAACATATTGGTCAAGTGTCGGTCAATATGTTGGCCGAGATGTGTGATCATATGTTGGTTGACATATCGACCGACATATCAGTCGAGCATCGGCCAATATGTTGACAGACGCTCGTCCAATATGTTGGTCGTTATGTCAACCGAGAGTGGTTGACCGATTGTTGGCTGACATGTCGATCGATAGGCTACTGACATTCCACGGATCCCATTCCACTGATACTTGACTGCTACTTGCGTTTTGGTGACTGTAGCTTGGCAGTATTTCACTCGAGTGTCTTGCTTGATAACGAATAATAATGCACACATCATCCAAACATGAAGCATTCACAAAATTTTGAGGTTGACCAAAAAAGGAAGAAATGCGTATAACTTATGCATCTGACACTGACAGTCTAAACTTTTAAAAAGTACCACCGACACTTGACTGATATTCCGCTGACAATCAATGGTCAGCGTATCGGCCGAGTGTTGGCTGCTATATTGACCAAGATGTCTGCCAGATAGTCAGCCGATATGTCTACCATCACTTGGCCGATATCTCGGTTGATACATCGGTCAATACGTGGACCGACATATCTCTGTCGTTATATTGGCCAAGAGTTGCTTGATATGTCGACCGATATATCGGTCGAGGGGTGCACAAAATACACATAATCCGAGAAATCTGGCATTTAATTATTTTAAAATGTCTCTAATTTTAATATACTTCAATCAAATTCACTTAATGGCTGGATCATTTAATTTATTACATGAAAATGACAAGATCTCCTTTTTTGAGCAATTTATTCATACTATACCTTTTTTAATTAAAGATGTACAAAAGGGGGTACACGTGAAGGCTGTTTTGATGTCACTTAACATGGCCTTTCTGCCAATACCTCGGTCACGTTTCAAGCAATACTGAATCTCTATGCTTATAACCATAACCACCGTTTAGCAGTTTTGTGTAAATTTTGAGATGATTTTTGGACATTTTGGGAAAGAGATATTTTTTCTCAAAGGATAGGTTAAATTGAGGAAAATATGAAATGTTAAAGATTTGATCGATTTGGAAAATTGAAATTTGAAGTGAAGAATTAGTAGGCGGATACCAAACAGTCCCCTACCAACCTGGGGCTCTCATGCGGGGTGGTCAACTGTCCTGGTAGTGTTTCCAACCCGTTTTAATTCCCTTTTAATAATACCGGTACTTCAAATTTCACTCCTATTCACATGTACCCAAAAGGGACCTTGGGGCAGAGCTTACCTGTATAACAGTTGTAGCGTATCCTCCCAGGTGTTTAATTTGAAGTTTAATTGTGTTTTTCAGTTGATATTTCTTCAAGGATTGAAGCAGGACTCAGTGACAAAGCTACACAGAAGTTGGCAGCAGCTGAGGATTTAAATCTTGAACAAAAAGACAGTAACACAAGAACTCATTCTGAGCCAGAATCACATCATGATTTACAAATAGTTTTGTTGTCAGAAAAAGATTCCCGAGCCTCTGAGAAAACTGACAATGTGAACGAATCTACCAAATATTCTGGAGAATCCCAAGAAGGGAAATTAGAAGTAGATTATATGAAGCAGTTAGCACTCAATGATGGATTTGGTAAGCTGCAAAGTGTCACAGGGAGACCAGGCCAGTCCTCTGTGTCGGGTGGGCTAGATCACCAATCTAAATCAGAAGAACAAGTTTTCCTAGAGGGGAAAGAAGACTGGCTTGATCCTTTTGCTGAAGGTGCAGAGTTCACATTACCTGCTAAATACCGTAAGCTGAAGTCAACAAGTTCAAGGCTGTATTCTGAACTGAGAAAGATTGTGGAAAAGGACGACAAACCTTGGCCATGTGAACAGTTTGTTGAGCGTCTTGAAGCGGAGTTTGACATGGGGAATGTTTCTACTCGAAAAGAGACCCAAGACAAAGTTAACAGACTACTTGAAGAGCATGAAAAACTGGCAATGCTTACCAGCGCTGTTGTTACTCGAAGTTATAATCTGAAGGATGATTCCTCATGGCAGGAAGTTTACAAATGCTACAGACACTGGCAAATTGTGCTCAGTAAATTTAATGAACTGCAAAGAAGGACACAACAGCTACTGCAAGGTAAGTGAAATATTGAATTTTCTCTGCTATTTGCCATACTTATATCTTAATATTAGCGAGGAGAATATTGAAGTACTTGAAGCCAATGTGCCAAGTTGATGAATTAATATATTCTTGTCACCTGTTTATTTGATAAAATATTGTCACTGTAATGGGAAATGTTATTGCTGGTGTTTGTTTTCGTGTCAGATGCCTTTCACTCGAATACAATTCTCTTACATCTATCTATTCGCAACTAGCGAATGTTGGGTGCTTTCACAGGTCATATATATTCTCCCAACTTGTTCTGCAAGGAATGTGTCGAGAACATTAAGGAGAATTGAAATGTTGACAATGGTTGCAATGGCTTAATAGGCGAAGTGTTACGCATTACGCTCTGAGCAGTGTTGTGGTTTCAGAGTTTTCTTTACAGTTATATGGGAACGGGGTTGTGTTTTATATTACAGGTTGTTTTGCTTCTCCAAAATGAATTAGTTATTTGAGTCAAGTGTTCAACTCTCACAAGATTGTTACTGCACTTTGTAAAACTCCATTTCAATAATTTTTCCTTGGCTCGTTGGTTTTGCCCTCAGTCGCTCGCAGCTTCGTCTCTCCAAGGTTACTCTCTCTCTCTCTCTCTCTTGTTACCAAAAAAGCCATTCACAGATAACAAGTGGATTCCTTTTCTTGAAAATGTTCACAGGAACTTGTGAAAGCCAAACATTTATTGTAATTTTATCTAATCCAAACGTATTTTTTGTATTGCTTCGTCAACTGGAGGAAGTGTTTCATGGAAAAATGTCACGCAATTCAACGTATCAGTAAGGTGTTAGTACACTGTACATTATTCTGTAATGGGTTTGTTGTACTGGTGAAACGTATGGTTTTCTCTTGTATCATGTTTGCCTGTACCCTGCAAGCGGTCTCCTTCGATCTTCCTAGATAAATAGGAAAGAGAAGTTGCACCTTACATTTAAGATGTTCAGTTTTTACCTAACAGACAAAGATATGAAATAGTACCTTGTTCAACCTTACTATTATGTACTTACCAGCAGATATTTATCATGGTGGCTTTGCAAAACTGACTCTGCTAAGGAATTGTAACTTTGTTTAGAGAGTGAAGTAAGTCTTTAAACATGCTAACTGGGCATCCTCTTTGATTTCACTTTTATCTTCATTAATGTAAAAAATAAGATGTTAAGCGAGGGTTGATTTTCTATATTTCCTTTGAAAAATAATAGCTTTTGTTTTTTTTTTTTGTGTGTTAATTTTCATCATCCAGTCATGACAAATTTGAGAGAGTGTGGACATTTTGTAGCCCAGTAGCTGAGTGAGATGTAAGTATTAGATCATTCGCATATAATAAACAACCATTTTGTAAAACTATAGGATTTGTGCCTTGTCTATCAAGAAGAAAAGGGATTCCATTGAAATAAAGATTGAAAAGCATAGGAACCAGGGTGCTGCCTTGTGTGACACCATTTCCATGGTCGTTCCTTTGATCACCATGTTTGATGGTGCATTTTGTTTCTGAAAAAAGAGTTTTGATCAGTTCATAAAATTTTCCTTCAATTTTATATTTTAGCAATTTGGTTAGTAGACCGTTGTGCCATATAATCAAATGCCTTTTTAGTCCACGAATCATGTCTAAAGCATAAAGTGATAAATTCTAGGTTAGAGTTCCTGCTATACTCATTTATGACAGCATGCGTAATTGAATTGGACGAGGGGATTCCCCGAAAATGACATAATTCCACTCAAACTGTAAATAGTGTTGGGCTTCTTTCAGGACGTCTGGGCCGGGTTCAAAGCCCGATTTAAGCTAACCCAGCGAGATTAGCGAGAACTTTGATTTCAGTTATGTAACTTTTTGGTTAGGTAATTTGTTTACATTGTTTGCCCTTCAGTTTTCAACGGTAGTAATCTCAAACTACACCAAACGTTAGAGGTGAAAAACATAGAGTTCTATTTTTCGATAAATGTCCGCTCGCAATTTTAAACAGACACTCTTCGCAAACAATAGTAAAAAGCAAGATCTTTCGACTGTCTAAACTTCGGTCTTTGATTGGCAAAATGGTACGAAGGCAGTGAAAGAGAAATAAAAATACAACTATGGCAAAAGGAATACAATATTTACGTAAATGTTGCCCTCTCGAAGACGAGGTTGCTTTTGACTTGGAACCTGTGTTTGCAATGTCGTAGATGTTACTGTCATGGAAGAATATACAATATTTGCATAAATGGTTTTACACGCTTCTTCCCACGAGTCAAACGTGGAACGAGAGCGACGGCGCGAGAAGCCGGACAGAATTAATGCCGAAACGTTTCAGGAATATTTTAACCTAATTCACAGGAGCCCGTAGCAACTTCAGAATATCAATGAGATGCTAATATATTAGTAAGTGACCTGGTATTCTAGAGTTTTCGCGCGGATTGGTGGATCCGCGATCCCACCAATGCGCCACAGTCAACATTGTTTTCCCTTTCTGCATATCTATATTTAATTAACCGGAGTCGTCGTCCCTCCGTCCGTCTACATCCGTAAGAAAAGTTCGTGGCTCGCTAAATAAAACCTAGCAGAGATGTTTCCAAGCAAAGAATTTTTTCGGAGTGCTGTGTTCGCTGTTATCGGTGGGATAATCACTGTGGTGATTTTAAAGTTTTTGCAGTCTGAAGTAATAGCGGCACAGGGAGAGATCAGAGATGAAGATGAGTTGAACAAAGCTAAGAAGCAACCACAAGAAAATGAAGAGTGGTCGGGGAACGAAGCTGACAAGCAGCCACAAGAAAATGACGAGAGCTTGGGTTGAGAGGGTGAGTGTGGTTTCTGGCAAATTTATTTCCAAAGTTTTGTTTTCTCTCTAACAGCTGACGAGTAGGCTGAGTAAGAAGCGTTCCCGAGTCAGAAGAGATATTTTTGACAGTTTTATGAACTCGCGTTAAGCACTGTCTCCCATTTCTTCCATTATGCATGCTCCTTTCTCTATTTCAAATTTAAGTCTACCTTCAGTTTTTTAATTTCCCGGCAAAGGCGCGAATTCCTTATTAAGTTTGCTTTGGAAAGCACATTATTTTGCACATTTGTGTGCGGCGCGCGGTACGCCATTTGTTGCCGCAATGTTTCTTTTTGGGTCTTCTTTCCTTTTTGGGGTTCGTCACGCATGCACGAGCATAAGCGAAGCGTGACTTAGATGTACCACAAAATCTTTTGAAGCTGTTCACAAAACTCGCGGCATGTGTTTTGTCGGGTTAACAACATTGGTGCTCGTTTTTTAAACATTACATCTACCTATCAGTTTTTAGTATAAATCTACTAGCGTTCTATCACGAATTCTGTTTTCTGATTGCCTATTCGGTAATAGTTAGTGAGTAGCGTAGCAGTGTGGCGCTTGTTAACAAAATCACCGCCGCTTATTGGCATTTTCGAAGTGTCTGTGAAGAGGAACGACAAGTATATTTATACTAAAACAATTAGATTATTCGCTCTCGATTTCTATACGTGATAGAAATCTCGAGCTCATAATCTAACTGCTTAGTATTCAATGCGAAATTATTTTAAAGCACGTGTAATTTTCAACCGAACGATGTTGATCCAGTACACACGTAACAATGTTTTGTTTTTGTTTTATCTACAGACATGTTGACTGCTCAAGGCTGACAAAAGAATTCAAACTAGAACTATAAACAGCAGCTATTGCAAACAGTTGAACAGAAATGGAAATAATGAAATGAAATGTCATGATGCTCTTTCAAGGAGTAATTTTCGACAATTTACATTTATACATTGTAATGATGTGACAATAATTGTAGAAAGTAGTGAAAGTAGTTTAAATTCAACATTTTCCGTAGCCAAACTCTCCCAGCCAAGGATGATAAGTTTGAAACGTGTGTATAAAAAAACCCAATCCTATTGGTAGCAACTCTGACTCGTTGACTTGTTTTAGTTTCATAATCAAGTCTTGTTAAGATACTATCTTCAAAATTTTGTTGCTAGATGACAGGATAAATGAAATTAGCTCACAGTATTATATAAGCAGAATAATAGATATTGGTAATGGTATCTTCTTGATCCAAAGGAAAGAAAATTAATTAAAATCTTGATTGGCATTTCTTCAAAAAAGTTTTCTCTTTGATATGTAACTTGTTTAATTTTTTTCCAAACAGACGAACATAAGAAATGATACCTTGTTTAAATTTACTATAATGTACCACGACATTTATAATGATAGTTTTGCAAAACTGACTCTGCTAAGGAATTGTAACTTGGTTTAGAGAGTGAAGTAAGTCTTTAAACATGCTGACTGGGCATCCTCTAAAGTATGTCTCCTCATATGGCATTGAATGTGCTGCGACCCACTGATTCTTCTGCACATCATAACACTCCACCATTCGAGAATTATGGCGGTCAACACTCTCACTTCCAATTCCACCAAACACATAAATCTGATCTCGCAAGAGCACTGCACTGGCATGAAATCTTGGAACATGCATGGAAGTGATAGAATGCCATTCATTCAGAGTTACATCATAAACCTCACAGCTGACACTGGCATGTCTGGAAAATGCATCAACAGTACCACCAAAGACATATATCTTCTTTTCAAGGGACACTCCACAAGCACAACCACGCTTTTCACTCATTGGGGCCATTTGTGTCCACGTGTTTAACTTGGGGTCATAGCGCTCAACGGCAGATAGGAAATCATCATCACTAAGGCCACCAATGGAATATAAATAGTGTGCGTCTGTCACAAGGCAAACTGAGGACCTGCGACTGCTAAGTGGTGCAACTAAACTCCAAGAATTTGTTGAAGGGTTGTACCTCTGTACAGTGTCACAGCGTCGTCGTCCCTGCTCAGTGGTAAATTCAATACCACCTGCAATGTACAGAGACCCTTGTAAGGTGGCTGTACCCACTAACTTGACTTTCTTGGGCAGTGGTGCTACATAGTTCCATGTATTGGTACGTGGGTCATATCGCTCCACACTAGAATGGAAGGAGTCTTCTCCTTTACCGCCAACGGCGTAAACAAACCCTTGGCAGGCTGCAAAACCATGTCGACACCGTCTGGTAAGCATAGGGGCTAACTGGTGCCAAGTTTTTGCAGCCGGTACATAACAGAGGGTGAGGTTGCGGACAAGTCCATCTGGGGACAGCCCACCACATGTGATGATAGCATCCTCGTGGGTCTGTAGACAGGTTCTTGGTCTTTGTGGAGAGATTTCTTCTCCTGCGTACAAGGCACGCCAGCACATCTCGTCCATCAATATTTGTCTACAGTCACTATCTCCCTGCACTAGCTCGTGGCTCATCAGTTTTGTGTACAAATAATGCTGTGATATCGTGCTCAGTCGAACGTGACGAAACAACTCGGCGAAATATCGCTCCCTCTCCTCTTGATTTTGTCCGATCCATTCCACGATTATTTGAAAGATGTCTTCTTCGGCTCCGATAACAATGTCGTCGCTAGAAATTAAATCCTTTATGTGATCGCAGGAAAGTTGCGAAAATTCCTTCGACTTGCCAACTGTCGCGAAGTTCTGTTTGATTAATTCACCAGAGTAGTTTTGCAATTCCTTGCACTCGTATTTCTCGGCAAACAGATAATTGAAGATACAGTTTGAGGCAGACATGTGTCGTTCGATAAATTTGCAAGCAATGTTTTTGAGTCGGGGCAGAAGCAAGTAGTTGGCAGACGCAATGAGTTCTTCGGCGTTCGTTTCAGTTACTTTAATCTCGCCCGTGTAAAGGTAAGATAAAAGTTGATCCATGACCATAACTGGTATTCCTTCGAGGCTGACGATCGACGCCGACTTCTCTTTCATGTCGTTGGTAAATAAACTGTGAAAGAACTTGCTGCTGGCGGCCAACACACATCGATGTGCGGCAAAGGTTTGCCCTTCCACATTAAGTGTAACGTCTGATAACAAATTTTCTTTGCGAGTTTTGTCAAGTGTCTGCATCATATCCCAGCAATAGGGGCTGTTTGCTGGATAAACGGGCTCTACCAATGTACTTTCGGCCATCTTTCTTCGCTAAGATTACTCTACGACTTTTACGTGTCGCTGCTTTGTCATCGGTCGAATACTTCCTAGATCCTTCTGTGGGAGGTCACTAAGCTTACTGTCAAAACATTGCATAATTTAGATTCCTTAGTTTCAATCCAGACTTTATAATTGGATTTTAAAAATCTAATTGTTTATGACGTAAATTTGGTTTTGTATTAGGATGCATTGTAGTTCAGTTGCTATCCTTGGCGAAAGTTGTTTTTAATGGGATTACCCTGTTGTAGATACACGCTGGTTTGTTCAATCAGAAATTTGATTGTTTTCCCTGCGTCCTTGTCTGTTACAGTACGAAATAGGCTCGATTTCCGCCGCTCTCTCGTGTCTGGTCTACCCTCCCCGAGAAGAGAGAAGTGATTTCGGGGGAGGAGCACGGGCTCCTTTCCCGGACAGCGGCTGGTAATCGAGCGTAGGTACGAAATTGAAATTCTGGACGATGATGGGACATTACCATAGAAAATGAAATTGTTAATATCCTAGTGCCTTCTGAAGCAAATCTTATAGCAGCAAGCATCAAACCACATCCGCCTAAAGTAGCTAGTAGCGCCTAATGGCTGCCAAAAAGCGATCTTTCGTGTTATTAAGCACACGTGACAGAAGCTCTGCCGGTCTTCTCTTACGCCATGCATTCTTTTCCCCGATTTAGTTTTTCACCACACTCCAAGCGTTGGAGGCTGCATTTTTTTGAAACTCTTACGTGATATCATGATTTTGGTTAGATGAAAAATTCCCGATAAAAGGCTCATAGTTTTTGGAATAATTCGAGGTGTCGAAAATTCAACTTTATTGCCTGCTACTGTCAAATCCTTGTAACACAATCTGCTTTTGTCACGCAACGCTTAGCTTGAGATTGTAGTGTTGAGAGACTTGGACAGAGCCAGAGAGGGCAAGAACTGCTAGTTTACTCTACTGTGGTGAAGGTTTTCAAGTGGAAAAGAGAGACGAGTTTTTTTTCAGTATTTTGAAAGAATATTTGTTGAATGGGAAGACAGGACTTTGAGCCTTGATGTCAACATCCAATTTCTTCAAACTGATCCTCATACATTTCCTTTCATCCTAGTTGGAAGAACTGATCATGACCCAGAAAATCGTCCCTGATGATGAGATTCTTTATGGTCAAGAGCTTCATGCTTAAGTTTGTATTGACACTGATGAGAGAAGTTAGCTTGTGATCACTTTTCACAATTTGAACGCAAGTCTAGGGGCTTGGGTCGTGGACAACTGATATTTCTCGTTCTGATTTCCATTGTATCGTAAAAATTCAACGTTAAGAAGCTATTGCTGTGAATATTAAGTCAAGAGTTTTGTTCTTTATTCTCTCTCAGCGGAAGAGCCACATTCAACGTGCTGTCCTTGCGGGAATTGCAGTTTGTTCGATCGGGACCACCCGCGGGAAGACTCAAGTGCTCACCAAGAGCGGCAGAATAATGGTTGTGTTCTTCTCTGTCGCTGGTTACCTGATGAAATTGACGACCACTCAAGAGGTGAATTATTCCAGGAATTTAACAAGCAACATGGTACTGTAGATTTCACATACTCCTCTGTCAAGGTAATGTTGCAAGTAAATAAATACGGTATTTCCTCGAGTAATTGCCTTCCCTGGAATAATGACGCAAGTATCCCCGCACTTTAGCGCTTAGTGAATTTTTTTCCGAAATAGTCTCGTCCGTACAATAATCCGTCCCCCTTCCTGTCTCGCTCGACATCTTCTGTGTTGTGTGTTTACTTTGTCAAATCAAAACATCAAAGTTCGCCACTGCCGTGTTTACTGTCTTTGAATAAACCAGCCGTCTCCTGCTCTCAATCGTAGGAGTTCGTCGAATCTCAGATCTACTTTGTAAGACTTCCATTGAACTATATTTGAAATAATCCCCTTCCCTCGAATAGTCGTCCTCTTCTGATGATTTAAAAACGAAATGTCCCGTGCTTGTTACGCGAGGAATTCCAAAACCTTGTTGTTTTCAATCCGACAACTATTTTTGTGATTGTTGAAATTCTCCATTAGTTGAGTAACGTTATGTCGCTACTTTATTTAGAGAAGAGATTTGGGCGAACAAAAATAATGATAGCTCAAAAGAGAAGTTTGCCTGTTCAGGCTGATTTAAAAGTGATACCAAGAAGACAACTGGCACTGACTACTCGTCTTGTCTGTTTTCTTTATGTGTGCAGGAGCTTCACGAGCTTGTTAGACTCCATCATGAGGTTCAACTTCTCAGTCTGCAGCTGCACGTGAAACAGTTCGCCGGTGAAAAGTTGCTGCCTCTGTTAGAGAAGATTGATCCATCAGACAGGTTAGGTTAAACCCAAGAACTTGAACTTGGGACGTATTTAAAATCATTCTAAAGAAAAATATGTTTGTGTGCATTACAACACTCGACGTCACTAAGAATTTTCATGTCAGGCACAAAATGATTACTGGTACAGCCAAACGTCAAAGGTAAAGTGTGTTCAGACTGAGTGCATCATTAGGCTGGAACTTATCTTTGCTTCTCATAGCATGAGGCGTCTAGGAGTATTTCTACTCCCCCCTGGATGGGATGCTAGTCTATCCCAGGAGTTTTCTCCTCTATTAAATTCGCACCTGTATTAAATTAGTGCACCTGGGTGGAGTCTGAGAGACACTGTGAGAGTAAAATGTCTTGCCTGAGAAAACGCTAAAATTTGTGAAAGCAAAAGAAATATACCAAGCTTTTGCTATCCGGATTGTTAATTTTGATTTCTTAACATTCTGTTCCAAATCAAATTTTGATAACTGTAATTTACTTCTGTCCTTGTAATCCGTAACCCCCACCAGATGTTTTTCTGAAGGTGTATCGTTGACGTTTATGGATTATATCTGTTCCTTTTTATGATCACATGATAAACTCTCTTTCCCTCAGATGATTTTACAACTGACTTGTATTCTCACCTGAAAATATCGAAGAATATCTGGGGTGTGCTTCTTGTGTACTGAATGACTAAAAAAAGCAATTTCTCTTTTACTTTTTTAGAGCATTTGTACCCTTGTATCGTGTGACGCACGGTCTTCTTTGTGGCGGTGGCAAGGTTTTTCCAGCCATGGTCCTTGATAACTTTTGACGCAAAGCGTGCCTGTGACTGATCACATGTCCCTGCAAGATAACAGCAGCCTACTTGTACCGAGATAGTGCCAAGTCATCTAATTTATTCACAGTTTGATGTGTTTAACCCCGCATTAAAGTAAAATGCAAGGAAGAAAATTTCTAGAGTTTGTTTGTTTGTTTTAGACATTATTTACTCTGAACAAGAGAAGTATTGCCGTTAATTCATATCGTCGTATTCTAGCGCGGCAATTGAAATTGTTCTCGCGGAAAAATAGTTGTTAGATGTAGGCTACACCTACGAAATATGAACACAAGAAAAGATAAAACAGTGGGATGCGATAAAACTGCCTAAAAAGGCGAGTTAATCATTCTTGCTACCATTCACCTCTCGGCAAAGTTGCGTCTTACTTTTAAAGCGAATGATAACCTGCGATCAGGCGTCCCTTCCTGCCGCGAAATCTAATAATCTAATTGTTTTAGTATAAATTTATCTTGACCCCCTTCACAGACACTTCGAAACGCCAGGAAGTGGCCGTCATTTTGTTAACAAGGGCACAGTGCCACTCATTATCTATCACAGATTATAGTTCACCTCTAAAATTTCTATCATTCTTATCGGTTTAAATTGATCTCGTGATCTCGTAAACAGTACTGATTAGACTGGTGGTGTTGGAATAAGCAAGAAGCTCGAAGATTGCGTGACGGCTGTTATTATGGAAATTGAAGTAAGACAGGGGGAATCCCCGATTTATGACATAATGTTGCATTTCATTGGCTTCATGGCTTGTTCATAATACGTTTCCCTATCTAACCGAATAATCGGGCACTTAACAGTTAGCAGTTTGGTTAACAGCCTTTTTTATTGGCATGTCACTCAATGACGTGCAATTTGCTTAGCTATGATAACCACGTTAGAAGCCTATAAATTGCATTGGGATTGATATTATTTTCCCTCATAAGAATTTAAAATCATCAGCCCGATAATTAACTCCGCTGTGAAATGTGTATCGTATGGTTATTGACGAAAAGCTTTACATACATATCAACAGACCATGGCTAGAGAGAAAGGCGGTAGTGATGTAATATCGAGTCCAACATCATAAAAGCCGAGTTCTTTCAGTACATTTCCGTGTTGCCAGCCCTTCTCTCTCCTCTGGCTTGCGTTCTTCCGTGATACACGACCTCAGCCAGAGATCACGTGCTTTAAATAGGCCATTTCCGAGTTCCCTTGTGCCTCTGTTTCAAAGCGAGTCTAAGTGCGAAACTATTCTTATGAAAACGACTTTGATTTGCATGAAAATGAAACTGCACACACAACTCATTTTCATATAAAAGGTTTTGCACTTAGACTCGTTTTGAAACAGAGGCACAAGAGAACTCGGAAATGGCCTATTAAAGGTAGTAGCTGTTAATAAGAGTAGCATTCCTTGGCTTCGTTGAATGTTAGGAATGCGCGAAAAGTGAACTGTCACGGGTAGGGTAAGTAGAAAAGTCATAATTCGACTGAAATTGAACTAAATTATCACTTGTTCTCCAAATAAAAAAGACCCAGGCCTATTTATATTATATTTTAAGCACAATGTTACTGTAAAACTACTTTCTTTGCACTAAATTATAAGAGGAACAAAAGCAGCTATATTCGCAGACACGCAGACAGGCAGAGATTGTCGCTCACATCACATATCCTGCGGCTAAATTCTTTCCAATATTGTGGCACATTTGGCCTTTGACAAACAAGCAGAAATGTTTCCCGCATATGAAGAATTTTTCTGGAGTGCAGTGTTTGGTGCTGTCGGTGGAATAATCTCTGTATTCTTTTTAAAGTTGTTGGAGAACATGGGAGCAGGGCAGAGAGAGATCGTAGGACGGGGTGATTTGAGGAGATCTCGGAAGTGCCCGCAAGAACATGACGAAAGGTTTGCTAAGTAAGTAAGTGTACTTTGTGACGTATTTGCGTGAAAAATGGGGATAAAATTTGTTTCTCCCAAAGTTTTGATTTGCCTCAAACTGCTCCTGGGTAGCTGCTGCCGATGCTCGCCGCTCCAGAGACAACACTTAAAATATATATTTCAAGAATTGTCTTTTTTGTTAGCTTGAATGATTTTAATTCAGTAAGTCTCATGCAGTATTCAGTTGCCTTTTGTTTCATTTTAACGCACGGCTTTTTCTAAATTTAGAGAAAAGAAACGTTTCCATCGATTCTGTAACTTCGGTAAATGATTGTTTTTATACTAATTTTAATCAATGACGTGGGTGTTGTGATGACTTCGTATGCTTCGTAGGCACTTAGTTTTTCCGGAGTAAATTGATCACGTGACGCGATAGTGGTTCATATCCGCATTTAGTGCAAATATTTGGTAGGTACTTGGTGTATTTTTTCTATTGTTAATTTTTTTAAAACAAAAAAACAATAGATAACCGGTATATGACAAAGACAAACAATAGGTAACCACTATATGAAAAAGACCATGTTTTATTCCAATATTTGCGTAACTGACCTTTCGTGATCCCACGACCGAGGCAGTCACCCATTGTTTCCCGTACATCATGTGAGCTTTGTGCACGCCGTCCATAGCCACACAATCCCTTGTTCCATATTAAGAAATAATTGGTCTTAGCTTTTTGGTGTGATTACTCTTTTCTCACATTAAATATCATCAAAGCTAAGAGAACTCATTATAACTCAAACACTCGCTACAGATCTCTTACAAGTGTGCGGTGTGATTTGTGCTTGTTCTAGACAAACGAACAGAATGTTTCCCTCTGACGAATTTTGGAAAGGTGCAATATTTGGTGCAGTGACCATTGGAATAATTACGCTGGTGTTGTTAAAGTTGTGGGAGAAGATGGGGACGGCGGGGAACAAATCTAAAAAGCGGCCTACAGAAGATGATGAGCGGTTTCACTAATGGAACAAGTGGGCCGGGTGAGTGTCAAATTAATTTGAAAAAAAAAAATAGGTGTGAATTAGATAGGATAAATTTGTCTCTCGAGTCCTTCTCGAACTTGACAACAACCCGCCCGGTACCGTAGCAGTTTCCCTCTCCGTTGCATAAACCCCTGCGGCATTGTAAGATTTAAATTTCTCCGTTGCATGAACCCGCCCGGTACCGTAGCAGTTTCCCTCTCCGTTGTATTAACCCCTGCGGCACTGTAATTAAGATTTTACTTTCTCCGTTACATAAACTCTCGCGGCACTGTAAGATTTTACTTTCTCACCGTAAGATTTTAGTTACTCCGTTACGTTGTACTTTTATATTATGATCTAGCTTTGCTTTCTCATTCGTTTTAATTTAACGTGGAACTCACTCTATTCAAACTCGTTCCTAGGGCTTTTCCCTTTCAAATTGGGGAACGAGGTTGCATTCTATTAGCAGTCCTTAGTTCTGTATGTCTTTTTTTTTAAAGATGTTATGTTTTGTTTCATGGGGATCCCGCCCTTCACGTTGCGGGTCCCGCTAGCAAGTAAAAAATAAGTCTGGTTTGGTTGACAATAAATAACATTTCGGACGTTTCTTGGCCCACTCATCTGTGGTAGTCTTGGTCAAAATCAAACAGCATTTATGGTGCTATTTCTTGCTTAAAGTAATCCGCAGCAGTAAAATTTCGAGCTTCTAAAAATTCAGACAGCGCTGCGTTATTTATCGAAATTGTATTCACCATCCACCACTTTTCCGACCTACAAATAATTCATCCTTGAACAAAGTTCGTGTCACGGTATAGCGTTATATGTCACGCGATGGTGGAATGGTTAGAGGAAGGACAAAACCTATCTATTGAAGTTTTCTGGTTTTTACTGCGAACAAAGAATGGCTGAATAGGAAAGATAAAGAGACAGGAATAGAGAACTGTCGTTCTTGTTTTGTTCTTTGACGCATTTGGCGACCAACATATCCAGTCACACAGGTTGACAACCATGATTGAAGAAACGAAGAAAACCATATTTGATTAGTTTTCTTTTTTCATTCCAGAAATACAAAACTCAAGCAAGAATATACGACACTCAAGACGTCTTTGACACTTTTTTTGCTGCACAATGTTATATATAGTGCAACGTCAAGTCAGTTGTTGAAACGAGAATTGTAATTGTTATTTTCCCTTCAAAGTTATCACTCTTTCTCCGAACAGTTTATGTAGCGATGAGTAGCAAAAAGAGTGACTGATTGTATCGCTTTTTATAATAGAAATACAGCTGGCCTTGGTCATAAACTACTGTGTAAACTAGAATGTTTCGTCGTCATGTCGGAAATGAGCCAGACCTGTGGTAATTTGTAATTGTGAAACTTCTGTTTTTGCGCAGTCGTGTAAAGCAGTGAAATAAAAATCCAAGATCTTGTAAACAGTAAGACGAGTGTAGTGTTCGAGTAAAACACGCGAGGATCACGTGACGGCCTGCGTTATGCAAATCAGTCAGTCAGAGAATCCCCGAAATATGATATAATGGCTGTTACGTAAAATTGTTGCGTGACTTACGTGAAGATTCGCGAATATGCTAATTATGTCTCGAATCATTTGTACTGTATCATCGTGGAACAGTAATTGCTTTGCTCGCTGTTTATTTTTTTTTTGGTAGTTTTGTCGGTGAGCAGACCCAAACTCCCGGCCGACTCGGCCAATTGTTGCCACCGGATGATGTCATCATTAGCCAATTACAGGCCAATTTCTCAGCTCTTTTCGTCATATCCCCCCTCAGGAGCATTTTGTCACTTTAGCAAATTCTACTTCTACTATTCAGACAGAATATGGCCGTCTGTGAGAAATGTTTATTTGGTTAAAATTGGGCCAAACTCCGTTGGCGATGCACATCAGGACATTTGCAAAGATAAAGAAAGTCACTTAGGACCAGTTGCCGGCTACTAAGGCCGAAATTATCCAGAGTTGAGCTGTATTTTCGTTTTGCGTGCGAAACAGAAGATTTTGTAATGTGGAATTTTTGTTTCTGTTGACTGTCGAAGGGAATATTCAATGCGCTATAAAGGTATTACGTCTGGCCATGGAACACGCTGACGGTGATAAATGTAAGATCGAGTTTACTTCGCCAGAAGCAATGAGGGAATTTTCTGGGGAAAAGAGTTAAAACCCTTAGCCTTAGCGCTCGTAAAAAAACCCTTTTAACACATGTAAATTTATAGTCGTTTGAAAGGTCAAGGTATTTTTTCCTTAGGCATAAACAAAATTCTCCGATTACAAGTCAACGCTGGACCCGCCTCATGCAAAGCATGTTTCCATATCTCAAGCTGCCCCCCTCCCTATTCACGTACACTCACATGAAATTTCTAAGTTTCTTGACACAGATACTTAGTTTCTGCTCAACAAATGTTGTCAAAATGCAAGTCTCTTGAATTTTAAGGAAAAAAAATTTCTATGCACGGCAGTCTTCTATCCTAACCACCGCGCGCCGGACCACCGAGAAATCGCGGATCATTATCAGCATCTGGGCAAAGTACCTTACGTAATTTCTTTAATAAAAATTACCAAAAAGCTCCTTACATAAATCATGTCTTTGGAATGGCCGTTTTATTCCCCTGTCATAAAAATACGTTACTCTTTTAAATAGTCGCTTTTAAGGCTTCTTAAAGTTGGCGCTTTTTAGACTCCTTAAAATTGCCCATTTTAATACTCCTGAAATTGTCCATTTTAAGACTACTTAAAATTGCCGATTTTAAGGCTCCTTAAAATTGCCGATTTTAAGGGTCCTTAATTAAAATTGCCGATTTTAAGGCCCCTTAAAATTGCCGATTCGGATCATTATCAGCATCTGGGCAAAGTACCTTACGTAATTTCTTTAATAAAAATTACCAAAAAGCCCCTTACATAAATCATGTCTTTGGGATGGCCAGTTTTATTCCCCTGTCATAAAAATACGTTACTCTTTTTAATAGTCGCTTTTAAGGCTTCTTAAAGTTGGCGCTTTTCAGACTCCTTAAAATTGCCCATTTTAATACTCCTGAAATTGTCCATTTGAGGACTACTTAAAATTGCCAATTTTAAGGCTCCTTAAAATTGCCGATTTTAAGACTCCTTAAAATTGGCGATTTTAAGACTCCTTAAAATTGGCGATTTTAAGACTCCTTAAAATTGGCGATTTTAAGACTCCTTAAAATTGGCGATTTTAAGACTCTTTCAAGACTTTTTAAAATTGCCCATTTTAAGACTCCTTAATCTAAATCAAGGAGTCTTATAACTGCCGATTTTAAAACTCCTTAAAATTGCCCGACTTTAAGACTCCTCCTTAAATTTCCAATTGCTTATCTAAAGACTATCAAATTGGCGATTTTATGACACCCTAAATGACCGATTTTGAGATTACTCTTTTTTTGGAAATTACTTGAAATTGCCGCTTTTGGAGTTCCCAATCCACTTCTGGCTCTCTATTTAACACTGAAAGTCTTCAAAATTACCTTTTTGAAGACTTTCTTAAAACGGTTTCAGACTCCTTAAAAGACTTGGTCAAAATGCTGAATGTACTTGCCACTCAGAAAGACAAAACACAACGACAAATTATGAGTTTTATTAATTGCTTATTTATTTCACTGTTAGAACTGCAGAGCCGGGTTTCTCAAAGCCCGATTAAGGCAACCCAGGGTTCGCAAGAATTTTAATTTCAGTTATTTAACTTTTTGATAAGGTAATCTGTTAATATTGTTTGCCCTTTAGTTTTGAGCTGTAGTAATCCCAAACTACACCAAACGTTAGAGGTGCAAACATTGTTAAACAAGAAAAAATAATGCCTCGCTGGGTTAACGTTTAATCCTGGGTCAACCGACTTTCGAACAACCCGGCCCTTTTTACTATGCTCATTATCCCCAAACTTTAAAACTTTACAACTGCCTTGTACAGGCTCTTGTACGTATCCTTTTGAAAAACTGTATGGAAAAAATTTTATCTGACATTAAATTGACAATACTCTTTCTTAGAAAAAAAAATCGTGAAGACAAAAAGAAATTAACTAATTGATTTGAGGCTCCAGCAATTCCAGCTTGGCTGTTATGGTTCCGCACATCATCCACCGGCATTTTTAATGTGTGTGTCGCCATTGTCCCCTCTGCCAGTTCTACGGCACGCAAAATGTACCCATGAGTTTTGCCGTCCAACGATTTGACAATGAAGCTAAAAAAAGAAAAAATAAAGCGTAAGTATGACAAGCTTTTCTGATACGACGTGTACCATTATTAGTTGGACATTTACTAGCAACAAGGGTAATTCTTAAAATTTGCTTTATAGGCTCTGAATACTCTTCACAGACGCGAAGAAGCGGAAATAACCCTGATGGATAGTGTTTTTCCATGGTGCTTTTTTGTAAACGAGCGGTTTTCTTGGCCAGTTTTTTATTGTTTATCACAGTTATTGAGCTAGTTGTATTTTTCTTTCCTTGTATAAAGGGATGCTTACTGTTTACAAACAAGTATTTTGATACTTAAATTTTGCCAACCACAAAACAAAAGACGACGACGACGACGACGCCGAAACAGCGACGACGACGACGCCGAGGACGACTCATAGAAAAGTAATGAATTTACCAGCGAAAATGTCTAGATCTGTTCGGTACACCACTGGCTCAAAAAAACGTTCTCGAGCTAAATATGCAATGACGGCGTTCAAATCAACATGGAAATAGGCGTGGTTGTCTGCGTTCCATCGACGACGCAGTTACTTTGCAAAGGACGTCAAAGAAATGTACAAAGATTGATAACGCACGTGCACAGCTATTGTTTCGCTCATTAAACCTTTTGTTTGGTGACGTTCCCGTTCCCGCCGTCGTCGTGGTTTGCTTAAGGTGGCTCAAAACAGTTTCCAGCACATTCCAACATTTGGAATTGACTGGTACATTATTACCATTTAGGTATACTAGTAATATAGTTTATTCCCAAACATCGGTTACTTAGTTTGTTTGTTCTAACAATCTGTTCAGGTCTATC
>CM042751.1:16986100-17002944 GCA_022496165.2 Catalaphyllia jardinei | reverse complement strand
TTGAACTTTAAAATTGTGGATACAATTTACTTTGTCAGTCACTAACTTTTGTGCTCCGATCCTGTTGTTCTTCCAGGTTACATCTCGGTATTATTGGGCTAGAGTGCTGGAAGACTGCGATGAAACTGTTAAGCGTTGTGATGTTTGCCAGCGTACCTCAAAGAAATTCGAAAAGCCTTCTGCCCAGCTACACCCGATTAAAGTAAAGGACACTGTGTGGCATCGGATTGGTATCGATCTGGTAGACCAGATATTTTCGTATAAATGTTGTTTCACATCAGAATAAGAAGTGATTTGCTATGAGTTTCAATAGTTCGAATTCAATAGTAAGTTTGTTGTCATTTAATTCATGCGTAGGCTATTCTACTAACTTAAACAAGACGATTTTTTAAATCGTGTAACCGCGCTTTAAAATTGCATTGTTTCAGTCTTAGCACTGTGTGGCACAAGCGGCCTAAACTCTCGCTGTGAGGAATTATTATACGGACGTTCAGCTCGTGAAACGTGACATTTAATCTTTATGGGAAGGTTCAGCTCGGGAAACGTGATATAGTTACCGCCGTCATCTACTGTTACATCACTGAATTTCATTGCGCGAAACGTGACTCGCTGCCTTTCAGCATAATATAGTGCTGAAGGGCGTATCCGATTACATTTTGCGTGTCAGTAAAAAGCAGGGTAGGGTTTGGGGTCGGGGTCTCTTTTTTTACATACTTTTTTACATACTTTTTTATATTCTTTTTTATATACTTTTTTTACATACTTTTTTACATACTCAAATTGGTCATGCCTCCGCTGTTCCGGTCACAACATCAAATGGGGCCATTTTGAGATCTTAGCAAGTGGTCAATGTGATTTACAGTGTAAAATCAAAGAAACATTGTTAATACGAGACTTGAAACCCGCCCTAAATGAAAACGTCGGTAGTGAAAATCTCTTTACTTCTTTATTTATTCACACCGGATGTAGTTTCTTTTTCCATTGTTGTCTAGCTAGTTACCAATACCTCACTTTAGTTTTTGTCTTTTTAAATCTCGTCACATTTTGTAACCGTCACTTTTGAGGATGTATGTTGTAGCATACGAAACGTCAAGTTTAATATACCATGCGAAACCCCATTGTTATGTTTGTAACCGCTGTTTGTTTTCTCTTTCAATTGAAATTGAAATGGCCGAAAAACAAGAATTTTTATGATACTTTTTTGTCTTTCTTTTAAATTTCTTTGAACCCAAATTCTGATCTCTCGCAATTTTATAAGCTGTGTATCGTTACAATATTTTCAGATAAAAAGAATATAAAAAAATGTGGTGGAGCTCATCTTAAACAGTCGCGTCACATTTCAGTCAAGACAGTCGAATATAGAAAGCGCAAATTTCTTTTCCAGTTCATCGTTTTCTACAATAGAAGGCCCTAAGTAAGTCGAGTCACTGGAAAATTAAACGGAAGCTGAACTTACCATAAACACACCCGTTGCTTTCGGTGAGACCTCCCAATTAAATATCATATATAACATACTGGCCCAAACCAATACCTTTAAATTACTAAGATGCAAAAGAATGATTGACTTTCTTGTTTATTTTTTCCCTTAGTTAAAAGCAATTAACGTCAAATGAACTGCTTGTTCTCGCTAAAAAGCCTTTCGTAGTGGCAAGAGAATGGGAAGGTGTTGTTCCGTGACTCGGCCTGTCGGATGTGATTATTTGATAATTGGATTACTTTTTGTTTGGATTAGTTTTTTATTAAAATCGTGAAATGATAATAAGTGGTTTGAAAAAATTGTTCTTCCATTTTTTCTTAGATATTTAACTTATTACCACCTATCTCCAGCAGTGAAGGAAAAGAACATCGCCCTTTAAGTTTTCGAGAAAACAAGGAGATCGTGTTTATAACTTTACGAGAAAAACAAAAGTATCAAGTTACAAACGTTCGCGTGAAAAGTAAGATTGTCACGTTTACTCAACAAGGTCCAATGTTCTGATGCCAACAATGATCATAGATTTGTTTCTGTTTTGATATTGCAGGAAACCATTTCAAATTTACATCAACCAAGAAGACGTTATGAAAGGTAACTCTGAACTCGAAACAACCAGGCACATAGAAAACTGTATAAATTTTATAAGACGTCACAAAATCTGCAGAGTTTGGGACGTTTCCTTGTTGCATTACCCTTCCCAACGCCTGAGAGGTTTTTTGCTCCTTATGAGAAACTGTATTTCGCGAAGCGTGCAACCACTATGTCACCTCAAAGTCTAATCGAATTAATTTGCGGTTTAACTCGCCGCCAGAAGTCTTCGGGAATACCATAACCCTTATAACTTCAAGAAAATCTCTGCTAAAAAATTCCGGGTTTTAACAATTGCGATTAATGCGAAATATCAAAATGCCCCTGAATACATTAAGAAATAATAGGTCTAAACATTTTTCTAGACGTGCCGCTAGATTGGTTTGTTGTCCTTCTTGTTTGCCAGTTTATTCTGACCGTGAAAAACAAAAGTAAAGTTAAGATGGAACGAATAATTTTTTCGTGAAAGTCGTGAATCGGTAATTTAAAAGAAAGAAATATTTTTTGGCGGCGCTAATTCCGAAGCCTTGACGGCGGTTCTGTGAGAATCTTTGTAATTGTCAGTGTTCATTTACAACATACTGCAGGCTACAAAACCACCGCTAATTTTAGAACGCTTGGGTTATTCCCCTGCAAGTCCTGGCAAGTTCTTGTTTACCTCAGCTAATACTTAATTTTCCTTCAAATCTCTTCGCTCACTTCGATGAGCCCAAGAATTCACTTGAAGTGCCTAATCCCACAAGAAATGTTCAAATAAATAAATGACCAATACTTCTGGTGAAATAAACTTGCAAAGTAAGCAGGATATTATTTGTCACGTAGCGAAAGTGAAACCTGCAACGTCGGCACATTATGTGGCGGAAGTAATACCTTTTTTAGCGTATGTAATATTCCCTTCGAATCCAACGCTTCGATAAAACCAGAAAAAATATATTTCACACACAGTGAAGAAAAATATGAATTCAAATATGAATTATTTCATATATATCACAGTGAAGAAAAAGTAATCACCTTCACGTTTGTTGTCTGCAAGCAGTCCTTGTTGATTCACTGATGACTATAGACACGCAATCAATTGATCAATCTGTAGCACAGCAACTGACAACGACTACACATGAGCTGTTTACCCCTTAAAGCGGATTGCACCATAAGCGCTAGCTGTTGCGAAATCTTTGATGACGTAATAGTCTTAATCTGGAACTTTTTCTAAGATATGTCTGGGCATGAACGATACGAACAATTGACGATTAAATTTGGTCGGTTTTCTTTATGAGTAAGGAGCTAGCAAAGTAGTCACGCGAGTCACATAATTCAAGAGTTACGCTGTCCACCGCTATTTTTAGTACGGTGGCTATTTCCTACCAATGACGTAATCCTTACACGTTCTGACACATTCGTTTGCTTCGAATCGAGCGCTTCGATAAAAACAAAAGAAAATATATTTCAGACACAATAAAGAAAACAATATGTGTAACATTTTCGTGTATTAATGTTTCACCCAAACTTTTGGCGAATAAACATTGCAGGTTGTGTGATTTAAAGTCTTGACCAAGACTTGGCCGAGCGGAGTCCTGGTCTGGTCACCGACAAAACTAAAAAAAATAAACCGCTAGCAGAGCTAGAACCGCGCACGCCTACGGCCGCGCGGTTAATAAACCGCTAGCAGAGCTAGAACCGCGCACGCCTACGGCCGCGCGGTTAATAAATGTCACAGAAATGAAACGATATGTGCGCTTTTGTTCGTCAATCATAGTACGCGATCTTGTGTTGAAATCTTAAAGGGCATCACCTAAAAGCTTGCAGGTAGAATAAATTAGGAAAAAAGGAATGGTTGGTGGGGGGTCCAAATCTGCGAAGGGGGGTCCAAATCCGCTAGCGGATTTGGACCGGGGGGAATCCGCTGTGACACCGGGACCTCTTCAATCAGAATGGCATGGACTTTGTCACTGAAATATCTTTCTGTAAAACCCCGGTTGTTGATGAAAAAAGGTTGGGTTTTAGAGGTTGAAAGTCAGCTAGGGAAATCATTTAACGTATCTGTATAAAAGTTTATACGGCGTCGAACGCCCTCTCATAATCACTCTCGCTCACCAGTCTCTCTTCTATACCACTACACTACGAGGTTAAGTTGAAAATTATCTTTCGACAAGTCATTTTTATTTTACTTGACTGTTTCAAATGCATACAAATTTACATTACAATTTACTTATTCATCTGTTAAATGCATGTTTCACGCTGCACGAAAACATGCATCGCTTGTCTTTATCATTGGTTCCCTGGTGAATAAAAGGGGGGATGATTTAATGCTTTCCCCAGTAGGGTCTACTTGCTTTCGAGTACAAGTTTTGCAAAACGAAGCACAACTGCGGTCGCTACACTGAAGTACAATGGGTCTTAGGCGCCATCTGCCGCGGGACCAAAGCCTGTTTCCTTGTTTTTGTAGGGCAAAGGGATAAAGACACAGTTCTACTCATGATACGCGCCCACATATTGCCGGGATTACAAACTTAAACGACATTTGGAAAACTTACGACTGTGAAGTAAACTTACTTTTCCGTATTTTAGATCTAATTGTTGCTTCTTTGGAAGACTTTTCAAAGTAAGGAAGAATCCATGGTGTTTTTGCTTATTGGAATATCTATTTTCATTTTAGATATATTCACATTTTTCTATTATGCAAATGAAAGAGTGATGACGTCATAGGTGGTTCCACTAAAACAGTACAACACTCAATCAAGAATGTCGCGAGAAATATTAAAGCAGTGTTTTTTAAACTTGGCACCAGAAATGTACACCACAAAAGAAACAAAATGACACTTGTTGTTCCATTGCCATCACAACAGTTATACCACTGATCCAATCTCAATAACGACTAAAATTCCCATATTGCATCTTAAACAAGGATCATACACTTCCAACAATCTAATGGGGAGAGTAAAGACAATATGGGTACCATGTGTATTCCAACCAAGACCCTCTGTTGCACTCTAAAAGGTTGTAAACGGGGATATTTGTTTCTTTTCATAGAAAGAGACTGGAGCCAAGATTTTTGCTATGGCAAAAACATAGTAGGTGTCATTCTGTTTCTTTTGTGATGTACATTTCTGGTGCCAACTTTGAAGAATACTGCTCCAATATTTCTGGAGATATTCTTGATTCAGTGTTTTATTGTTTAAGTTAGACTATGTATGATGTCATCAATTTCCTCATTTACATAATATGAAAACGTGAATATCTCTAAAACGAAAAAAAAGATATTGCACAAAGGAAAATGCCATTCTTCCTTACTTTGAAAAGTCTTTGAAATGGGGAGCAGTTACTTTTTACTTCATATGAACTTTAAAACACTGTTTTGACCAAAAATATTCACAGCAGTTGCTTGTTGCTTTGAAGGTGAACACCCCCTCTGCTTATAACTCTGTTACTTATGAAAAATTTTCAAGCCTCTCCTTAACACCTTTTCATTCTCTTTATTTTATTTTTTTTTTATTTTTAATATTATACCAACACTATTTATACCTACACTAGTCACAATACATATATCCACGCATGTTTCCTTTGTTTCAGTGGCATGCCTGTAAACTAGCTAATGCTTAATGCTAAGCTAAGTGCATGCCCACTATAGAATAAGATTTACATTTTACATTTTTCACAAAACACTAATTAAATTGTCACGTTATGTCACGTTACTGTTTTGCATTACTCGCATTTGATTGTTATGTAATCCAACATTCCCGGATGAACGCGTGCTTGAACATGTGCAATAAATGGCGTGTTCAACATGGACGTCTCGCCTCTTTTGCTGTCGCATAACATGGTGTCAGAAGCGGTCTGAAACCCACCCTCCAGTCCCAAAACCGGACCATTTATCGGCGAATACGGTACTGCTATCCAAGAAGCTGCATTTCACTACCTTGGCTTAGCGGATCGGATCACATGCACTCTAACTTCAGCGTTACCTTCCCGCTCGCACGATGCCCAAACACGACAAACCGATCCTCGATGTCAATGCTGTCAGGGCTAATCGAGTCCACTTTCGCCACTGGGAAACGCAATTCCACGATTATTTCCTGTTAGAAGGCTACAGAAATCCTGCCAAAGACAGAATAACACACACAGCAGATCACTACATCGAAGCAAAGAGGCCATTCGAGCTAGCCGTTCTTCGCAGCGCAATTCCCTCGTCAGAATGGAACACTCTCGACGATGTAATCACCTCCAAGATCCCCGCCGACGATGCCGATAAGCCGTGGGTCTGGCTACAAAAAATTAAAGAACATTACGTAGGTGCAAGTACTCTCATGCAAGACAGATACTACTTTTGGGTGCAAATGGCACAGGCAGACCAAACATCCATTTCAGCTTGGGAAACAGCCGTCCGCACCGCCGCAGGCCGTTGTTCATTCGGTCCAAATGCTGACGAGTTCATGAGAGACAAATTTCTTTTTGGGCTCAACGATTCCTTCAGTCGATTTAGAGAAGACATCTTCTACAGTGATGGGCAGCGCAAAGCTGAAGACCCTCCTTTCTCACTAGCATTTGTGGTAAGTCAAGCTGTGTCTTTTGAAGCGGCCCAACAGACAAACAAACTCTTAGCTCATTCTTCTATTGAGGAACAGGTCCACTATACCACATCGACAACACCAGCCAGAAATTTTCAACGGCCTCCCGGCAGACCAGTCAGCAAATCTTGCTTCTTCTGTGGCAGCAAAACTCAACATCCACGTGAAAAATGTCCAGCCCAAGGTCAAACATGCAACTACTGCCACAAGCTGGGCCACTTTTCAAGCGTCTGCCAACAGGCTGTTAAAGATCAACGATCCCCCAGACCACCGCACAAAAAGCCCCCCACGCAGCCTCCCAGGCGAGAACACGTCCGTATGGTAGATCTAGATCAGAGTTTGGCCCTTCCTTCTGCAGACGGAATACAATACGAGCATTGCTTCACCATCTTGGACACGGGCCCTCACACAGCCCAGGCATCTTCGACAGTTGCTGACAAAGGCCACTTCATCTTTCTCGACCTAAAGAGCCCGGACTCCAACCACACCATTCAAATTCCCTTTCAAATCGACTCCGCGGCCTCTTGTAACACACTCCCATCCAAGCATCTTTCCAATATGCCATGGGCTACAGTGACCCCGACAGGGACTGTTATAATACCTTATGCCAGCCCACCAATGAAGCCTATCGGGCAAACCACCATCGAAGCCTGCAAAGACAACACCACTTGCAATCTTACTTTTCAAGTCATTGACACTGACCAACCGGCCTTACTCAGTACGGAAGCCAGTAAAACCCTTGGAGTACTTTCCCTCAACGCCGACTTCATCAGAAAGTGCACCACTGACAATCCACTCTCCCCCGAGATGGCAGATCCACCTACCTGTAATGATTCCGCAGCAGGACCACCCCCGTTACCTCCAGACAATTCAATGCGCACATGGCCCCAGCTAGGGACTTTGACCATGGAGTTCATCTCGAAAAACTGTCCCACACTATTTCAAGGGCTTGGCTTCCTTGGACCTCCTGTCGATTTCGACCTGGACCCTCACGTCAAACCCATCCATGCCCCAGTTCACCGTCAGCCCATCTCGAAATTGGATTCAATCAAAAACGCATTAGACGCCTATGAGACCACGGGCCAGTTAGTCCGAGTTTCACAGCCGACAGACTGGATATCCAACATGGTAATTCGAGAGAGAGAACCCACCCCCGCCAAACCGGGAAAAATCCGAATATGCCTGGACCCTTCCCAGACCCTTAACAAGGCCATCAGACGCCCAAAATACACCATCCCAACACTGGAGGAGAACCTTCACAAGTTACATGGCATGAAATACATGACAGTAATAGATGTCAAAGAAGCCTTTCAGAACATCCCTCTGACATTACGATCATCCCTGATGACCACCATGTATACACCATGGGGCCGCTACAGGTGGACAAGGCTACCATTTGGCATATCGTCAGCCTCTGAAGAATGGCAACGCCGAATCCATATGGTCCTTGAAGGGCTCCAAATAATCAGCATTGCCGATGACATCCTAATTCCAGGATGTGGCACTACAGATGCGGAGGCCAGGAATGACCATGACCGCAACCTCATCGCTGTACTTGAGCGCTTCGAACAGCATCATGTCAAGCTAAACCTCAGCAAAATGAAATTCTTCGTGCGGGAAGCAGTATTCATGGGCCATGTCATTACCACCGATGGCCTTCAGCCCAACCCAGTTACCGTCCAGGCCATTGTCAACATGCCCATTCCAAAGGACAAACCAGGAATCCGTAGATTTCTGGGAGCAATCAATTACCTCAGTAAATTCTGCCCACTGCTGAGTACGGTCACTCAACCCCTACGAAATCTCACCAAAGATGACGTTCAGTTCCTATGGTCAGCGGAACACCAACACGCTTTCGATGAAGCCAAAGCCTTGGCCACCTCTGTCCCATGCCTAAAATACTACGACGTGACGGCACCAGTCATCCTCCAAGTGTACGCCTCAGATTACGGTCTAGGAGCGGCCCTCCTACAGCCAAGCAAACACCGCGGAATTGGCACCCTTGACGAATCCTGTTTGCAACCCGTGGCCTACAGCTCCAAAAGCCTAACCCCTACCGAACAGCGCTATGCACAGATAGAAAAGAGTGTCTTGCAATTGTCGAAGCTTTCAACAAGTTTGACCAGTGGCTCCTCGGGAAATCGAACATAACTGTCCACACTGATCACCAGCCACTCCAATCCATCTTTCAGAAGGATCTTGCCTCGACCCCTAAACGCTAACAGAAGATGATGCTTTTCCTACAGCGATACAACTTCACAGTAGTGTACAGGAAAGGCTCTTCACTACACTTGGCAGACATCCTATCCAGGGCTCCATGCCGAGATGAAACCACCACACCCTCCATGCCAGACACCTTTCAAGTCTTCCGCGCGCATCTCACCCAATTAGATCCTACCTCGCCGTCCCTGACAGATGATACTCGCGAGCGGCTCCGCAAAGCCACCGCCTCATGACAAGAGATGCAGTCACTGGCACACTATATCATCAATGGCTGGCCCCCCACTAAAGACCCATCTACCTCATCTACCGTCCATGCTGACCAAGATCCATCATTCCCATCGAGGTCCCGAATACTGCCTTCGTTTTGCAAGAGACGCCATATTGTGGCCTAGCATGTCCAAGGACATTGAGGAATTCTGCCACTCATGTGCGACTTGCGCCCAATACGGAAAGCAAGCTGCCACCGAGCCGATGTTATCACATCCCACTCCAACACTCCCCTGGCAATTCGTCTCCCAAGACATATTTACGTTCGGGCGCAAACAGTACCTGGTCACAGTGGACCACTACAGTGACTTCTACAGACAACGGCCCACAGTTTATATCTCACGAATACAAGACGTTTGCCCAGACCTTTGGCTTTGAACACGTAACGTCCTCACCATACTGGTCTCGCAGCAATGGCAAAGCAGAGGCAGCCGTCAATGATGCAAAATCTGCCCTTAAAAGGTCACCAGACATCTACTTGGCTTTCCTTAACATCCGAAACACTCCACCTCGTGGGCATTCCTTCTCCCCGGCCCAGCGACTAATGGGCAGACGTACCCGGTCCACAATACCGATCTCAGAACAGCTGCTTCGACCTGAACTTGCAGATCTCCCCACGGTCTCTTCTGAAATTAACCGTCGCAAGATAGCATCCAAAGCTCAATACGACAAGCATGTACAGGCTCCGCTGATGCCACTCCCACTGGGATCTCATGTTTATGCAAATCCTCGACCATCTCAACGGGGGAACCCTTGGATCTATGGGCAAATCATTAACAATACAGCTCCCCGCTCCTACAACGTCGATACGGGCAATCTCGTACTCCGCCGCAACCGGGCTCAATTACGTCCAGCTGCCCCGCCTGGCCGCACTCCCTTTTAACCTCCCCCCCTTTTAACCTCCCCCTCTTCTACTGATGCAGCCCTCAATACAAGCTCCTCCAGAATGCCCACCTACACAGCAACAACCAGCCATACCACCACAGCTAGACCGACCCACCACCCCACCACCCCCACAGCCACAACCACAAGGCCAACAGATCAGCGATCCTCCGAAAATCCATGATAATCAACAAATTACCCGATCCGGGCGGGTAGTACGCCCACCACAAAGGTTCAAGGACTTTGTTCCTTCTTAGGAGGACACTGAAAGACAATAGACTCATGAGAGAGCAAACCCTTGTTTGCCAGCAGTATTTTTTTTCCTCATTATTTTTCACTTTTTTGTTTTGTTTTTTTTCCCGAGATGGGGGGATGTCACGTTATGTCACGTTACTGTTTTGCATTACTCGCATTTGATTGTTATGTAATCCAACATTCCCGGATGAACGCGTGCTTGAACGTGTGCAATAAATGGTGTGTTCAACATGGACGTCTCGCCTCTTTTGCTGTCGCATAACAAAATTACATTGCATAATTCTCCCTTACCATATGAAATCAACTTTCTTTAATTTGCAAAACTGTAGTTTTTTGATTGAATTGTTTGGGTTATGTGAAGGCCATTGATATGTAAAATGGTTAAACAAGATGAACAAACTGTAAGTGGTACTGGACAGACACAAACTATGCAGGGTGGAGGAGCCATCACAGGAGACACAGAAGTTGAAATCAAAAGTAAGGACTAAATTTAAGGTGTTTTGTTCAGCTGCATGTATTAGTTTACACTGAGAGGTGATGTGAAGATGTAATAATTATTGCATTGGAGACTGGAATGAGTCCCTCTTTGAGCCCCCCATCACACCAAACTAAAGTCAGAGGTTTACAGTATTTTCAAGCATTGCCCTTTAAAGTGGCTATGAAGTAAAAAATAATTGCTGTTTATTTGAAAGGCCTTTCAAAGTGAAGGAGAATGGTGTTTTCATTTTTGGAATATAGTTTTTTTGTTTTAGAGATATTTACATTTTTGTATTATGCAAATGAAGGAAGTGATGACATCATAGGTCGTTCCACTAAAACAGTACAACACTCAGTCAAGTAGGCTTGATTACCAGTCGCTGTTCGGGAAAGGAGCTCCTCTCCCGAACTCACGGCTGGACTTGTGGACCTTAGCATTGTTAATTCAACCAATAAAAAATCTGTCTGCCTGAATCGAGCAGGCTGCATAAATTATCTTTCACGGAGTAGTAAAGAAGTTGTGCGATATGAAGAGCGATTACATTAGTGGGACATCTAACCAGATACCTTCAACTGATGAAATAATGCCTGATCTATTCCACAGTGGCATATACAACGTGCAAAATAGTCAACGGAGAATATATATTTGAATCATGTGGTGCCAGAATGGCAGATAATCAACAATGTCAAACACGAGAGGGATAAACTCAAACATCGATCTCAAGATAAAAAAACACTCAAGCAAATTGATATGTACAGTAGACTTTTTGAAGGAAAGCGACACCAGTCTCTGGCGAAGCCTGACAAAATTAAATTTGTAAATGAAGCAAAGTAAACTGAACTAACAAAACAAAAAACATGGTGTCAACACGATGCAGACTGTGTGACCTTTGACATGTCATTTGCCACACCACAGTCAAACCAAACAGCTCTGCTCTACTTCTTTTAATAAAGGCTTCTATAGAAAACAGCATACAATGTCATTTAGTAACAATAGTGTGAACAAAATAGGTTAGAAGGCCAAAATTAAAAGAAGAGATGGCAAAAACGGCACATGTACAAATGTACGAGCCATTAGCATCATGTGGGCCCGACAATGATTGTCATCAGATGACATTTCTGGTAACCACAGGCGCCGCAAAAATTTTAATTATGAATTTACGTCACAGACATGGTTTGCCGCTCACGCGTCCAGCCGTCTCTTCTCGGGGAGGATAGACCAGACATGAGAGAGCAGCGGAAATCGAGCCTATCAATCAAGAGTATCTCTAGAAATATTAAAGCGGTGTTTTTAAAACATGTCATCAGAAATGAACATCACAAAAGAAACAAAATTACAGCTGTCAAGCCATTGCCATGCCAACAGTTATGCCGCTGGCCTGTTTTAATTACAACTAAAATTCCCAGATTTCATCTTACACAAGGATCATCCAGTCCCAACAATCTAATGGGGAGAGTTAAGACAATGCAGGAACCATGTCTGTTCCAAGGAAGACTGGTTTTTCACAGAAAGATACTGGAGCCAAGGGTGTTGCCATGGCAACAATAACGTGGGTGTCATTTTGTTCCTTTTGTGATGTTCATTTTTGGTGCCAAGTTTGAAGATCACCGCTCCAATATTTCTGGAGATATTTTTAATTCAGTATTTTATTGTTTTAGTGGAGCTATTTATGACATCATCACTTCCTTCATTTACGTAATACAAATACATGAATATCTCTAAAATGAAAAAAAGATATTCCAAAGAGAAAAACGTTATTCTTCTTTACTTTGAAAGGCCTTTCAAATTTAAGAAGCAATTATTTTTTACTTCATGGGCACTTTAAGTGCTGGGTATTTGAAATTCATAGTTTAAATACAGGATGGTGAAAGCTCAGAATGTCTTTTACAGATGCTTGCTCCAAAATTTGTATTGAAGTCTTGAATGAGTTTGAATAAGCTTGAGTTTGCCTACTTTTGAAACAGTGTTTTTTCGCTATGCCCATTATTTTATTGCACTTTGCAGACTGCCAGGGCCCACAACCTTTGGTACAGCACCTAATTGATTGGTTATTAACTATTTGGTTTTATTCTACCAAAGGAAGCTGAGAAGCAAGATTTGGCAGCACTTGAAAGTTTGTTAGCCAAGGCACAAACAACAAGGGACATACAGCCAAAGGTGTGTGGAAATTAACAGTTCCAATACCAGAATGGACCTCTATGTAAAATTTTAGTAATCGTAAATCTGGGGTTTCCAATTTATTTCAAAGATTGATGAAGCTACTTTGAAAGAAGAAGAGAAGAAGAAGATATGCAAAAAGCCTCTTCCAGTTACCACCAGTAAGAACAATAATACATTACCATTGTGGTTGTAGTCCATTTTGGGACAGAGCTTTGTGAACAATGAGTATGTGAAAAAGCATTGGAAAGAGAAAATGGCAAAGATGTGCCTCAACTGGAGGTTTCATGCATCTATTTCTTTATCTTCGTTATATCTCGGGATATATTTTACAACTTGAACCATTGAGCAGTACATTGCAGTCCAATCATAGAAATTGCACCTTTGTGGCAATGTTTGTGTTGACATAAGCTAGAAGTCTTGCTGTTACTCTTGAATGAGCTGCCAGTCCATCACAGATTAACACCTGCCAGTATTTTGGACAGCTGTCTTAGCAATGTCTAGTACCCATTTATACTCTTGCATGGAGACAAACACCTTGAGGTTTAAGTTTCTTGCTTTTTAACATTTCAGAGCCTCCCCAGAAGCAACCCATACAACATACAGCAAAGCAAACACTTTCAAAGGCTTCAAGACCTCAACTTAAACAGTCTGTACCAATCAGTAAACCTTTGACACAGAAACCTCCTATAAAGAGCACTTACAGTGCATCCTATGGGAGACTCTCCTCAGCAAAGTCCCTCATGCAACCTACAAACTCACGAGGGTCTGCTAAGATGTACCTAGACAGTGTTCTGAGTAAAGGTAATGTCATCATGGTTTGGAAAGAGAGCACAAAGTCAGCATGGGTCAGGAGATGACCTTTCACCCACGAAGTGAGGCATTAGCTTGCTCTTGATAGAGTTCTAATTTGATTTCTTTTAGGACCCTCTTCTTTGTTGTGCATTGTTTCTGTGATAAGGATAATGGTCACTGCTGGTCTGCATTATGGTCAGACTAACAAAAATCCAAATAGTGATGTAGCTACAAGTAGCTCCATGATTAAACCCAGGATTAAACCTGTGTTTTCCCTGGCAGGACAATCTTGATGGGAAAGTTCCAAATTAAGCAGAAAATATTCTTTGTGTTTTGGTAAAGTGAAATGGAGGTTTAACATATTGGTGGTTGATGATTGTTTTTAAAACTTGAGACAACAATGAGATATATTTTGTTGAGCCTCATTAAGCAACATGTCGTATGGCTGTAGGTACTTACAATCTAAGATCACTGCACACTCCAAGGCTTAAATTGGGAAGCAAATTTAATATGAAATAGGTACCTTGCAAGACCAGGCAGCTAAGGTATTAAACAGTCTACCCACCGAAATAAGGAACTGTAGAGACTATATACAAACAGATCTACAAACATCAAAACTGAATTTTCGACTGCCTTCTGTGGTCTTCTTCAGAGAAATATACTCAGCAAGTAACAGAATGTTCGTTGCCCCTCAGGGAAGAATCTAATGATGTGTAAACCCTTGGGAAGGGTGTTCTTTTATTAACAGAGTTCTTGTCCAGGAATGAATGCAATGACTGTAGAAAGAGCTTTTTGTTATTGGTTTTTACGTGGGTTTCCAAAATGCAGGCATAATTAGGGTGTATTTTGTGGCTAGTGGTTTCAACTTGTTGTTTCACAGCAGAGCCATCATTCCATGTTCTGTCACTGACTTGTCCCCAGTCGCCTCTTGAGAGGTCCACTGAAGGAGTGAATGTTAAGAAAGGCTCTGCATGAAATTTCTCAGTGATCTGACTTGTGCGCTTGCCTCATTTTTATTCAATGGCTTATATGAAGAGGCTCCACCCAGGCTTTTGGCATATTAAAGGCTAGGGATTTCATAAGTTGAGGTTTATGACAGGGGAGGGAAATCTGTCATTTACTTATTTAAAAGGGTCTTCAATTTTAATACACTTCAAACGAATTCACTTTAAGGCTAGGTCATTTAATATGTTACATGAAAATGGTATGACCTCCTTTTTTGGGTAATTTATTCATACTATAGGTTGGTTATGAAAGGAAGTGAAAGGGGTACATTTCACAAATTAAAGTTATACAAAAGGGTTGCATTTTGTTTTAAAATTGCGTACAAAAGGCTAAGAGGTTGGACCTCGTGGGGGAGAACTTACCTGTATATGAGTTTGTAGAGTATTGTCCTTGGCATTTAATTTTAATTTGAAGTTTAATTGTGTTTTTCAGAAGATATTTCTTCAAGAATTGAAGCGGGACCTAGTAACAAAGCCACCCAGAGGTTGACAACAGCTGACAATTTAAATCTTGAACAAAAGGACAGCAACATGAGAACTGATTCTGAGCTGGAATCACATCATGATTTACAAATTGCTTTGTCATCAGAGAAAGATTCCCAGGTCTCTGAGAAAACTGACAATGTGAAAAAATCTACCAAATATTCTGGAGAATCCCAAGAAGGGAAATTAGAAGTAGATAATATGAAGCAGTTAGCACTCAATGATGAATTTGGTGAGTTGCAGAGTGTCACAGGGAGAGTAGACCAGTCCTCTGTGTTGGGTAGGCTGGATCACCAGTCTGAATCAGAAGAACGAGTTTTCCTAGTGGGGAAAGAAGACCGGCTTGATCCTTTGGCTGAAGGTGCAGAGTTCACATTACCTGCTAAATATCGTAAGTTGAAGTCAACAAGCTCAAGGCTGTATTCTGAACTGAGAAAGATTTTGGAAAAGGACAACAAACCTTGGCCATGTGAACAGTTTGTTGAACGTCTTGAAGCAGAGTTTGACGTGGGGAATATTTCGACTCGAAAAGAAACCCAAGACTAAGTTAACAGACTACTTGAAGAGCATGAAAAACTGGAATGGTTACCAGCGCTGTTGTGACTCGAAGTTATAATCTGAAGGATGATTCCTCATGGCAGGAAGATTACAAATGCTACAGACACTGGCAAATTGTGTGCAAATTTAACGAACTGCAAAGAAGGACACAACGGCTACTGCATGGTAAGTGAAGTATTGAGTTCTTTCAGGTATTTGTCATACCAATATCTTAATATAGGAGAATATTGAAGTACATCAAGACCATGTGCCAAGTTGATGAATTTTAGCGAAACGATCGGTTACCGACACGATATTAACATTGTAATGAGAATGTTAATGTTGGTGTTTGTTTTTGTGTCGGCGTCGACACGAATACAATTCACTTACATCTATCTATTCCGTGAAAACAGCTTTTCATAGTTTTTTCGCAACCAGCGGAAAAATTCGGGTGATTTCACAGGCTGTATATATTCTCCCAACTTGTTCTATAAAAATGTTTCGTGAACATAAAGGAGAACTGAAATGTGTGAAGTGTAATCCGCATTACGCTCTAAGCAGTGCTGCGGTTGCAGAGGTTTCTTTTTACTTATGTATAAGAACGTGGTTATATTATGTCTTGCAAGCTGTTTTACTTCTTCAAAATGAATCAGTTAATTGAATCAAGTGTTCAACTCTCGCAAGATTGTTACTAGACTTTCTAAAAGTCAATTTCAATAATTTTTCCTTAGCTTGTTGGTTTCGCTGTTCGCTGGCAACTTCGTCGCTCGACGATTAAGTGAAGGATTAAGTTGAGGTCGACTTGTGACAAATCTAGATTGTTACCAACAAAGCCATTGACGGATAACAAGTGGATTCCTTTTCTTGAAAATGTACAGATCAACTTGTGAAAGCCAAACATTTGTTGTAATTTCTGTTTGTTCCTTGATGCCTACGAAATATCGCCGAGTGACTACATTTTCTGTTTGTAAACGTAAGTTATCCTACAGTGCATTAAGAGTTATTGACATCGAATGATTTGACACAACAAAGTCCTAGCGAGACGCTAGTCGTGTTCGTGGTATATTACGACAAGGGCTTCTGCTGTCGCTGAAAGCACGGCGGAAATGATCGTATTTTGGCGAGTGAATGCAATGTTA
>CM042751.1:16972506-16986090 GCA_022496165.2 Catalaphyllia jardinei | reverse complement strand
TTTGATGAACTGTCGTGGCTTGGTTGACTGTCTAGACACTCAAATCAGCAATCAAGTAGTATCAAGTAGTATCGGTAACTGGGAATATTCATGAAGCCCGGCGCTTAAGCTTCACAATAGCTGTTATCACAGTTGTCAGCGATTAAGCGTAATGAAATGAAAACCGTAAACCGTAAACTATTTACGAACTCACACAGTCATACTTGTCATACTTGTCATACCGTGGTTCGCTATTGGCTACTTTCGTTCAACCTCAACTGTCAGTCATGCGACCTGTAAAATTTTAGTTACACTGAAATCTATCGTAAGCAAGGAGGCAACTCTATCTTTGAGCTCCTCGTACAATCTTTTTTTGATGTGAACAAACTAAAAGAATGTTTCCTATCGACGAATTTTGGAAAGGTGCTTTTTTTGGTGCAGTGATCGGTGGAATAATTACAGTGGTCTTGTTAAAGTTGTGGGAGAAGAAAGGAGCAGCACAAGGAAAGACTGAAGCTGGGAAAAACTTTAAAAAGCGGCCAACAGAACATGATGAGCGATTTTGATAACTACAGCAAGTGAGTTTGAAACTGATTTGAAAAAAATCGAGGCGTGAATTATTTGTAAAAGTTTTTAATAGGGTCGATTTCTCGATTTCTTCTGCTTGTTTTTCTCCTCGCACGCGACACCGTAAAGTTTTAATTTGTTCGTTATTTTTTATTCTTTTTTAAACAAGAACCAGTTTTGCTTTCCCACCGTTCCAATTTAAACGCCCGGCTCATTCTTTTTTTACAATATATACTTTCGAGTCCTTGGTCTTTGTTGCGTGACAAGTCGCGCAAACAAGTACATAAACTGTGGCGTGCGCTTCAGTCTGGTGTAGGTTACAGTTTGACTGTACAATAAAATTTTGGACGTTTATTTTAGCCACATAATGTTTTGGATCGCTTCGTAGCAGTCTTGGTCAAAATCAAACAAAATTGGATCGTAGAACACACCAATCGCGTCACGCTCGGTTTTGCCACTAAAACAAAAGCACTCGCGCGCGAAATCCCGCGAGGAAAACACTTCCGTACAAACACTAATTTCTGACCGTCTTGCCTACCCGTCAAGATGGCGTCCAAAACCTTGATAAGATCTCTTCTTATCCCGAATATGTCTTCGTAGCAAGAAAATTGCGAGCCTCTAAAAATCTCGGACAGCGCTGTGTAATCAAAATTCTTTCACCATTCTATGCATTCTTCTTTATCACTATCATCCAGAGCAACGGTTGACCGAAATAGTAAAGATAAAGAGACAAGAAGAGAGAACTGTCTTCCTTGTTTTGTTCATTGAGACATCGCGTGACTAACATATTCAGTTGGTTAGATTTAGAATCTAGAAATACAGAACTCAGGCAAGAATGTACCACATACAAGATGTCTTTGATTTCTTTCTAGTTTTCTTTTGAAGTGTAGCAATTTGAAGAAATGAAAATTGGAATTGTTATTTTGCATTGAAAATTATCATTACTCAAAACACAGCTGGTCTGTACTGTCTTGGTCATAAACTAATGTGAATACAAGGTTTCGTCGTCTTGACGCGATCGAATCAGAGCAGTTTTCAATTGTGGAACTACATTTTATAAGCAGTCATATAAAACATTGAAATAAAAATCCAAGACCATGTAAACAGCAGAACGAATAAGCAAGGGAAACGCGAGGATCGCGTGACGGCCATGCAAAGTCAATCAGGGGAATCCCCGAAATATGACATAATGGTGTTGCATTTCATTGGCCTTCAGCTTTGACCATAAGCTAACATAATGACTTTCTATTTCTCGTAAGTAATCGGGCACTTTACATGTAACGGTACTAGCAGTTTGGTTTACAGACTTTTTACTCACATCTCTCTCGGTGATGCTCAATGTGCTTCGCTGCAATGACTACATCAGAAGTCTGGGATTGAAAATCTTTTCCCCTGAGAATTGTAAGGCTCAAAACTGATGTATATCAAAAATATAGTTACCATTGCTGCGTGAGCTATAAACGTGTCTCAATTCGTCTTTTCAACTCAGTCTCGTTCGACGCTCCGGTACGCCTTTGCTCAGAATTTTCACGATATAGAAAATGATGCGGTCTTTCTAGTTGAGTGTTGGTGTCGCGAATGCCCCCGTTTGTAATCATAATCCACGATAAATCTCCCAGTATATTTAACTCACGCTTTTAATCACGAAGAGAATCCCTAAGTCACAGTTCACAGTGCATCCATGTGTGGAGTTGAGTCCTGAAAAGATAGAAAAACCTTAAGCTCTACGATTACAAAAGCAAACCGATATCCTGTAATTCGATATTCTAGAACGGCTTGTCAATCAATCCTGACTTAACAAAAGACAACGCGCTATCCCCGACATTGGTTTCGCTTCTACGCTTATACATTTCTTCCTCAAAATAGTGATTTAAAACTTCATTTGTTACAACAATCTGTTCAGGTCTATCCAGTCTGTTTGCGTGTCAATTATTCTTTAGCTTTTGGCCTCTTTAACTTTATAACTGACGTAAATTTATTTATCTGCCAGTTTGTATTCAATGCGAGATTTAAACGTTTTATCTCACCCAACCTATCTTGATCCGCCAAGATAACAATTAAATGCTTTTCTTTGTTTTTTCTCTGCAGACACAGTTGAATGCTCCAGGTTGACAAAGGAATGAAAAATAGAACTTTGAACTTTTTACAGCAGCTATTCAAACAGTTGATAACTAGAAAATAAGGAAAGGATATGTCATAATCCTCTTTGGATGAGTAATGTAATTTGCAATGTACATTTAGATATCTTATGCATGGTCTTGTGTTACAATGTTACATATAGTACTGACCGTGGTTTAAGTCAACATTTCTTTTGAGCAACTCTCCCCAACAGGTAGAAGTGAAATGTGTATTAAATACAAATCAATTTGAAACACTTCTGAATTGCTGTATTTGATGTCCCAAGGGACAGGAAAGAAGGGAACAGGGGGATGAGGGGGCAGCAAGGGAGGGGATGCGGGGATTGGAGGGCGGACAGCAACACTACCACCCCCACTTGTTCTCAGACTTGGTACCCCTTCAAACCATAATTTTATTGGTAACCCTGAAGGATATGATTTCCACTGCCAAATGGCGTGTTGTAGTTTCATAATCAAGAATTGTTTAGATCTGTTGCTAGATGTCATGATAAAATAAGTTCACATTATTAAAATAAGCTAAGAAACTGAACTTGATAATCACATCTTGATCCAATGCAAAGGAATTAAAATCTGATTAGCATTTTGTCATAGAAAGATATTTAACCTGCGGTTCGTGTTCCCACAGCATTTCTCGTTCTCCCAAACTTCCACTCGTGTTTGTATAACTCGATACAAACACGGTACATGTTTTCTATTTCTTAAGCATTGTAGTTCAGTTGCTATCCTTGGCGATAGTTGTTTTTAATTGGATTACCCTGTTGTAGATACACGCTGGTTTGTTCAATCAGAAATTTGTTTGCTTTCCCGCGTCCTTTTACGGACCATTACGGTACGAAATTGAAAAGTTCTTTCTTTAACATGATGGGACATTACCATAGAAAATGAAATTGTTAATATCCTAGTGCCTTCTGAAGCAAATCTTATAGCAGCAATCATCAAACCACATCCGCCTAAAGTAGCTAGTATCGCCTAATGGCTGCCAAAAAAGCCACCTTTCGTGTTATCAAACACACGTGACAAAATTTTGGCCACAGGGTCTTCTCTTACGCCATGCATTCTTTCTTCCGTTTTAGGTTTTCACCACACTCCACGCGTTGGAGGCTGCAATTTTTTAAACTCTTACGTGATATCATGATTTTGGTTAGAAGAAAAAGTCCCGAAAAAAGGCTCATAGTTTTTGGAATAATTCGAGGTGTCGAAAATTCAACAATGTAGATTGACTTTTATTGCCTGCGTCTGTCTTTCTTTTACTTTACAGTAATACGACTTGACTTATACGCGATGATGAAAATCTTTGTAACACAATCTGTTTTTGTCACGGAACGCTTAGCTTGGGATTGTAGTGTTGTGTGACTTGGACAGAGCCAGCAGAGAGGGCAGGAACTGCTAGTTTGCTCTTCTGTGGTGAAGGTATTTAAGTGAAAAAGAGAGACGAGTTTTTTTTAGTGTTTTTGAAAGAATATTTGTTGAATGGGAAGACAGGACTGAGCCTTGATGTCAACATACAATTTCTTCAAACTGATCCTCATACATTTCCTTTAATCCTAGTTGGGAGAACAGATCAAGATCAACAAAATCGTCCCTTATGATGAGATTCTTTATTCTCAAGAGCCTCATGCTTTAGTTTGCATTGACACAGATGAGAGAAGTTAGCTTGTGATCACTTTTCACAATTTGGACGCAAGTCAAGGAGCTTGGGTCGTAAACAACTGATTTTTCTCGTTCTGATTTCCAGTGTATCGTGAATATCTAACATTAAGCTATTGCTATAAATGATAAGGCAGGAGTTTTGTTCTTTATTCTCTCTCAGCGGAAGAACCACATTTAATGTGCTGTCCTTGCGGGACCTGCAGTTTGTTCGATCGGAACCACCCGCAAAAAGCCTCTAGTGCTCACCAAGAGCGGCAGAGTAATGGTTGTGTTCTTCTCTGTCGCTGATTACCTGATGAAATTGACGACCACTCAAGAGGTGAATTATTCCAGGAATTTAACAAGCAACATGGTACTGTAGATTTCACTTACTCCTCTTCCAAGGTAAGGTTGGAAGTAAATAAATACGGTATTTCCTCGAATAATTGTCTTCCCTGGAATAATCATCCAAGTATCCGCCCACTTTAGCGCTTAGGGAAAATATTTTTTTCGAAATTGTCTCGTCCGTACAATAATCCGTCCCCCTTCCTGTCTCGCTCGACATCTTCTGTGTTGTGTGTGTGTTTGATTTGTCAAATCAAAATCATTAAAGTTACCACTGCCATGTTTACTGTCTTTGAATAAACCAGCCCTCTCGCTGCTATTCCTCAATCATAGGAGTTCGTCGAATCTCAGATCTACTTTGTAAGACTTCCAGTGAACTATATATGAAATAATTCCCTTCCCTCGAATAATCGTCCTGTTCTGATGCTTTGAAAACATTAAGGTAATTCCCTTGAAATTGTTCTACTATCAAACTTTTTTAGAAACTTGGCGTAATGAACGTTCATGATATGAACATTACAAAAATGCAATAAAAGAATGGGGTCACTGTGCTTGTTTATGCGTCAGCAGGCTCTTAAAATGGGGTATTTTTACTGGTTGCGCGTTAAAAGTTCGAATCACCTTCATACAGAATTAAACCTTGGTTACTTGAAAGTAACAAAGTTTTTTCTTGAAAGTAAAGCTTCATTTATGACATAAGCACTATTGTTTCATTGATTGCTTGGCTGCGGGAATATTGCACTTTTTTGGACAGTTCCGTGGTTAACTTGAGGTCCTCGCCTTGGCCAAAATACACCCACCCAGTTGGGGACTATTTTCCAAAAATAATCGTGTTCTACTATCAAACTTTTTTTCCTCTTCAAATATGTTCTTCATTAGACTGTTCTTAGCAAGTACCTGAAAAAAATTCGAAACTCACCGTGCTCGTTAAGAGAAAACGAGAATTTATTCCGTAATCGAGCTTAGTTTGAGGGAAATCTCTTACGTTTTGGACGTGCACGCGCTCATGTGCGCGCGCTGATGACGCGTAAATCGTGCGCAGTAGGGATGCGCAATGCAATACTAAGGAATTACCTTAATTGCCCGTGCTTGTTACTCGAGGAAATACAAAACCTTGTTTTTTCAAACCGACAGCTATTTTGTGATTGTTGAAATTCTCCATCTGTTGAGTAACGTTATGTCGGTACTTTTTGTAGAGAAGAGATTTTTGCGAACAAAAATAATGATAGCTCAAAAGAGAAGTTTGTCTGTTCAGGCTAATTTGAGAGTGATACCAAGAAGACAACTGGCATTGACTACTCGTCTCGTTTGTTTTGTGTGCAGGAGCTTCACGAGCTTGTTAGACTCTATCATGAGGTTCAACTTCTCAGTCTGCAGCTGCACGTGAAACAGCTCGCAGGTGAAAAGTTGCTGCCTCTGTTACAGAAGATTGATCCATCAGATAGGTTAGGTTAACCCCAAGAACTTGAACTTGGGACATATTTAAAATCATTCTAAAGAAAAATGTGTTTCAGTGCATTACAACACTTGACGTCACTGAGAATTTTCATGTCAGGCACAAAATGATCATAAGGTACGGCCAAACGTAAAAGGTAAAGTCTGTGTTTAGGCCCAGTGCATTATCAGGCTGGAACGTATCTTTGCTTCCCATAGCATGAAGCGACTAGGAGTATTTCTACTTTCCCCTGGATAGATGCTAGTCTATCACAGGAGTTTTCTCCTGCATTAAATTCGCACGTGGAGTGTGAGAGACATTGTGAGAGTAAAATGTCTTGCCTGAGAAAACCCTAAAATTGCTGAAAGCAAAAGAAATATACCAAACTTTCGCTATCCCGAGAGTCAATTTTGATTTCTTGACAATCTGTTAACAATCAAATTTTTGATAACTGTAATTTACTTCTGTCTTTGTAATCCGTAACCCCTACCAGATATTTTTCTGAAGATGTATTGTTGATGTTTATGGATCATATCTGATAAGCTCTCTTTGCTTCAGATGGTTTTACAACTGACTTGTATTCTCACCTGAAAAAATCGAAAAATATCTGGGGTGTGCTTCTCAGTTTTTACCGTGGAAAAGAGTAACGAACATATTCAGCATATGCAGGGCAAGGATTATTATAATGACTAAAAAAAGCAATTATCCTTTACTTTTTTTGGTGTATTTGTACCCTTGTATCGTGTGACGCACGGTCTTCTTTGTGGCGATGGCAAGGTTTTTCCAGCCATGGTCCTTGATAACTTTTGACGCAAAACGTGCCTATGACTGATCACATGTCCCTGCAAGATAACAGCAGCCTACTTGTACCGAGATAGTGCCAGGTCATCTAATTTATTCACAGAAGGACTCAGGAGGACTTTGATGTGAAAACATTTGATGTGTTGACCCCCGCATCAGAATAAAATGCAACGAATAAAATTTCTAGAGTTTGTTTGTCTGTTTTACACAACATTTATACTGAACAAGAGAAGTATCGCCGTTTATTCCTATCGTCGTATTCTAGCGCGGCAATTGAATTGTTCTCGCGGAAAAATAGTGGTAAATGTAGGCTACTACGGTGTTGAGGAATATCACTACAATAATCAATTGTTTTGATTCTTTGATATTGTCTGTTTGATTTCAGACACGATTTTTTGCTTTCCAAAATTTGTTCGTTTGATTTCTCAAGTGATAATTTGTCCTTTTGATTTCTGAGGTGATTTTTTTATTTCCAAGATTTGTCCTTCCCCTCCCCCTCCCCCCTCTTTTACTCGCTCCATTTATCGACCTTCAATTCTTTGGGAAGATACCGGTGATGTCTTTTTCATATAGTGGTTATCTATTGTTTTTCTTTGTCATATAGTGGTTATCTGCTGTTTTTTTTTTTAAAAAAAAATAAATAAATAAATAAACAATAGAAAAAAATACACCAAGTACCTACTATTCTTTGCTCCCGAACCGCACATAAACACTTTCTACGAAGGCTATGAAGCTCGAAGATTGCGTGATGGCATCTTATTATGCAAATTGAAGTCAGTCAGGGGAATCCCCGAATTATAATGTATTTTATTTCATTTGCTCTATGGCTTGTCCATGATACGTTTCGCCATCTTATTACCGAATAATCGGGCGCTTTACAGTGCACTTGAGTTCTACACTGTAAATTCGAGGGTAAATAAAGTTGATTGAAATACAGACTTTTTTTATTGGCATCTCACTCAATGACGTGCAATTTGTTTAGCTATGATAACCACGTTAAATTGCGAAAGTTGGGATTGAAATGTTTTTACCTCATAAGAGTTAATGATCAGCCCGATAATTAACTCGGCTGTGAAATGTGTATCGTATGGTAATTGGTGGAAAGCTTTACGGACATATAACAAGACTTTGGCTAAAGAGAGATCACGTGAAACTGGGAGTCTGAGTGACAGTTCTCGCGCCAGCAAATTAAAGCGGAACAAAAGCAGCTCGGATCGGAGCCAAAGGAACTCGCAGACACTCATACAGGCAGCGATAGAGAAGTTCATAATAGAGCCGATGACATCACATATCCTGCTGGGATATCGAAGACTGTTCCATCTCGGCTAAATTCTTTCCAATATTGTGGCACATTTGGCCTTTGACAAACAAGCAGAAAAGTTTCCCGCACATGAAGAATTTTTCTGGAGTGCAGTGTTTGGTGCAGCCGCTGGAATAATCTCTGTATTCTTTTTAAAGTTGTCGGAGGACATAGGAGCAGGGCAGAGAGAGAGATCGTAGGACGGGGTGATTTTAAGAGATCTCGGAAGTGCCCGCAAGAACATGACGAAAGGTTTGCTAAGCAAGTAACTGCACTTTGGAAGTACTGGTGTGAAAAAGGGGCAGGAAAACTGTTTTACCCAAAAGTTTTGATTTGCCTCAAACTGCTCCTGGAGAGGTGCTGCCGATGCTCGCCGCTCCCGAGAAAAAAAAAATCATATCTTTACATGTAAAGAATGTCTCTTTTGTTAATTTCAAATGATTTTAGTTCAGTAGGTCTTGTTTGCCTTTTGTTTCATTTTAACGCAAGGGTTTTTCTAATTGAGACAAAATAAATTTTTCCATCGATTTCAGTGTAACTTCCAGTGTAACTTTTTTTGCAAATTGGCGTGCCGTGGCGTTGGTGTTTTGCCGACTTCAACGTCAATGAAATATCTTTCGGTAAGCATATTATTTACGACAGACAGAAAAAATAACCGAAAGGAAATACGCGCTGACTGGTTTACCCTTCTAATTAAATCCGCTTTTCATGTGGTTCTATTTCTTTCCGTGTTTCTAATTCGCGAGAGCAAAGAGAATTTACATTTTGATGATCCAGATGTATACAAGTTGTTGTTCTAATTTTTTAGTATTTTCTCTATTTCACTGAGAAATAGAAATCATGTTCTCGCGAGGACTCGAAAAAACTGTACAGCATTTCTCTCGTTCTCCCAAACTTTTGCTCGTGTTTCTATGGCTCGTTATAGTTCACCACCAACATATTTGCACCCGGCGAAGCCTCGCTTCTCTGGCAAATATTTGTTTTAAGAACATCAAATATCCTCGGGGCAACTATCAGCCGATAGTTCCTCGACAGAAACACTGAATTGTTTAAATAAAAACATGGTTCGTGTTTTCTATTTCTTACATATAGAAAGCGTGCACTCTTTTATGTATATTATTTGCCGGCCGAGACTGAATATTCTTATTTTCCCGTCGATTTTAGGCTCAAAATATTCTTGTGGTTATTCTTAGATCATAGTGTATGACATCAGAATGTAGGCATTTGGTGTCTGGATGGTGTTAACATGGTTAACGTAATTTTGGAGCCAGCCTACAGGCATTAAAGCTTGCTATAACACACATAACTTCTTGTAGAACTGGATCGAACTCACGGCTAGTGAAGCTGGCTGGCTCGGTTTCCGAGATCTCGCCTCGCCACTCTTTCCTTTGTAAAAATATCGATGCGTTCATATGAGACGCCGGGCTGGCCCGGTTACTGACATCACGGTAACCGAGATGAACTTTCCCATATGAACACTCAAGCCCAGTGAGCTGGTGTCTGGGAATTTTCACTCACAACTGACTCTGGACTGTATTTTCCTTCTTTATTCCCAACAGTTCTCAATCTCACTTGCACTCTACGTTCGTGCGACAACAAGTAAGCGATCTCTCTCTCGATTATGCGCTTGTCACTGGAAACCCCCACCCCCCACGCCCCCTTCCACCCCGGGGAGACGTGGGGCATACGTGGGGATTTGCAAGTGCTTAGATGACTTACCAGCCCCCAGGGGGTGGGGGAATAGTTCACTTTAGACAATTTATATTTTAGACGGGGACTGGACTCTAGTCCGAAGCACAAGGCCGATTGTTCAAAATGGCGGGTTCTGAAGGTGAGTTAAGTGATTCCTCAGAAATAAAAGTTGCCGATTAAATTTTTTTAAACTTTCCCTGAATGTTCTCTACCAAGCACTGTTTTGAAGAAAACAATATAAATGGTATGTCACTATCCTCATTTATGCCTGTACTTGTGCTAATCACGCGCATGATTCATATCCGTCCATGTTTCTTAATACATTTTGCGGTAGCTCGAAAGATAGTTTATTAAAGTAATACATGGGAAAAAACTTGACAGGTAGAGAGTGTCGAGCATATAGAACAATATCATCTAAAATTTGTGGAAACATCACACTATTTAAACGGCATAGACGTAAAGCGTTCATAGAGTCGTTGTTTTCGCGGTCATCATATGAATCACAGAGTAACGGTTTTGTGCACTCTTTCAGCTATATGTTTTTTTCCTTTCGACAATTTTTTTTTAATTATGGAGGATAATATGTACACTATTATTATGCAATAAAAAATATAGGTTGCCATGCCCGTTCTAAAGAAAACAAGCATTTACTTTGCTATTGAGCTCAACTTAAGGAAATGTTTTTGTCGTGTACATGCACACGCTCATTTGCGCGCACTAATGACGCGAAAGTCTGCGTAGTAGCGATGTGCAATGCTATACTGAGAAAGCACCTTAAACTTTTTGCTTTGTTATTTTAATGCATTTGTGTTACCTTTTATACAGAATCTTGTCACAGTGTTTCAAAGTGTGTGTCAGAAAAGTAGGACTTTGCACATTTCGCTATTAAATGTTAACCAATCTTTGAAAAATTCAAACCTTTAGTTGGGGCTTAAACTAAAAATTCCCCCCTTAAGGTGGGGCTTTTTCTTCCTTTTTTCCCTTCACCTGTCCCATCCCCCCCCCCCCCCCCCGCCGGGGGCCGCCCCGGTTCCAGTGACAGGTGCATTACACTCTTTGTTCGATCTTAAGTACTCTATGTCTTTGGTTAAAGAATGTCCATTCACGATAACAATCAAAGCAATTAAATGTTTCTTAAGTATACATGCAAATTCATCTGTGCTCTACTTTCGCATTTCATGTCACAAAACTGACAAATAAAGATGTATGTGTCACTGTGTATATAAGTTGCGTTATTTGGCGCGATAATGTTTTCCGACAAGCGGGATGAAACTGGTCTTGTATGTATTTTCACTTACAATTTACGTAATTGCTAAGAAGAACACTTGCGAAGATTTTTTTGCGAAAAATACAGAACAAGCTGAACTAAGCGAAACCTAGCTTCCGAAAAAAAACATTCCAAATTCTAAAAAAATATTCTTAACTTCAGCCTCCATGACAAACGTTTTCTCGTATAACGTATTCTTAAATATATAAAAATTCCGCAGGGTTATTAGAACTTATAACTGACCAGTTCCAAATTGGCACGTTTTAACCTTGAATGTTATAAAGATCTTGAAAAAGTCTTCTCGCTGATTCCTCGTGAACTGTTTATTAGAAAAGGAGAAAAACTGTCAAACGTGATGTTGATGTTTTGTGTTTTGATTCTAGGAAGAGCACAAGAGCATTACAGACGACAGATGATGCAGACAGTTTTAAATCAGAGAATTGTAAATACCAGTAGTTTTTCTCTGAACTGTGCTAGAGACTTTTATAATGCCTGCAAAAATGTGAAAATAACCAAATATTGTATTGATCAGATGTTTTCCATGGCCGCCGAGTTTTATTGCATCAGAATTAGATTTATCACGGCTGTTGCAAATGGTATACTGTTACATGGCCGTCGTTGTCAAAAGTATTGCAGAAATAAATAAAGTTTTCAGAGTGAACTGACGATCCGAGTATTCGAAATGTTTGTATTTCCCACCTGAGGAAGCATGGTTGCTGAATTTCGTATTCTGTTCCGTGAAAAGATGTTGTATGGATCATGAAAAGCAAACTAACAATTTATTAACAAACAGCGAGCGTGCTAGGAGGTAGAACAGACAAATTGATACCCGGAAATAAATTTGCGTAGTCAAAGAGGGGTTTAAATTCGTCAGACAGCATTTATTCTAATTCAGTACAAGACAGTACCTGGAAAATAAGAAGGAAGCAAAAGCTATCAATTCCCGCAACAAATCATCCCAACAGTATGAAACTACACAGCACTGGACAGTAAAGTCTTCACGTAATCGGAAGCGCTTAAATAGTTAACAACAAATTTATCAACCCAGGCTCGCCGCTTTCTCGAGTCCGAGGAGTGCGGCCTCCTTTCTGGAACAGCGACTGGTAATCGAGTCTATTATCAAGGTCTCTCAACCTGCAAAAGGAATGCTCAGGAATCCTCCGAGCTTTTTCACTTCTGGGCATTTTTGTCTACTTGAGACCCTGACGAGCAGTTTGATCACGCAAGAGTTTTCCTTAAGGCCGACGGTACAAGCTCGGAATCGCATTGTATTTCCGAACAAACATCGAATTATCTCAACACGTTTCGACGAGACTTTCTGTTTCTGTGGAAATACTGTCAAAAATTTGACTGCCGGGCATTCAGTTTAAAGACCTTGCGATTTTATGTTATGTACCTGAAGCTTGGATCGTCCACTCAGTACCAATCGACAATAATTTTTATTATTATACATTGTACTCACTATCAGCATTCTGATTGGCCAAGAGCCCCTTGCTTATTTTGAGAATTTTTGTGGACAAGCATGATTAGGGTATAATCTCCTATCCAATTATATGTGCAGATTATACCTCGCGCAGTGCGCATGCGTAATACACCTTTGGCTAAGGAGCCCGAGCCCTTGAATGGTTTCGAAAGAAGCGGCCGCTTGATGCGTTTGTCCTTGTATTTTTAGAAGCAGCCGAGGCCGGAGGCCGAGGCTGATTACACTTGCCTCGACCTTGATTATTCCCGATATCACAAAAACCTCATCCAATTATTGTTTAGAATCGCTTGGCTATACAAAAGAATCGTCGCATCTTCTCATCAGGTTTGACAGGAGGTTTTTGTCGCTGTTCGATAAATATCTCTACCTGATGTAAGCGTAAATTTTCTAAGTGTCAAGCAAGTGCCGATTTTATAGTATGCCCAAGCTCGGATATTTTGTTATCTTGCAAACGAACATATATCAAATACGATAAAGAAGTTTGAAAGAATCTTTCAGTGGAAATTCTGAGCAAATTTCAGACGGCCGGGCATTTTATAGTCCATTTAAAACCTTCCCCGGCTGCCGTTCATTTATTTGGACACAGCGAAAAAAGAATGCAATAGTTGCGTAAATGCAAGTGAAGTATGATCCTCGCAGTAAATTTTCCAATTTAAGCAATTGGAAAGAAGAAGCCTGAAAAAAGTCAGGGCTTCAACGGGATGCGAACCCATGACCTCCGTGATACCGGTGCGATGCTCTACCAACTGAGCTATGAAGCCACACATTGGGAGCAAGGTCAATTTAGTGAGTTCATATCTCCCGTAAGGAGTGACATGATGTAAAGTGTATATGAAATAATTCATATTTGAACTGCGGTTATAGATGCAAGAGAAGTATGATCCTCGCAGTAAATTTTCCAATTTAAGTGTCATTGTCTGAGAAAGTGTTCCAGGGGCCAAAAGTTGT
>CM042751.1:16950041-16967833 GCA_022496165.2 Catalaphyllia jardinei | reverse complement strand
AATAGGGGCTGTTTGCTGGATAAACGGGCTCTACCAATGTACTTTCGTCCATCTTTTTTCGCTAAGATTATTCTACGACTTCTATGCGTCGCTGCTTTGTCATCGGTCGAATGCTTATTCCCAGATCCTTCTGTGGAAGGTCACTCAGCTTACTGTCAAAACATTGCATATTTTAAATTCCTTAGTTTCAATCGGTTGCTATGCAGACTTAAATTCGATTTGAAAAATTTATTGGTTTATTATGTAAATTTGAGCTGATTGGTTTTGTATTGTGATGCATTGTAGTTCAGTTGCTATCCTTGGCGATAGTTGTTTTTAATTGGATTACCCTGTTGTAGATACACGCTGGTTTGTTCAATCAGAAATTTGTTTGTTTTCCCCGCGTCCTTGTCTATTACGGTACGAAATTGAAAAGTTCCTTCTGGAACATATTGGGACATTACCATAGAAAATGAAATTGTTAATATCCTAGTGCCTTCTGAAGCAGATCTTATAGCAACAAGCATCAAACCACATCCGCCTAAAGTAGCTAGTAGCGCGTAATGGCTGCCAAAAAGGCGACCTTTCGTTTTATTAAGCACACGTGACAAAAGCCGTGCTGGTTTGGCCACAGCGTTCTTTCCCCCGGTTTTAGTTTTTCACCACACTCCACGGGTTGGAGTCTGCAATTCTTTTAAACTCTTACGTGATATCATGATTTTGAGCTGAGGTCACGGGTTCGAATCCCGTTGAAGCCTTGATTTTTTCAGGCTTCTTCTTTCCAATTGCTTAAATTGGAAAATTTACTGCGATGATCATTCTTCACTTTGATCTACAACCGCAGTTCAGATATATGAATTATTTCATATATACTTCACATCATCATGATTTTGGTTAGAAAAAAAAGTCCCTAAAAAAGGCTCATAGTTTTTGGAATAATTCGAGGTGTCGAAAATTCAACATTGTAGATTGACCTTTATTGCCTACGTCTGTCTTTCTTTTACTTAACAGTAATACGACTTGACATACGCGATGATGAGAAATCCTTGTAACACAATCTGTTTTTGTCACGCAACGCTTGTAGTGTTGAGTGACTTGGACATAGCCAGAGAGGGCAGGAACTGTTAGTTTGGTCTTCTGTGGTGAAGGTATTCAGGTAAAAAGGAGAGATCAATATTTTTGAAAGAATATTTGTTGAATGGGAAGACTGGACTTTTAGCCATACAATTTCTTCAACTGATCCTCATACATTTCCTTTATCCTAATTCTTGGTTTTCACCCACGTGACCTAAGAATTGACCACGTGTAGCGTCCGCCATGTTGGAGCCCCTCAGATGTAAACAAAGTAAGAGCTGGTAGGAGACGCAGTTATGGTTTTATGTATTGTAGTCGGTTGTGGAACTAAAACCGGCAATAAAGATGGTATAGGAATGTTTCGCATCCCTTCTGTCATTGAAAACCAAGGGGAAGAGATGGAGGAACTGACGAAAACAAGGCGAGAGAGATGGATTTCGGCGATTAGTCGAGGCGATACCGAATACAAAAATATTCTACAAAGTGAGCGAGTTTGTAGCCGCCACTTTGTGTCAGGTAGCCCTGCTAAGCATTGGGACAAGCATAATGTTGACTGGCTTCCAACATTGAACCTTGGAAAAAAAGAATACAGAGAGAGGAAGTCAAAAATGGCGCAAGAAAGGGCTGAAAGAGCGAAAGCGCGTCGAAAGAGTGCCATTGAGCGACAGGAACTAGAAGCTGTTGCGAAACGTAAGCGAGTCAATGAAAGCGGCACGCGAATCGCTTCTACCGATTTTTCAGAAAACACAGAGGGTACCTATGCTGATGCAGCAAACGTGGAGGAGCCTGAAGATGCCTCCTTGGAAAATGCAAGGGAAATATTTGAATCGCACGGGAGTGAGAACGTGGCATCCATGTCAGGGATTAGTACTGAAACTCAGACAGAAGCGTTTGATTATCTCTACAGAAAAACGAACAAACATGAACTGCCTAATGTGGATGCTGAAACGCAGACACAGGCGTTTGATTATCTGTTCAGGAAATCAAGCGATTCTAAAGCACCTGATAGGGACGCGGAAACTCAGACAGAAGAATTCGACTACCTCATCCCAAAGAGAAGTGGATATCAAGCTCCAGACAGGGAGTTTTTCAAGGCAGATGAAAGGGTGAGGTTTTACACAGGACTTCCGTCCTACGAAATTCTCAATGTGATGTTTCAACAAGTTGCCCCTCACGTCAATCGCCGTACTCAAAGCCTCAACAAATTTCAAGAATTTGTTATGGTGCTGATGAAACTGAGATTAAATGTGCCATTTCAAGACTTGGCCTACAGATTTGCTGTATCTATCGCTACTGTCTCACGTGTTTTCTCGGCTTGGATGGTTGTGATGGATGCCAAGTTATTTCCTCTTGTTTACTGGCCAGCACGAGAACAGCTTTGCCATACCATGCCAATGTGTTTTCAATATGCATTTGGGAAAAAGGTCACTGTCATCATCGACTGTTTTGAGGTCTTTATTGAAAGGCCAACAAATCTTTTAGCCAGGGCCCAAACCTTTTCGTCTTACAAGCACCATAACACAATAAAAATACTGATAGGAATTACCCCTCAAGGAAACATATCCTATGTATCTGAAACCTGGGGGGGGCGCACATCTGACAAGTTCCTTACAGAAAACTGTGGATTTTTAGAACACTTGTTACCTGGGGATATGGTGATGGCAGACAGGGGGTTCACTATTACAGAGAGTGTTGGCCTGAAGCAAGCAAAGCTGGTTATTCCAGCATTCACTAAAGGAAAATCCCAACTGGACCCAGTTGATGTGGAGAAAACAAGGGGCATAGCAAGCGTTCGCATCCATGTAGAAAGAGTTATTGGACTGCTTCAGCGAAAGTATACTATTTTAGAAGGTACACTGCCTACTGACTTTCTTGCATGTAATCCTCATGGGTCACCACATGCCCAGGTTCCCATGATCGATCGTATAGTAAGAGTGTGTGCAGGTCTTGTGAATGTATGCCCCCCTATTGTACCATTTGACTAGCTTTACAGATACCGATGATGTTAGAAGTTGACAAGTAATTGTGTTTGGCTTATTGTTACGTTTGGAGACATTAATGTCCTGACCACAGCATGAATTCGGTTTTCATATGTTGATCACTTGACCTTTTTTAAAACACTTTGAGTGGTTTTACTTCTACTATCAAGAGTGCCCAGCAAAAATTGCCTTCGTGAAATGCATCTTTCTTGAGTGTGTCTGTTTGGACAAATTACAAAATGAACAGATTAAAATTACTGACTACTCAGGATAGGATAGCCATGATGCACACATACAGTGGCATGTGGTAGATAAAGAACCTTAACCCATTTATCCCCAAGTGATTTACATCAAATTTCTCCTTACAGGGCTGTCACTAAGGTTTTTTCCTGGCTACTATGAGCATGGTCCCTCCCCCTCCTTCACCTGTGTACTATATGAAACAAGATGAATATCCTGGTTGTTCAATCCCCCCACTTCCCCCTCCCCCCCCCCCCCCACCGACAAGTTGTATATAATCTGGCACCCTTGTCCTTACGGTAGTGATAAATACAGTGTATGTCAACCTAAAACATGAGGGTTCATAAAAATTAACACAAGGTGAAATTTATTAATTTGATAAGGTACCAAATTCTTACCACTTGTAGTGTACATGAATATGGAGGTCAGTCAGGAGAGTTTGTATTTGGATAATAACAATTTAGACATTCAATTTTAGCCCCAGAACTTATCAGCAGTTTTACTGATATTTAGTGTATGGTGTATTGTAATCATGGTTACTCACAAGTATTGACTATCAAGAAAACACTTTATTTTACTCTTGACTGTAAACAAATGCTGAAACTGTTTCACCAGTAAAAAACACATCATTGATCTAATTACTTTTTAGAATTACCTGACTTAGTGACATTTTAAGAAGATTATGTAACACAGTAGCTGTAGACTCTCACATGTATTTGACAAAATCAATGTTTATTCAAAAATTACTATTTAGAAAAAAAGGAATCATGGCATGAATCTTCATCAATTAAACTTTTTTAAAACACTTTGAGTGGTTTTGGTTCTACAATGTAGACTGCGAGTAGTCACCATCTGCTGCATCAAAATGACCCAGCCAAAAATTCCCTCCTTGAAATGCATCTTTCTTGAGTTTGTCATGTTGGACAAATTTAAATCAACAGATTAAAATTACTGAATTAGAGACTTCTCAAAGTTTAGTTTAAGTATAGCCATGATGCACAAATGGCATGTGGTGTACTATATGAAAGAAGATAAACATCCTGGTTGTTCAATCCCCTCACCCCACCCCCCACCCTGCGCACCGACAAGTTACATATATTTATCTGGCTCCTTTTATCTTAGCGACAGCCTTGTCCTTATAGTAGTGATAAGTACAGTGTATGTCAACATAAAGCATGAGGGTTCATAAAAATTAACACAAGGTGAAATTTATTAATTTGATAAGGTACCAAATTCTTACCACTTGTAATGTACTTGAATATGTAGGTCAGTCAGGAGAATTTGTCTTTGGGTAATGGGTATTAAACATTCAATAATCAATTTATTTAGTGTATGGTGTGTTGCAGCATGGTAGCTCACAAAAAGCATGTAGTATATTGACTATGAAGAAAACAATTTCTTCTACACTTGGAGTTTGGACTGTAATAACTGTAAACAAATGCTAAAAATGTTTTACCACGAAAAAACATTAATCTAATACTTTGTAGAATTATCTGACTTACTGACTTTTTAAAGAAGATTATCTATAGCTGTAAACTCTTATTTGACAAATGGTTAGCCAAAAATTTGTATTTGGAAAAAATAAAAAGGGATTCACTGATACATGTGGTGATTGTATTGTTAATATTTAGCATAAGTGGTGCATGAATGACAAGCATTGATATCTGTGAGCCTAGCCTTGTTGTGGAATACAGTTCCGATGAAACTGGTCATCAATCTAATTGAGCTACCTAAACTGCTTGTTTATCAGAAATTAAAAATCAACAAATCTCAAAGTTCTGTGAGAGTTGGACTGCATTTAGGTAAAAAAAAACAAACAACACAAATCCAAGCCACTGTCATTTACACTACCCAAGTACAATGCTGTCAGAACATACTTGTAAAAGTTTGTAATGCAAGATGAATGAAATGTATATTTTGGCAGTCGGATCTCCTTAAATGATTAATTTTGGCCAGGATAAGACTTCAGCTCAACTTTCTAAAAACCCCAGCCCAGTTTGTGGCAGGTTTTCATTTTTTTAGGCTAAGATGGGTTAATAAGTTAAATTTCTCAAATAATAGCAGCAAAAATGCAGCCCACATCAGGTAGGTGCTGAAAAATTCCCCCTGATTATAATCAGGTGATAACATTTCATTGTATCTTCTGTATGCTGCATTAGAATCTCAGATGTTTCATGGGTTGAGCTGATGATCTTCTCCCCTAGGGTCACAAACTTGTCAATTTTTCAGCTCCAGAGAAAACCATGAGGTATTCAACCCATGGAAAGAGATTGGTCTTACATCCAAAGTTCTGCAAACAAAGTAGGAAGCATGACTGGAATTTCCTAATGTGGGAGTGGAGAAACATTTCTTAGAGAAAATCACGGAAATTTCCTGGAACTGAAAAATATGCAAAGAAAATTAAAAACAAGGAAATAAGCTTAAAGCTCCATTTCTCAAACATGAAGCTAAATGTGGCCTCATTCTCTGAATTTCAAAGGTAATTTGACTTGGATCCACCCTGCAGACCCAGTGATCACTTCCAGTGAGCAGGAGTTGAATAAACTCACCGGAGACCACATCAAAATTTTGCACTGGACCAAGTGTAGGCCGTTGAAAACCCTCGATGGATGGATTTGCATCATGCAACAGTACCTGAGCCCTGTGAATGATATCGCAGTTAAGCCACCCAGATCGATCGAGAATAATCTCATAGTCAGATTCTGCTAGATTGGCAAGAGCGCTGTATTTGTTGCTTTCACCTTTGAGCTCTTTAACAAAGGAAACCTCATCACTGCCAACACTTGAAGTGCTTGTACTAACAGAAGCTGTTGATGTGGAGGTTACTGAGATAGCAGATGATGAAACTGTAGAAGAAGCACATGTGGTAGCTGCCGAGATTGACTGTTTAGCCTTTTTACACCCAGCACATTTCCAGGTAGTCCTTGAGTTGTTTGGCAATCTCTTTAAACCTAAACAATTTAAATGAAAACATTTTCCACTCTCACAGTTTGTACTGTGGCATTCCATTAGTTTGTCACCAGAGTTTGGTTTGGAGTTGCAGACACAAATACTGTCACAAACAAAAGCAGCTTGGTTTATTGCAGTTGACCTTGCACTTTGTTTAGCATTCTTTCCTCGTTTAAACTGTGGTAACCTGGCACAGTGTGGACAAACCCATGTTTTTGAAATTTTCACTGAATTCAATGCCAAGCAGGAAGGGTGGAATTCCATGTAAGGACATTCCTTATTGTTACATGAGATGACATTGTCATCCCGCTGACCACGACAAAAGCAGATTCCATTGACATCCGGTGAGCGAACAGGTACAAAGCACTTCCTTGTGTACCACCGGCCCAAAATTTCTGGCAAAATGCAAATTCTCCAGAATAACTCTAGTTTAGGTAAAACAGTTTGCCAGTGTTTCAGATCAGGATAAATGCGTTCCTTCACTATGTGTGCGTTCTTTTCTTTGTCAATTCCACACACCACAAAGTCACAGAAATTTCGATCCCTCACAGTAAATAGCTGCTGCTGCACCTGATAATAGTAATTATGGTGTCTCTTCAGCTGAAACTGTCCATTTACCTTCTCTAGGCAAGAGTTCTTTTCTGAAACATACTTGTCAAAGTCACAATCCTCACCGATACAAATGGGACATTTGACCTCCCCACAACCAAAACCACAGCAATCACATGAAGTTAGAAAGTCAGGTGTGGCATGAAGAAAGGGGTATTGTTCATTTATGAAAAGTCCACACCTCGTCAGTTGAAAATGTACATGTGTGCGCTTCATCTCAGATTCATAGGCTTTGATGGCATCTTCTTCATGCTTGCAACCATGTTGTGTTGCCTTAGTGTTGATTTTAAATAAGTGTGGATAGCAAATAGTTTTAATTAAGGATTGCGGGGGTTGTGCTAAATTGCAATTAAACGCAGAACCACTCACTGAGGCTCCAATTCTGCCTGCACGGTGTCGAAAAAATCCTGCACCTTTAGCTTGTGACCGTGTGTCCATTTCTACTCGACTGATTTCTTCAGCTGAAATATCTAAATTCAAGCTGGCACATTTTCTCAGCAATGCTGGATAGTCAAGATCAAGATTTTCAGTCTGAAACAGGTCTGAGACAACAGGAACAGTACGACTTTTTGCTACAAACTGATCAGCATAATCTTCAACTACACTTAGTACCACAGGTTTAATCTGGCACTGATTCAGTTTTTCGAAAAGAGCTGACATTTCCTCACTTGAAGCACTAACTGTGACTGAGGACCGATTTGGGGTCATACCCTCCCATTCAAATGGCGTCGTGTTTTCTGACATGGAGTTGATTTTCTCGTCCAAGTTTTCTTTCAGTTTTTTGGCAGATCTGAAATCTATATCTTTCACTCTTGCGTATTGCACTTCGTTGACATAAGTTGGCAGCAACCACGAACATTTAACTTGGGTGCACGCCAACTTTCCATGTATCCGGTTCCATGCCTCAATGTAGAAGAGAACGCTAGCAACATGAGAGCACGATTCAGCCAGGCCAGCTTTACAGCCTAGGCAATGGCTGGAAAGAATCGTTCCTTCCTTGTCTGCTATCAGCCATATTTCGACGAGCGGGTCGTTCATTCGTTGTGAATGACGAACTTTTGCCTTAACAACAAACTTTCCAGAGACCATCAAATACAAATCCGGAGACCATCTGATTAAAAGCTTCTAAACTTTTGAAAGCCTTGAACTGCTCCTTTGTATAATAACTTGTCTCCAACACTAAATAGCTGAGCAAATCGGTTGATTCTATCGGCGGAAGATTTTCTGAATCAAACTGTTCGCTTGGAAGGCTTGCCGGATCCACTCCGACTACAGATATTTTCTGTACATACCGTTCCTTTACGTGGCCTTCCAGGTTTTTGGCGTATTCAGAAAGCACAGGAATGTTTTTCTCCATCTCCTTACCGGATTTTTCTTCCGAAAAATCCATTTTAAACTCCAAAACATATGTATAACACTAACTAACAGTGTAGAACTCGCATGTGCTTTACATAAATTTTACACTCAAGGGGCTCCAACATGGCGGATACCCATATATGGAAACATCGGTGACGTCAGGTGAAAACACCAAGAATTGGGAGAACAGATCATGATCAAGAAAATCGTCCCTGATGATGGGATTCTTTATTCTCAAGAGCTTCATGCTTGAGCTTACATTGACACTGATGAGAGAAGTTAGCTTGTGATCACTTTTCACAATTTGGACGCCCTAAGTCTAGGGGCTTGGGTCTTGGACAACTGATATTTCTCGTTCTGACTTCATTGTATCGTTAACATGCAACGTTAAGAAGCTATTGTTGTGAATATTAAATCAGGAGTTTTGTTCTTTATTCTCTCTCAGCGGAAGAACAACATTCAACATGTTGTCCTTGCGGGAATTGCAGTTTGTTCGATCGAGACCACCCGCGGGAAGCCTCTAGTGCTCACCAATAGCGGCAGAGTAATGGTTGTGTTCTTCTCTCTCGCTGGTTACCTGATGAAGTTGACGACCACTCAAGAGGTGAATTATTCCAGGAATTTAACAAGCAACATGGTACTGTAGATTTCACTTACTCCTCCCAGTCTGCCAAGGTGAGGTTGGAAGTAAATAAATACGGTATTTCCTCGAATAATTGCCTTTCCCTAAGCACCCAAGTATCCGCCCACTTTAGCGCTTAGTGAATTTTTGTGTGGCTTACACGAAGTGTAAACCCACATTATGGTATTACCTGATTTATTTATTTATTTGTTTGTTTGTCTACGAGAGTCGAGCGCCTGTCACGTGGTCTAGTAGTCTTGGTTGTAAGCTTGGGTTCAGGTGATCGTATCACGAGTTAGTTCTCCTGGCACAAGCCAACAGACAGACCCAGCTTGTGTTATAAGTGCAGATTGTGCAAGAGCGTTTACGCACTTAGACTGGTTGAATCTTCGGTACGGGTTGTAATGTTTTGGTTTTTTACATTATTCAGTAGCGCACAAATTTGCGCTGACTCACATTGGACTACGAGTAGTCGGTTTTTGTTCCTGAAATCCTCGGCGTGTGGAACTCAAAATATATTATGCAAAATAGCGAAAGAAACGAGAAAGGAATGGGGATCATCGCATGTTCCTGTAATTTCTAGCGCGCCAGGAAAAGAACTCAGTAATTTCTAGCGGGCTAGGAAAAGAAAGAGACAGCTCGCAGTCTGTGAGAACATATGGTTTGTACATATAAGTTTAGGTCGATAAGTATGTCCCACACGCGATAGGTCAAGGGTTTGGTATCGGATAAACTTGTGCAAACAGGAACTGTTCCAAAAAAAATTGAGTAATTAAAACAACGATTAATTTCCGGTAAAGTACTTAGCGCTGAGACACAGTGTCCTTTAAGATAACAAGGTGTTTATTTCAAGGAGAAACAATGACAAAATAGTGTTTGTTGTTTCTCCTGTTTTGAAGTTTGCGTACAGCTGTACGTTGTTGATGTACTTTAATTAGTCATCATTTCACTTTATCCGGGGCCGCACTGATGCAAAGAGTTTCCTGGAAGAGTTTACAATTCTGAAATCATATTATTTCACGCTGAGGAAGGAAGAAAGGTTCATTTAAAATATTGAAGGTAAAACATTTATTTTCAGTAATGTAATGCCTTTTAAACGCTGACATATAGCATTCTTTTGGATAAGTAATATCTCAATTATTTCATGCCGTGCTATGTCGCGCACTGGTAAAAAAGAATGATTTTGCCTTTTCTTTTAATTCAAGAAACAAAAACAAACACAACCTTTCCGTAAAATTATGTTTTTTTGGCAGAAAAAGAGAAAGCAGTGAAGAAGAAAACAAAACATGAGAAGCATGCATACACAAATGAGATTTGAACTCTTAACCTCTCGCGTGACGATTCAGCACGTATCAACTTGTGCATTACTTACAAGTATTTGAAAGTGTTAAATCTCAGTTTTGACCAAAAAAATTATCTTGCCGTTTTTGACTGCAACACAGAGAAAACATGTACAAATACATGTAATGAAAACGTGTAAGCAGGCCTCAGTAACAAACAGTTTGTTAACCTTGAACTTTTTTTCTATTTTTACAAATGGCAACACAGCCCTGAATGGATAAAACAACAATAACAACAACCGTTTATTTTTGCTTTGTACATAAAAATAATATACAGCAAGAAAAAAATAACTTAAACTTAAATAAGCAAAAAACTACTCAGAAAGCAAAAAACTACTCAGAAGCAAAAAAATACTCAGAACTCTTAACTCAACCTCTCGCGTAAAGGTTTTATTCGCTTGTTCGAAACCTCGCCTGCACTCACATCACGAGTACTGCGTTAACGAGCAATGCCTCATAACACCCTTTCATAATTTATTTTCCAAGTTCAGTGGCTAACAGCCACTTTGATCTAAGTTGTATCACCGCTTCCTTCTCCGTGTTAGACATTTAGAAACCCGGCAGAGTCGGGAACACCCCTATGAAAAGGTAAGCAATACTCGTCAGAAGATATAAATTTACTTCCTAAGGGAGAATAATCTGTAAGTTGCTTGAGCTTCATTAGAACCCTAAAAGATACCACTTAAATGAAAGAAGTGCAATCACCAACCACTACTCAAGAATGGATACCGCCGCGCGCCCATCCACAAGATAACCTGGTTTGTTTTGCCAACACCTGTCCATTAGATAGTGATTTATCATTTGAACAACTAACGTTCTTTCCATTTTTTGACCAACTGGGTCCTGTTCTGATTTGGAGTATTCTAAATAGTAAAATTTGCTCCAACGAGGATATAGGTTCTGACAATAGAGATCTGTCCTGCCCTCCTACTATCTAAAAAGTGAAGCCTTGTAGCCGACGGGCTCATAGCAGCTTGAGGTTATCCCCGTTTTTGTTGTGCCTAGAACTATTTCTACTCCCCCTGGACGGGATCCTAGTCCATCACAGATCATTCCCCTACAATTTGTCAGGCTTCCCCAACAATTTTCTTTAAAATTCAATCATCTACTCAGTAATTGTGTGCGTAAATCAATTTTTTGTAACCCAATCTACATACAGGAAAATCTACAGGATTCCAATTACATGTAAAAAATCGACTCGTAAGTATCCCGGTCCCAGAGGTTTTTCTTGATTTTCCTCTGCATGAGATGAGAGAACCAGAGCCGCGAAGAGGCAAGAAAAACCTCTGGGACCAGGGTAACTCGTAAGCCACACATGTCCGCACCGCGGACCTATTTTTTTCTCGAAATTGTCTCGTCCGCTCGATATCTTCTGTGTTGTGTGTGTGTTTGATTTGTCAAATCAAATCATCAAAGTTACCGATGCCGTGTTTACTTCTTTGAATAAACCAGCCCTCTCTTGCTCTCAATTGCTCTCAATCGTAGGAGTTCGTGGAATATTAGATCTACTTTGTAAGACTTCAATTGACTTATATTTGAAATAATTCCCTTCCCTCGAATAATCGTCCTCTTCTGGTGCTTTGAAAACATTAATTGCCCGTGCTTGTTACTCGAGGAAATACAAAACCTTGTTTTTTCAAACCGACAGCTCTTTTGTGATTGTTGAAATTCTCCATCTGTTGAGTAATGTTATGTCGGTACTTTTTGTAGAGAAGAGATTTTTGCGAACAAAAAAAAATGATAGCTTAAAAGAGAAGTTTGTCTGTTCAGGCTGGTTTAAGAGTGATACCAAGAAGACAACTGGCACTGACTACTCGTCTTGTTTGTTTTGTGTGCAGGAGCTTCACGTTCTTGTTAGACTCCATCATGAGGTTCAACTGCTCAGTCTGCAGCTGCACGTGAAACAGCTCGCCGGTGAAAAGTTGCTGCCTCTGTTAGAGAAGATTGATTCATCAGACAGGTTAGGTTAAACCCAAGAACTTGAACTTGGGACGTATTTAAAATCATTCTAAAGAAAAATGTGTTTGTATGCATTACAACACTCGACGTCACTGAGAATTTTCATGTCAGGCACAAAATGATCATAAGGTAGGGCCAAACGTAAAAGGTAAAGTCTGTGTTTAGGCCCAGTGCATCATTAGGCTGGAACTTATCTTTGCTTCTACTCCCCCTGGATGGGATGCTAGTCCATCACAGGAGTTTTCTCCTGTATTAAATTCGCACCTGTATTAAATTAATGTACCTGGGTGGAGTCTGAGAGGCAATGTGAGAGTAAAATGTCTTGCCTGAGAAAACCCTAAAATTTGTGAAAGCAAAAGAAATATACCAAGCTTTTACTATTCGGAGTGTCAATTTTGCGGAATATTTGACATTCTGTTACAAATCAAATTTTGATAACTGTAATTTACTTCTGTCCTTGTAGTCCGTACTTTTCCCAAAAAATACTTGCTCTACTTGGTGTATAGAAACGTTTGACCTAATTTATTTATAGTAATAAATTAGGAAAGTAAAAATTTCATAATAAGCCCTAAGCCAGGATTGGTCCTTAAGCCAGGATTGGTCCTTAAATGTTTTTAGAGATGTACCCCCACCAGATGTTTTTTTAAAGATGTATTGTTGCCGTTTATGTATCATATCTGTTCTAATTTATTCTAATTAAGCCCCCTTCTTATGATCACATGTTACGTTCTCTTTCTATCAGATGGTTTTACAACTGACTTGTATTCTCACCTGAAAATATCGAAGCTGAATATCTAGGGTGTACTTCTCTTTTTTTTACCGTGGAAAAGAGTAACGAACCTATTTAGCATATGCAGGGCAAGGATTAATAATGAGCCATCTTTATTCATTAACCTTTGTGTACTGAATCACTCAAAAAAAGCAATTTCTCTTACTTTTTTAGTGCATTTGTACCCTTGTATCGTGTGACGTACGGTCTTCTTTGTGGCGGTGGCAAGATTTTTCCAGCCGTGGTCCTTGATAACTTTTGACGCAAAACGTGCCTGTGACTGATCACACGTACCTGCAAGAGAACAGCAGCCTACTTGTACCGAGATAGTGCCAAGTCATCTAATTTATTCATAGAAGGACTCAGGCCGGATGACTTTGATGCGAAAACATTTCATGTCATAACCCCGGCACCAGAATAAAATGCAAGGAATAAAATTTCTAGAGTTTCTGTGTTGTTTTATACCTCATTTAACTGAACAAGAGAAGTATTGCCATTAATTCCTGTTGTCGTCTTGAAATTGTTTTCGCGGAAAAATAGCTGTTAGATGCTGGCTTTACCTCATATGAACACAAGAAAATAGAAAACAGTGGGTTGCGATAACACCGCCCAAAAAGGCGGGTTAATCATTCTTGCTCCCTGTCTCCCCTCGGTAAAGTTGCGGTAAAGCGAATGAGCACCCGCCCGTGGTCAGTCTGGTCCTTAGGCCAACTTTGTGATTTCTGATTTTAACAGTTCGATGCTATTTCAGTTTAAAGCCTTGTACGAAAAGTTCTCCCATTCCGGGTGGCGTGGGACGAGGAGAATGACCCTCGAAGCTGCGATAATTTTTGTCCACATAAACAGGATCTTACTTGCTGAAGAGTCTTGTGCCTGATGGATACATTTGTGAAGACTGTTTTGATCAGCTTTATAGGAAACGGCTAAAAACAACAAATAACCAAGCAAAATAAATATTTCTTGAGGGTTTCACTTTGTAACAGGTTTAATTTAGACATTTTGTTTTAAATGTGTTACTCAAGTATAAAATAAACATCTTCCGAAGTTTCAAACGAATTGGACAAAGCATTGCTGAGATATTGGAATGTTAAAATTACTACTACAGTGACGACTTCACTGGTATGGTGAAGCACAACAAGGAGAAGGATAAGATCATCTTCAAGTTCTAAGGTGTTTTCACTGTAGTTACAAATGTAGTTATAGCAGGTTGGAGCACAAACAATGTTGCTCACATCGACGTATCTCTCTGCGTCTTCCGTGAACAGCACTGGATTGAAAGGATCTTGAATAAACACTTTGGCCCGTTCACCCTCCTCATGCCAACACTCACATTCTCTTGCAGACATGCCATTATGAACAATCGACGAGTATCACTGGAATCAGCTTTAACACAGACAATCTGGCTTTGTTTGTAAAAAGTCTCCGTTGTTTCCCTATGCGGTACTGGGACTGCTGCTGCTTCACTCAGCACTGTGAAATCTAGGGGCTCTACAGTCAGAGAGTCAGCTGCATACAAATTTATGGGAAGAGTTCCTGGGTTGTCCTTTGCTGTAATGTTTCTTACTGTTTTCTAGGGGACACTCTGCCCATACATTGCTCTCCAGTTCCTCATTTCACTCACCTGTTTTTCAGATAGTTTGTGTGCCTTTGGAGGGCATAACTTGGGTAAATCATTGTAATATGAGATGGTGAACACTTGTGGGTAATAGGACTTGGGAGCTGTGAAAAAAGCTAACGGCTTAAAGCGTTGCCTCTTCAACGGTTCTTTGATTGCCCTGCTGAATCTGTAATCAAATTCAAGCTGCAGGGGCATATCAGTGGCACCACTTCTCATTTCTGAAAATGTGTTTTCGATAACAAGCGTTAGGAGACTTCAGTTTATACCAAATCTAGCGGTAAGGCTTGGATTACAACGGTCCAGCAGGTCCTTGATGTCACACAGAGACTTCAAGGTCCTTCTTTCATCTTCCATAACATGGGGGCCAACTAGGAAAGCGAATGGTTTATTTGGCCACCATACTCATGCACTTTTACTTAATACAATAGTAACATCGTCAGCAACTACAAATGTTTGTAATTAAATTAAGTAACTATACATCAAAAGGAAATATATTGAATTGAATCCATGGCAACAGATGAAACGGTTTCTTGGGGGCCTTGTGTCACAGCTGTGGTACCAATAAGGCTCATGACTGCATCAACACACTTTTCGTCAAAGGAGTAAACTTGCTCTAGTCTCTCGATTGCCTGGGGGATCTCTGCTATGAACGAGGTGCTAGCCTTTGAGTGAAGTCCAAATTTCTCTCCAGACAGATGCAGATGCTTCAAATAGTCTTCCAAACTTGTGACACTGCTTGTCATGCGGAGGGTAACTGTTGAGGTGTCGACGGTACACAGAGTGCCATAATCAAAGCAGATGCCTGTTGGCTGGCAAAACGGGGCTTTTTGCCTTTTCCATTGCCAACTACAACAGAACATTGCTTTAATGTAGGGCAGTGGCACTAAATGCAAAGGAGTTGTCATTGTAGGTGGTTAAACTGTAAACGTTGTCGCACACTGAACCACCATTACTCACTATCTTCTCAGCCAAGCCACCATTGTCATGATTATATATCCCTGCATTATCGTCGTGTGCAGACACATAGACCACATTGTTCAATGACACTATCCCAAAAAGAAGCGTAGAACTAAGCTGAAGAGAAGACGTTACAGTTTCCTTTACGCTGATGAAATTGAAATGAAGCTGCACGACATAGACTGCACCCGTCAATGTTGAAACATACATATGTCCATCTTTATCAAAACATAACGCCACAGGCTGCTTGATTTCTATGTCAAAGTCAATATTCAAAGGAGGGCTTCTCTGGCGCCGGGTTTGTTTCCGAGGCAGCTCTGTTTTTTAAAGCTTCTCTGAGTTTGTCTTGAAGATATTTCTTTGGTTTCCTTTCGCAGTTTTCCTTCCATGCACCAATATCTCAAGCTTCCCCTTAAGCTTCTCGACAGTTAGTTTGTCCACATCGACAATTGTATCCCCTGTAAAGTCTTTGAACGCAATTACATTCCGTTTAGACTCTGTACAATACAGTATGTTCTTGAAAACAGCAACTCCAATAGGTTGTTCCGGGTGATCGATTTCCGCAGTCACATTTGCTGGTTAGTGATTCGCTCGTACCTTGTAGACCTTACCCTGTACAACATCAATGACAAAGATATGTCTTAAAGGACCCATGCTTGTTCTAATGGGTGCCTTAAAAACGCCCCTTGTTGTCTTTCCTTAGCTTGTAGTTTTCAGGTACTACTGTGTACACCGTCTGGAATGGGAGAAATGATTGACAAAAACGGATCTGATTGTTCTTCCTTTTCTCTGCTCACAAGCTCTTTCTGTGCACCCCAAGATGCCTTGCACAGTTCGTAAAAATAATCATCTCGAAAATAATTTCGCCTGACACTCAAGAACGTAATAGATTTTATATTTTATAGGGGCTCGGAAAGTTAAGAAAAATATAATGTTGAAAGTAGATCGGTGTTCCCATAAATCTACTCAAGAGCTCCCTTGTTCCCTGAAAATAATTTGAAAATATCCCCCGTTCCCTAAAAATAAATGTTCCAGTTCCCTTGTTCCCTGAAACCCCAGGGAGGGGCTCACTATTGTACAGATCGCTCTAAAAAGACAAACATCAGGACTTCAAAACTTTGGAATTGACAGCGAAAAAAAAAATCGAGAGAATTACGGAGAGCAAGTATGATGGCCTCCTCTTCACACTGGGTCTGCCGCAATTGTGTCCAGGACTGGTTTACTTTCGTAAACGGTCGATGCCATTTTCGCAACACTTAGAAATTTTTTCTAACTGTAAACGAATTTTTCTCTACTAAGTCAAAGAAAAAGGTTAGTTTTGCAAGTACCACCTAGTATCGAACCCAGAACCTCTCCTTCCTGAGATCCCTCTTATTATTTCACTACACTACCAGGCTGATCCGCCAAATCTCTCCAAAATTTAATTATAAAACGTGACATTCTTAAACATAAAAAATACAGTTGTCCCAAACATCAAATAAGAGCTAACCGCAAGCAAACCAGTGTGAATATGAACAATTAAACATTTGGTGAGTGCAGTTTACTCCATCAGCAAATTATACCAGTTCCTACCTTTTCCAGGCCTAAACTAAAGCAGATATGGCATCTTTCATTCTAAAAGGCTTGGTTACCAATGATGGCATCGACCGTTTACGAAAATGGCATCGACCGTTTACGAAAGGGAAATCAGCATCGACGGCCTGAGCGTAAGTCTTCATGGGAGAATTGGTCAGAGAATGGCCGAATTTCATCCAAATAAAGATTGCAAAGTTATAAGAAAGTAAGACCGTACAGCGTCTAAATGTCTGCGAACTAAGAATTACTCAAGGCAAACAGCCGATAATCTAATCTACGCGAGGTACGAGTTTAATTCCCAAACACGTCTGCGGACAGATGAACGAAGTCTCTTATATGTTTATCATAGCGTGAGAACTCCAATGAGTCGTCAATTTACAAGCTTCATAGTCAATTTACATTGACTATGATATTCGGTATACATGGGCGTAGCCAGGAGTTTTCAAAGGGGGGGTCACACTGAGTCATACAGAGGGTACTCACCAGATTGTCACCTGAAAATTGTAGGTTGTTTGCTTACAAAAAGGCTCACAAAGGGGGGGGTCACGGGCACCCCAGGACCCCCCTCTGGCTACGCCCTGGGGTATATAAGATTTCTCTTATGACGTTAAGTAGAGCATTGATTTTAGAAAGATATGCATTAATAGGGAAACTAAAACTGGTACATTGGATTGCTGAACCTCTCACAAAGATGAACGTTGAGTATGCTTGTAAACTCTGCTATGTTATCGTACGCATTTTCAGTAAAATTTGTGTACATTTCCGA
>CM042751.1:16937541-16945041 GCA_022496165.2 Catalaphyllia jardinei | reverse complement strand
CCCAATCATTGGTTCTTTCTAACAATAACATAGACTTTGCTTGTACAACATCAACAAAAAGCTATTTCACTCCCAAGTTAATGCCACATACACCACTCAACATGTCAAAAATCATGCACGAAAGAAGCCAGTTTTTCAACGCACAAAGATTTGTGATACCTCTTACATTTTTAAACCATTTTTTTTAAACCATTTTTTTAGCCCTAAAGTAATGTTTAATTTTCTGTTAGACATTAACTTGACCACCAAAGATGAAGTGAAAAAAGATTTAGAGGTTGGTGCAATTTCATATATTGAGAGAGTATTTTTTAATTTGAATTTCAGTAAGTCTGGAAATAACATTAACAAATGCCAGTTTTTGATTGAAGCACTTACAGGGTTTAATCAAACTTAGTTCATGTGATCAAAAAGTAGCATTAGCGAGCACTAATTGTACAACTAAAACCAACATGCTGCTTAGCAACCTGAGGATGAACACCACAGGCTCAGCTCTTCTTGCAGTAGGGATTTCATTAGCAACTGGCACATTTTTCCCAATATGAGTAATCACAGACATTAGATTCTCTATTCAGTTTAGAAATTTTGATGATTCAAGCTTTTTTATTTTTTTGTTGAGCAACTCTTGGCACAGAGTGCATATCCAGTTGTCTTCTTTTTCTGGCACCTGTGATAATTTGGAGCATTCTCTGTCAAAAGAGGTATACAAAATTAATTAATAGAAATGCACTGAAAAGAAATTTAGAGTAGTGCAGGGGGTACAGGTTTGCAATACCGTAACAGTGTAATGCGTATTGTGATTAATAGTTCAATATAAGTACAGAAGCAAATGATAGAAATGAAAACTGGAAAGCTCTAGGGGGATGGGAGCCTGCTTGGAGAACCAATAGAACGACTAAAACAATCCATAAATTTGCTAATAACAGGGATTTCAATAAAAGCCGGTTACTGGCGGTCTACCGCCGCCTGTGAGACCTACCGCCTTCCGTTTGGACTTCACTAATGAAAATAAAAGTCATATTTAAAGAAGCAGATACGACAACAATGAAGACCCCTGAAATTTTTAAATGCTACTATAAAGCAAGCAAAACAGACCCAAGGCCAAAAAACTGAAGCGTGTGATAATTTCAATGTCCAGCGATACATTAAAAAACAGAAGCCTCGATATCAAGAAAGGACTTTGAAGAAGTTACTGCCTAAGTAGATATCAAGTGTCACTGAGAGATATCTGCCTAGAAAGGTATTCAGAATACTAGTTTGTCAAAACAATCCTGCTTTGTGATCAATAAAAATACACATCAGCACGTCCTTTGATGCCCAGAACACTGGAACTCGCATTTTCGGGGCTCTAGATTTCAAATTTTCCTGGGGGAGCATGCCCCCAGACCCAGCTAGGGGAAAGGGGCCTTGCGGCCCCTTTAGTGGTCACAGCCGCCTATTAAACCTCCAGTGGCCGTTTATAACTGTTATTGAAACCCCTTAATAAGTTAATGAGGGAAAGGAGCTACTCACAGATGAAACCACTTTAAGCAGTTTTCGCACTCTACCCATGTTCTTGACCATCCCTTCTTTTTGAATGGACTTAACTTGCCACACGAAGCACATGGCACTGTTTCTTCACTATCATTTCCATCAACTGGTTTGGATTTAGCTGAATTTGAGTGATGGCCAGCTACTGGGCTAGCAAGCTGTAAAGCTAACCTCTAGCCCTCAAAATGGTTTTTTATATATATGCTTGATGTGGTGTTGAGTTGGGTAAAAATAAAGAATAACTGGTGTTGTTACAAAATAATAAATTCTTTTCTAGCAATGTTTGAGGGGTGACTTGCAGCAATAGACCCTTCTCCAAAATGGTGGCCGAAATTTCAAATAAGTCAAAGTTAAAAACGTATACCAGCACTAGACAGAACACCTTTAGTTTAGTAATCCTGCAAAGTGTCAGCGTTCCAGGTGTAATATCAGCTGAGAAAATGTTAGTTGTAAATTGAAAAACTTAGAGACTGGGGGTATAATGCATACCCCTAGTCATACAAACATCTGTAAATTTTCCGTATTTCAACTTAGCTTTTCTCAGCTGATATGACACCTAAAATGCCGAAACTCTGCAGTTTTACTAAAGTAAGGGTATTCTTTCTAGTGCTGATATACGTTTTTTATTTTAGCTAATTTAAACTCATTGGAATTTTCGACGGCCATTTTGGAGAAAGGTCTATTGTATGCAACATTGCTGCTTGGAAATTGTCCTTGTCATGGTTTCACGCAAGACTGGTGGGTTTTATCACTTTGTGTGCAGGCATGGGGTAAGTATGGGCCTCATGAAGTTTAGTATTGCAAAGGTCTTGGTTAAGTTTTAAGTAACAGACAATGATGTACATGTAACATGTTGAAATTATAACAAATCACTGTCCACATAGTCATTACCGCCTTAACAGGGGTGGGGATTGACTGCATAATCTTTATTGAGGCCCAGTGCAATCATGAAACTTTCCATGAACTGATCGAACCTAATCCCTCTCCAACTTAGTATAAGTACATAAGAGAACAATTTTTGAATCAAGTAAGTCTGAAATTTCTCAGTTGGGTCGACCCAAAAGTTATAGAGGCCCACATCAGATAATTTTTATTGAACATTGCACTGTAGACCACTGTACATGATTTGTGGAAATGAATCAAGTCTGTTTAATTAACTTTGATGTCTGAATCAACTGTAAGACTGTAATGTCGACCTTAGTATAGTTATTAAATTCAGTTTATTAAAAGTTCAAACTTAAAAGTTAAAAATTTTAACACATGCTAATTTCACCTCTTTATACCATTAGGTAATTGTGGCATCCAAGTTTCTCACCTTACAAGAATCAGTTTGCGATGCTCCGGATTTGTACCTGTCACTAAAGTATCCCCCACCCATTTTTGTCGACACTCCGTGTGGATTTGTCCGATACATGAATTGTAGGGACAAAACCACTGCTTTTAAATTGTGGGGAAGCAACAGTGGTTGCTTTGAGGTACCATCCATGGAAAAATTGCCCAAAGAGGTACTTTGTTCTTGTTTGCCAATGTATTTCCTATGTTTTTAGTGTTGCAAATGAAAAACATAGGCACGCAAGGCGTGCAAGAGTTATTTTTTTGTTAGCTGAAAGGTTTCGGAGATAGCAGAATTAAATCGATGACGTAAAATGTTTTACCAAACAAACTACAGTAATCTGACACGTCTCCAAATTAATACAGATATCATGTTATTTTCTAACAGGCAATTTGATTCGTTCTTTGATTAAACCGGCCCACACTGTGATCGGTGCAACATGCGCACATGCATAACTCCCCCTCACTCACCCATCTCATAGCCTTTTCGACTCCAAGAGGAATTTTTGCTCAAAAATACTCAAATTAAGAGAGCTATTCGCATTTTATACGAGTCGTAAGTTTACTTTTTTTACAAAACAACACCACTTCACCGAAAATAGAAAGAAAGAGATAAAAATTTTCTGATACGTTGAAAGTTTGATTTAAACAAGAGGCCATAACTTGTTAGCTCTAATTGAGTTTACTCCCATGTGAAAAACAAAAGTTTTAAGTTACCAGTTGTAACTAAAAATAGCAATATCTCGTTTTGTTTGTTCAAACATTTCATGGGAACAAGTGGTGTGAAAAACAAGGGTGTCAAATTACCCTTTGTAACTAAAAATAAAAATATCGCGTTACATTTGCATACAAGAACAAAACAATTGTCACTTTTTGTAAACGTTAAAACTGTTTCAAATCTTAATAGTCTCGTCTCCTCTAAAATATGTCCTTTGAACTAGAAGCGACGATTCGTGACCTCTAATTGATTTTACTCGTTGTGAAAAACAAAAGTATCAAGTTACCCTTTGTAACCTGAAATAAAATATCTCTTCCCATATGATTTGTTTACTACTGACTCATGAACTACTTCAAAACGCAAAACTCATATCGTTCATAACTTGCCACCACTACACTGAAGCAACCCAATGTATATTAACTCACTGTCACAACTGTCACGGACTAAAAATCACAAACCGGCAACATACACGTCAGTCTTTATTATTCAATCACCAAAGTCCTTGAACTTAATACAATCATAGCTGCATAGAACTCCCAATACTTCATATACCTCACTTAAGTTATCTTAAACAATAATTTTTTTTTTCTTCTACTACAGTTCGTGCTGGCTATTAATGTGATAAAGCGAAAACCCTGATAACATGGACGAGGATAGATTAAGTTTAATTTATAACTTATCTTCTCATCCCGGCCCAGTAGTAAACAATGAACATTTATATATGTAAAATCGTCACAGAATAATTTATTTCTGTTCTGTTGAAAAAATTAATCGTAGTCTCTTCGCATTTCTCGTTGAAACTTAGCATAGAAACTGATCAATGGATGCTGAAATTAACGACTCGCCCTGGACTTTGCAGCCGAATACTTAGGTTTCACTACAACACGCAAACAATTCGAACCTGGTCACAACCTCTTCACATTCCCACTAGTACATTCCGCCCCCTTAAATACAATTGTCCCTATCATAGAAACCCCATCAACATTAGTAGTAGAGCGGCTAACACTCATTTGACTCAAAACCTTATATAATGGGAAAATCTTACCCTTCATCGCATGCTCGCAGTTATATCCCAAACACTATGTTTCTTTGACTGATTATCCAATTGCTAATGACTATAAAACCCGCCCACAAAATCCTATCCTAACCTACAGAAAATGTCAAGGTAAACCCAATATGAATACTTCCTCCTCTTTTACAGCAGAATAAATATGGCCGTTCTCAGCTGTATCGGGATCAAATCTTCTCACATACCATTTACCTTTACGACAGGAAATTTGATTGGTGTTTAATGGTAGCTCCAATCTGATTGGTGTGACATACATACATCTCTCACTGATCCACCCGCCCATAACATACCCGACGCGCCGACTAAGAGGTATTTTTTTACAAAAAAATAACTAAAACTAATGCTAAAACTAATGCATTGAAAACCAGCTATCAAGAAGTGGATAATAATAGAAAAAACAATAAGAGACTCCAAAGTGCTTGTGTCCAGGGTTTTGGAACCCACTTTTTATATAATTTTCTCATGGATTTTACCAGAATGAGATGATAATACAGAAGCAATTGTTAAATTTGAAAAAGAGACTACCAGAAGGATTTCAAGTAAAAAGGGACAAGTATATACGGTTCATATATGAACCTGTAGAGCAGTAAAATACGTACCCTGCAATGAGGCAATCTTGTTCCCAAAGCCCATAGGTCTTTTGGTCAGACACAGAGCTCTGGAACAATCAATTTCCAGAGTCCAAGATTTCAGGAGTTATGGTTTCACAGCGCATGTCTACCTTGGTTTACATGGTATCCAGAGATAAAGTTGAAGTGGATGCATTCAACAAAGGGATTCAATATGCACTTGAAAAACTAGGAAAGTAGAAATTTGGGTTTGAAAGAATTTAAAAGCAAGGACACGTGGGCTCTGGGAACGAGCTTGTTGATTACTCCAGAGCACCGTGTCTTGGTGCTGACCAAAAGACATGTGGGCTCTGGGGACGAGATTGGCAATCAGGCGGTTCTTCTACCCTTTTGTTTGGGAGACGAGAAGAAAAAGGAAAAAAACGATGGCTAATTGCAGGTTACCAAATACCTTACCATATAATGAAAAGCTTAAAATTTAGTTTCCAGTTAGTACTGCATATGCTCGGAGGTTAGCTTTGTTGTTTTGCTTCAAGTGCTAATCACATCATTTATGACCTTCTGTGAATTGTACCAAACTGTGACCTCTTATATAAAACAGTTTTGTCGTCTGCCTCTATGCATGTCGGCACAAGTCTAAAGAATGACAAGCTTGAACTAAGTAGAAATAAAGGAAACCGAGAATCTGCCAGGATGACTTGATATCATTCTCTTTTTTTGTAATGCTCAGAGAAAACATGGAAATGAGCATCTGCAGTATGAAGGGGAAAATGTCTCGTATACATGTTTGAATTGAAAGGCTGTGTTCAAGAATATCCTCTTGACATTTTGCTTGTTAAAGAGTTGCAAAAACGGTCCAGATTTTGGGCATGAACGTGAACATTTGTTTTAGTAGGGGGTCACACAGCTTACAATTTAACCATTAATTTTGCCCTTCGCATGGGAGAATTAACAGTAACACACGCCTTGACAGTCATATTAATTAAGTGGTACCAGTACCAATAGAATGATTGTCTGAACAGAACACTGAAACCCTTCCATTATTTTTACAAAGAAAATGGCTAGGGGAGATCTATGAAACCGATCCAGCCCGGGCTCAGATGAAGAGGCCTCAAGACTATTTTTGCAGATGTTTTGGCAGAAGTTCATGATTTGGTTTTCCAAAATACTTGCCATGAGATGTAACCACTTTGAACAGCATTTTCAGCCGTACTTCTAGTTTACAGTATGTAAATGACATATCATTAATTATTGCGTGACAAATTTGTTTCTAGGACATCAACAGCAAGTAGCAGTAATGTACCAGTCAATCCCAAAACCGCCCATCCCCCCGGGCAATCCCCAGGCATTTGACTCACGTTAAGCTCCGTACAGTGGGGAATTTGACCCAAAAAGAGGCCCGCCCTGTGGGGCATTTGACTTTAGTGTCAAAACATCAGTCAGCGGTTGGAAGCAAAAGGATTTCGCAATTCTTTGATTCAGCACGTGAGCCGCGTTCACGGGTCATTGCTCTTATCGATTCCACGCGGATTTTTGTGTTGTTGTCGTTTTATATAGTTTTATCGTGGAATATGCCTTTGTTTAAAGTGTGCAGCGAAGACAAGCTGAACAAGAAATTCGTATTGCCTGAAAATTTTCCAGAACTTGTTTCTACAGTTGCTTAACATGCCTGGAGGGTGGGGGATTTGACCCTCTTGAAGCTCTAATGGGTGGGGCATTTGACCGTCTAAACTGGCAACATAGCGGGGAATTTGACCAAAAGTTTTCAAAAAAGTCAAATGCCCCGGGGTTTGCCCGGGGGGGGGCATGGGCGGTTTTGGAATTGACCGGTACATAACCCCTAGCCCCTAAACAATAACAACTGCTAACAGTAAAAAAAAGGTTATGACAGATGCAAAACATAATTTTAGGGGGAACACAGTTTTATTTTTTTATTTGATAGAAAATTTAACAACTGCAGCCGTGTGTGAAAGTTTGATGCTGAAGATGGTATTAATGAAGATAATACCTTCTAAAGCTTGGGGATATCTTCGATACCCTTGTTACTATTTATAGCCTCGATAGCATCATAACGATGATACACTAACCTGCTTTGATACCCTTGACACAACAACAACAATGAGCTTTATTCGCATGGCCATTAAAAAGAGAGTTACAGTACTGAATAAAAAATGGTAATAGTTCTAAGTAATTCAAATAGCATTACTTATTATTGTAAGCTTTTGATAATAAATGTATCCCATTTCAAAACAGGATGATACATATTGTACTAATTTCTTGTTAAG
>CM042751.1:16912433-16932541 GCA_022496165.2 Catalaphyllia jardinei | reverse complement strand
CCATGGCAACTCACTCTGTACCAGTCCCCACCGACTTGATTTCAATAGGTTAGTGATTTTCAGCTCAAAAATTGCTGAACAGGGTCACAAACTGGAGCTAACATATTTATATGCGTGCCGGATCATACATACGAGGCACCATTTGCAAATATGAACATAGATAGCTGAAGGTGGCCAGAAATGCCTTTAATATCGGGGAGGTCTGAAACCCAGTATGTTGCCATGGTAACAAAACTTTTAAGCTCGTATTGTGGAGCATCTATAGTAGAACCTTACTGCAAAGAATCAAACATTTCTGTTACAAATTGGCTGATATCTTTTTTCATCATATTTGATCAAAATTTGGTTGAGTATATGACGTCATCACTTGGTTAATTTGCATATTAAAAAAACTTGAATATCTTTGAACTTGAATATCTCTGAAAGAGATATTTGAAAAAAGTAAACGGCATTTTTCTTCTCATACAAACTACTTGTTTATGTTTGAAAATGGCTCCAATAGGAAAGATGCGATTTCGTCATAGTACCACTTTAAATTCACTTAAAATGATAGTTTATGGACACAAAAAAGATCCAAAGCGTTACAGAAAATATTAAATAAAAATAGAAGAAAGGAAGGACACGTTGTTTTAAGTACTAAAGCATGTTGTTCTCATCTGACACTGTGCATTTGTCAAAATTTTAGCTAAATGTACAGGTCACCACTCTCCGTTATTCGGCTGATAACCCCACACCAGTCCCAGGCTCCCCTAATCCCCGGCTGGTGACCATACTGTATCAAGCTATTCCAAACCCAAAGGTAGCCGTTAATGCATCGGATTAGTGGCTACCTTAAGGCCCACCTTAAATATTCCGACCCAAAGGTAGCCACTAAGTCACTTGGCTAGTGGCGACCTCGAGGTCCTTATTATATATTCCGACTGAAAGGTAGCCGCTAGTCATAGTGTTAGTGGCGACGTCGAGGTCCTAATATATTTCGACCGGAAGGTAGCCACTAAGTCACTTGCCTAGTGGTGACGTCGAGGTCCTTTTTATATATTCCGACTGGAAGGTAGCCACTAAGTCATAGGGTTAGTGGCGACCTCAAGGTCCTCTTATATAGTGCGACCCGAAGGGAGCCACTAAGTCACTTGGCTAGTGGCGACTTCGAGGTCCTCTTTATATATTCCGACTTGAAGGTAGCCACTAAGTCACCTGGTTAGTGGCGACCTCGAGGTCCCCCTAAATATTCTGACTCGAAGGTAGCCACTAAGTCACTTGGTTAGTGGCGACCTCGAGGTCCTTTCTATATATAGTGGCGACCTCGAGGCCCTTTCTATATATTCCGACCCAAAGGTAGCCAAGAAGTCGGGTTAGTGGCGACCTCGAGGTCGGTAAAATAACCGACAGGGAAACAGGCTGTCAAAACCTTACATATATAGACAAATTAAATCACGAATTTTCTCACTGTAATACCGCTGAATGAATCAAAACCAAGTCTAATATCACGTCTACTCTGGTCTACTGTGGAGGTTTTGCGAGCGGTGATTGAATAATTTTAGAATATTCAGGGCCTTTATCACTAAAAGCCGAAGTCACTTCGAAAGGGGCGAGACGGAGAAAAGATTTTTACTAAAGTGTCACTGCGCCGTCGATCGACGCGCTGAACTTTGCAGAGCACGAAGAGGATGGCCGACTCGTCGCGGTCTGCTTTTCGCCATCGTTCAGTGATCGTTGCTGATAAAATGGATTTATATTCGGCCGAAAGGAGGCTAGAAAAAGGAAAATGCAGTTTCATTGTGTCCTATATAATAAATCAATGTACGTGACTCCAACGGTTCATCTACACAATGTATGTATTTTTAATTTACTTCTTGTTCAATTAGTTATTTAGTTAATGTTACAGTTCAAATAAATCTTGTCTTGTCTTGTCTCACAACTGTCTGCAACTGTGCATTTGCCGTTCTATTTTAATTTTCGATCTCTCGACCTTTCCTTGCTTCACGCGAGTTTCCGAGGGGTACTTTATGCCATGTTAATAGGAAAGATGGAAATTATAAGTAGAGTGGAACCTTTTGGCCGCGTTAAAACATTTTTAGAGCTCATAGGTCTGCATGCATGGTTTCGGCTGGTAACTGCACGTCGCTTCACAGAGTTTGACACCTCTGTAATTTATCATGTGCTTTTACTTTGTTTTTGCTCGTTTCTATTGTCAGCTTTTCCAGTCAGACTGCCGTAGCTTTACTTCGAGAAAGCTGTATGTTTGTCTAGAGACATTTTTATGTTTTTTTGGATCAATCTGATCGCGGGCATTCAAAGGAGAAACAACAGTTAATAACTATCACAGTTCGGAATAAAATTGCGCTGCTCTACGTGCACAGTTGAAAAATATGACCGATTTTCCATAAATCCAGCGGGTACGACGACAACAACATCACGCCTTCGCGGCTTCACCGCTCAATTCTGTCGCCTCCAGCGAGAAGAAAAAACTCTGGGACCCAGGGTAGCAGTACGGCGGTCGCAGCGCGACAAAGCTCAACGCGACAAACTGCCTGATTACAGAGGACCCCACCCTGATGTTTTCAATTGTCAAAGTAGCACGTAACTTCACGTGACCAGACCCAACCAAGGCTCAACCTCGTTCCCAGGGTCTCTCATCTTACCGCCTGGGGCGAGCGAGGAGAGACCCTGGTTGGGTCTGGTCACGTGCTACTTTGACAATGATCTGTTGACAATGATCTGTTGTTCTGTTAATTCTTTGCCCCCTTTCGGTGACACTTGGGGGAAGAGGTTAAGTTAAGTCTTCATTTTCTCGTAAGAAGTAATGTTTATTTCTATATTCTGTGGAATAAAATATCTGTTTTCCGGGAAAATGTCACTAAAATGCTCGAAAAAATGCTAGCATAATGTAGAAAAGCCTAGCTGCGACCGCGATATTGCCCGCGATGTTTAACAGTAGCCTTCGGGCCAAAACTTCGAGAAGTATCTATTCCGACGTTTATCTTAAGGTTAGGCAAGTCTGTCTCGAGACAAGTTACCGTGGTCTTGATGTTGTTGTCGTCGTACCCGTTGGATTTATGGAAAGTCAGTCATCTTTTCAACTGTGCACGTCGAGCAGCGCAATTTTATTCCGAACTGTGATAGTTATTAACTGTTGTTTCTCCTTTGAATGCGCGCGATCAGATTGATCGAAAAAAAACATAAGAACGCACAGCTTTCTCAAAGTAAAGCTACGGCAGTCTGACTGGAAAAGCTGGACAAAGATCCATAAATAAGATGTTCATGATTCAACACACTGTGCTTGCAAACAGTTCTAGTCTGAATAGCTGGGTCCGGCGTCACAACATAGAATGCAAATAAGCAATTTGTTCGCATCTAGATCATGGTCTCTTGGTTTGATACATAGCGTAATGTATTAACCTGATACGTTTGTGGTTTCCATCAATATGCCAATTGCAAAGAGCCAGGGGGGACTGCACATTGTAATGTCGACATCTTGCTGCTTCTTTACATCTCTGAATAACTCTCATGGGGTCTGTTCGGAGAAGTGATTGACGTACGCTCTCTTTGAACACGGTGTCCTTTACTGTGAAGTAAACCTATGAGCATGCGGATGCCAATGTTTGGATTAGCAGATTGCGCAGCTGTGATCAGTTGGTCAAGTTGCTCATCTGAGATATCATTGTAAGTTCCTATAGAAGAACACCGACAGGTTGGAATCCAATAGGGTACAATATAAAACAATGCAAAATAGCCTTTTGGATTTCAGTGTTCTATGATGATCATTGAAAAACAAGCCAAAGCTATCCTTTACCCTGTTATAAAACATGACAGGCATATGAAAGTACTGACAAAAAAATACAAAAGCCTTCCCCAAAACCATCCAATAAAGGAAAACAAGGGAGAGAAAGTGAGAGATAACCCCCCCCCCCCCCCCACCCCCCCTCACTTGCATTGCTACCTTCGATCTATCAAGTGGTTAAATTAGCTTTAGTTCCAACATGCATATCAGAAATACGTGGACATTATTTGTGCATAATCCTTCACAATCCACTTTTCATACTCACCACTCACACACAGACCAAATGCAGCTATCCTTCTTTCTATTGTGCGCTTGCCCACTCCTAAAATAGAACTCACTTCCTGTACTTTGAAGCCTTGTTCCAATAAAAAGGATAGCTGCTCCTTGGGAATCTGAAATGAAGGTCTTCCACGCCCTCCCAGTGACGTACTCGGAGGACGGTACCCTTCAGTTACATTTGCATGAGAGGAAGACACCTCGAGAACACTAAAATTCTCATTAAGGGTACCTATCATATCGACCACGTCCTCCTCAACGGCCATACTAACCAACATTCTATGTAACAGATCAAGCCTTAAGACTACCACCCCAATATCCGATGCATCTGTTACACTTTCTAGTCTTGCAATTAAATCATTCACCATTTCTAGTGCGCTTCCTAAATCCGCCATCTTGTTCGCACGTGAGCGAGGCGTTACGAGAATTTTGATATCCCATAATTATTGGCGGATTTGGGGCTCGCGCGCAGAGCTCAACATTCCACTTTGGAAGGACTAACATGACGTTGCAATGTTGAACTTGACCTGGCAAAGTCCAACATTGCGTTACAGGTGATAGTAGTCTGATAAAGTCGTAGGTTCGATTCACACGCGCTGTTGGACATTTTGATGAAATATAAGTAGTGGATGTATATAACTACGAAGTCTAAATTTACAAACTTGGTATTCACGACATGGAATGTACACTTGACCTGGAAACTTGGTATTAGCGATGAAAAATTAAGAGCTGATCGTTGAAGTTGCAAGTTGGTTTGTGTTTACCGACATTGTGTTGTTAAGTACGAAGTTGATTCACGCGAATATGAATGTTGACATGACAAACTCCGATGTCGATGTGCAAAGTTCGATGTTGCGTTACAACTTTGATTTTTTGGCGGAGATGGAACGCCATACAAAAATATCACCGCCGTTCCTGTTTTATTTTGGTGACAACATATTCCGCACTCCCGTAGGCTAAGTATAGACAAAATTCCTACTAGAGCGCCCCTCCCTTCAACAATTTAAAATTCTGGGAGACACGTGACCAGACATGAGAGACCCTGGGAACGAGGTTGTTCAGGGCTCTGGCTCGTAATAGTCCAGTGACCGCTGAATAAAAGCACTGACAACGCATTTGTACAGGGTTAGCCTCGACCTAAACTAAAATATTCACAAATTCCAGCGAGGAGATGACCTGTTTACAGTGCTGTGTATTGTTTAATTTTCAAATTTGTGGCACCGGTATTTATGAATATATTTTTCAGGGCGAGGCTAACCCTGTACAAATGCGTCGACAGTGCTTTTATCTAGCGGTCATGGCGAATTCGAAACTGGACTATTCACCGAAAAATCAATGTTTCAGCTTAACGAAAGCCGTTGTTGAAGTTAACAAGATGCCAAAGGGCGATTCCGTGGGATGCTTGAGCTAGGGAGCGTAGCATTAGAATGAATTGTGAAGTTAAGGGCCACGATTAATCAGTTAGATCGGTCATAAAAATCACTGAGGTAACGGTGTTGAAGAAACTGTCACTGTGCTCGTAGTGGAAAATAGCGTAGGCCGGCGGAAAATTACTGGCAGAAGTAACATTGCAACGTGAAAAATGAATTTGTTTTGATGCTAGATCTGTGCCGTTGAGATCGCGAGAACTGCCGGAAAATCTTAAGACATGTGCGGTAACCAGAGGTAACGCAACGATTTACTTATTTGAAGACTAAAATATTGTGAAGGGCTGTTTTGCCGTCAATGAACGTAAGGAATCTGCCAAAACATTAACAGGCTAAAATACTGATTGTCTGTTATATAATTAGAATCTCTTTTGTATGAGAAAATAACTAAAGTAGGCTTACTTGTGTGAGAGAAAAACGTAACGCGTAACGCACGGTAACGCAACTGGTGCATTCCCGTTGATAATGTTCCTTGTTTATTCAAGATAGCAAAAGGATTAAATTTTCCATCCATCAGAAGCATGAGGAATTCTTCTTAACCCATATTTCCCTTTGTATTATTAAATGTTAACAGTGGAACACTGAAAATGAAATAAACATCGAATGGAATAAACCTTCTCGCAAACACTATTTACATGTGCGAGTAAGCTCCATGTCAGCAAGAATCCTTGGGAAAGAATACACAAAACTTTACACATCACGTAGCATGACTGTCGACTCATGAACTGAATGAACTGCGAAAATTTCGATAGAGTAAAACTCTCGAGGCTTAAATATCTTCAGTTGCAAACCAACAAATATTTGAGCCAATTTTTGAATTGGTTGGTGTCGATATTTTCCGTGATGGACGCCTTGATTTGTGAATACACTGATACAATGAATATCGTGTTTCAAAGTTGCTTCAAAACTTCTTGTTAATGTTTAGACAAAGCAGTTAGGGACGTTGGCCGGATGAACACGCAGATTTGGTGCCTGAACTCGTTGGTTCGTTTGGCAGGCTGAGTGGTATCCGGTCGTTTCGCTACAAGTCGTTTCGCTACAAATCAAAGTCGTTTCGCTACAAATCGAAGTCGTTTCGATACACGTCTAAAGTCCATTCAATACAAACTTAAAGAAGTTTTTGTAGGAGCTCGTAGCAAAAATCCTCAAATGAAACAACCTCGTTCCCAGGGTCTCTCTGAAGCGCGGGCGGTTAGATGAGAGACCCTGGGAACGAGGTTGCAAATGAAAGTGTTTTAAGACGGATACCGCTCAAAGTTCGAGCAATAAGTCAGAAAACTATTTACTAAATATCTACTCTACTCACGGCACATTAACTTTTTGAATACCATTAAAAACCTCTCACTGTAGTTCATTTCTCAAGGTGGCCCCGCGATGAAATCCCCAAGCATTCTCGGCAAATTTAATGTCAAGCCTCGTGAGAATGCTTCATGCGTGTGTTATTGTGTTTTCATCTAACGCGAAAAGTGCGTTTTAATTGAAATATGTAGAGTTTCGATAAGATCTTCTTACCTTAATTAAATGCTCTTAGTCTTAAGACAAATTAGGTTTTTCCGAGGTTAATTTTTAAATAGCATATTGACCTGGTCTCGTTTGCGTGCTTTGACCGCGGAGGCTTGGGTATCTTTTGTGACAACGGAGTGTCGCGATCGCACGAAGGTCAGGTTTGTTATTAAGCCTATCTTTCTTTAGCAAATCAAAACTGTAGTTTATTGAATTTAGTTTGTATCGAATCGACTTAAGATGTGTATCGAAACGACTTTCGATTTGTAGCGAAACGACTTACAGCGAAACGACTTTGTGGCGAAACCACCGTAAACCGGCTGAGTGAACCGTGAATTCGGTGCCGGGACGTAATACGGAACAGATGATTGTCAGTTCAATACACAATGTCGAAATGCCTTCTAAAATGGCTTACCTTCTGTTCATGATTAATTCCTCTCCTTGCCAGAATCGCAGAATCGCGAAATGTTCCTTGCCCGAATCGCAGAAATTATGCTTCGAAACACAGGCAGCCCAAGCTCTCGTTGTGAGGAGTTTCATTATTATTTTAATCTTTATGCAAACGTTCCGTGACCTAGTTACCGCCGTCGTCTACTGTTACATAACGCCCGAGTTTCATTACGCGAAACGTGACTCTGGCCTTTCAGTATTTGGAGGTGTTATGTTACAACGGTTTGAATTTACAAAGGTTTGTATGGGAAAAAACGTTAATAGACATTTTAGCCGAAATTTTGATATTTTTGCAATAAAAATGGCTTATCTCAATGCCTCCTTGTCTTTTCTATTGTCCTCTTGCTTTTCAGCTCGATCCGAAGCCATTTAAGCGAGTTATCGCTTTTCGAGTTTCCCCTCCTAAGAAAGAGTAAAGGCTGCACACTCGATTCTGGACTGACTCCCGCTCGAAGCGAAAAAAAAAACACTAAAAGCGTGCCAGCCGCCCCAATTCCTCCGCAGAATTATAGTACAGGGTTAAGCGCTCCCTTTCAGTTAAATTCCAAGCGAAGTTCATCTCCACAGCGCACGCTACAAAGCTCTGAATCGAAGAAAGCTAGCCATCAGGGCAGAGAGATCATGCTGTCGGGGTCAACCATGGACACTTTCGAAGCCCGAGCGGGATGCCGGGCTAACAAATTGACCCTGACCAGGGGATGGGAGCGCACAGTTCAAGACAGGCCATGTACTTTGCTCCATGGTCCCATAGGGAGGGTTTTGTACAGGCCGTCGACGGAGCATTGTTATGACAAGCCAATCAAAGCAGCGACTAGACGTGTTTACAAATTTTCGAAAAAAGTGAATTCGTTCGCAGCTGAAATCTCGATCTAATCATTGCATTGTCCGTGAAAGTTTAAACTAGCTCACCGTGCTTAGAAGGATGTCTTCGACTTTTAAATGGAAAACGTGGTAAGTAACATTCACTGTGTACAATGTTTCATCCCATCTTCTGAACAAGGCGTTTTAAACTTTAATATATTAAGCATATTAGCTGATTAGTAAATACTTTTTGGTTTAATAGGTTGATATCAAACTTCGAACACTGCGAGGGTAACCTAACACGGGTGAGACATTCTTAACGATGCTCAGAACGACAAAGAAAATATTTACGGCTCCGTAATGTGTCGTTTTGCGTGGACGAGATTCACCCGAAACCAGGGTGAATCTAGCCTCCCACGCCTGCTCCCACGCAGACGTTCTTAGGCTTGTCACGCGTTCCTCCCCACGAACGTCTGCTCAACGGACCGGTCACATCCGTTCGTTGGCGGTTAGCCAATCATAGCTTCTCTGCCTTTCCGTGGAAAGCTGGACTTTGTCCGACTTTGACCCAACGCTTCAACACGAGAAATTTGTGCCGCAAAATGTTCAACATTCTCACTTACGTACGAGTTGCACCAGCAACTGCAAACGTACATATTATTTTAGAAGTACTGGCAACTGATAAGACCGACATTGAGGTCGAGGACCGGTACGGTTTTAATTGCCTGAACTAAGTCAAACAAAGGGCCGATATACAACACGCAAAACAGTCAACTGATTCGCACGTAAACAGCTACATTTCAATTATAGTGTCAGAAGGGACAAAAGGAGCAATAAACCTATTCATGGAACTCTAGAAACAGAAGCTTAACCAAATTGATGGAAGAAACATAAGAACCTCTCTACAGAAACGTGTAGCTTTCTCGAAGTAAAGCTACGGCGTCTCCGAAGAAAAAAAACGGACGTGAGTAAATATGATATGTGTGATAAGAAGCAACATACGCTCTACTTTAATACAAATACCTTGTTCTAATGAAACAACCGGGCCCAGCGCCACAATATGAAATGCAAGTAAGCAACATTTCACGGACAAGGTTTTTTCTATTCTTTTGGCAATAACTTTAGTAAGTATTTTATAATCTACATTCAACTAGACGCATATTTGCGTTCACTCGGGCTTTATGTTGGAGAGAAACTCTGGTTTTGTTGCTCGTAGTTTCGCAAGGTTTTTTTTTGTAATGATGGTTTATCTTGTAACTGTTTCTGTATCGGTATGTTGAAAATGCAGGGTTATTACTTATGTATACAAGTTGAAACTGATAGTTGTCATGTAGGCTGAAGACATGTTCCTGGGCTGGTTGGGGGAGATAATGCCCCCCATATATTAAGGGCTATTGTTTCAAACATTTTACTAGCAACCATTTATTTCATTATTATTTTTTTTGAGTTTCTACTTGAGTAAAAATTTTTTGGCTGGCTTAGAGAGTTGTGGCGGGTTAACAGATGGTTCCAGGTTAAGGTTGCTGGTAATCATCAACAGGTTTAATATAAAGTGTTAGGGAGATTACACTTTGTAACTTTGAAAACCAAATGCTGTTATTTCTTATCAGGAAAAGAATTGTAAAAGTCATTGGTCAAGGTTATTAGCATTTGAACTATGAATATTTTGGGTTGAGGATGTTTTTCATGATCCCTTGTAATATATTATGGCCTATTTTGTACAATTAGTCTCCAATTTGGTAGTTTGGATTTGGAGTTACAGGGCTAGTATACGTCAGTTTAAGAAGTTTTTATTGGTTAGAGTGATTGTGTGTTCTAGTTGGCTGTGAACTTAGAGTCTTTTGTCGTCTTTTGTTCTTTATCAGCTACTGCAGAGTGAATAGTGTTTTTTCTTCTGTGGGCATAGAAGAAATTGTCATCCATCATGAATGATAAAAATATTTTTATTTGTAAAGAATTAATAGTTCGTTAAATTTCAGATTATCTTTTGTGAATCATTTCATCTTATAAAAATTTACAACTGTAACAGGAACTTAACACGAAAGTTGAGAGATAAAAATACTTAATTTATCACTTAATGTACTAATGTGTGACAAATTAAGAAATACATGTTGCTAAGAAAGTATCCTTTTGTGAATTTCACTTTACATCATTGATTAATTGCAAATGTTACAACATTTATCTTCGTATAAAAAATTGACAACAGTAACTTGAACATGAAAGATAAACCACTTGACGAATTAAGCGAAAGATTAGTAATCAAAGTGAATACTCATCACTGTCACTAATGCGCTACCAATTAACAAACAGTTGTTACTAAGAAAGTATCCTTCTCATATGTTAATGTTACATTGTTTATAAATAGCAAATGTTCTGCCAATGTATCCTCGTCTAATTCTAAAACATCTGATTTCATACACGATGAGACTTTAGTTTATGCTTCTCTCGATTAACATTACATAACTCAGTTGATATAGCATGTTTCTCGATGAAAGGTTCACTCATAAATGTTCGCTCATAAAGAGATCTCTCGTAAGGTTTGCGGACCAACCCGTTCCGAAAGCGTTCCTCATCTTTTAGTGTGGGTCTACCGCGAACGCTGTGAGCACATTTTGTATCCGTTTTGTATCCGTACGCAGCATTTGTGCCGATCCGGCTTCCACGGTCTTTAACCAGTCGTTTCGCCAACGAGTCAGTTCGCCAACGACCAGTTCGCCAACGTATGAAGTCGATTCGCCAACGTCGAATGTCAGTTCGCCAACACAGCTAAACTACAGAATGCAGGGCCACTTTTTGCCTACACGCATATCAATTATTCCTCGTTCTTTTATCCACTGCCGAGCCAAACAAGCCGCTAAATATGTGAACCCAACACTTCACGCCACACAACTTATTCCTCCTTTCATCCACTGCCGAGCTAAACGAAAAAGTATTTTGGACGTTGGCTCCCGAAGTAACTGGTATATAAGCATTGGCGAACAGACATTCGACGTTTGCGAATCGACTTCATACGTTGGCGAACTGGTCGTTGGCGAACGACCGGTATTCGGCTTCCACCGCATAAACTCTTCTCCGTCCGCCATTACACCATGCCATGTGCTCATCAGTAAAATTTCCGCGCATGCGTATTAATTACAGAATTGCAAACTGCGGCTGAACGAAAAAAAAAACGAAGCCGAAATTTCAACTCGGGCGTTTCCTTTGGAAAGCCCGAGTAATAACGAGATCGGGCGTAGGTTTTCAAGTATGGATTTATCTTTGTTCTTTTTGGGATCAATCCCGATCAAACCGGATATGTAAAAGGCCGCTATATAGGCGACAACATCAGACTAATTCAAGATGTCATGTTTCTCAGACTCAACACTCCTGCAGTCCTCCGACATATTCAACGAAATTGAAGCTGGTCACTGCATTCCTCATCAAGTTTTAGTGCTATCTGGCTATGGACGAATCCTATTTACTACAGTGGGCGATGCTGCATTTCCCTCGCGATCATGGTTGCTAAAAGCTTTTCCAGACTGCACCAAATGTGCTAGAGAAAAGAATTTCAATGCAAAACTGAGATCTGCCAGGGTTGTTTCTGAGCATGCGTATGGCATGCTTAAAGGAAGATGGCGAGTCCTTTATAAAAAAACTGAGTGTAGAAGATGCAATATTAAAGCAATCATAATGTGTTGCATAGCTCTTCATAACCTGTGTATTAAGAGAAACGACCCATGAAATCCAAGGTGGAAGCTTGAAGTAGAGGATCTTCACATTATTCGACAGGCCACAAAACGAACAGAAGATAGAATGCTAGCCCAGGATGTTCGACAAAAGATTGCTAGTTGGTTGTGGTCTTTCCATGGGTAATTTGCGGTTTCCTTAAAACAATGCCATAATCATCATGCTATTTGCAAAGCATGCTATTTGTGAGAGCAAGGCTAACTTTGACTTCTTGCCACCCCCCCCCCCCCACTCCTCACCTCCCATGTAAGGGGCTTTAGGATAGAACAAATAACATATAGAGGGTCTATGACGTTCTTAAAGTAAATAATATAAGCAGGCAAAAAGGATTCAACTTGTAAATTTGACCAAACGACGCATGCAATAACAGTTACCTTTGCTGATATTACAATGGCTAAATGTATTGAGACGTTTTGTTAAAAGTTAACTTTAAAACACAACAATATTGTACTGTTTATGTTAAAACTGAATTTCAAAAAAACATTGCTGCAAAATTACAATGAATTTAAATAACAACTTTCCTGGCAAATACAATCTTTGAGTTTTATCTTTAGAAAGTATAAAGAACCACAACAACAACAGCTTCTCTGTATATTCTTACAAGGCAATGGTTGAGCTTTATCAACAGTTACATAAACTGAGCAAAGACTAAAATACAATCTTTGAGTTTTATCTTTAGAAAGTATAAAGAACCACAACAACAACAGCTTCTCTGTTTATTCTTACAAGGCAATGGTTGAGCTTTATCAACAGTTACATAAACTGAGCAAAGACTAAAATACAATCTTTGAGTTTTATCTTTAGAAAGTATAAAGAACCACCACAACAACAGCTTCTCTGTATATTCTTACAAGGCAATGGTTGAGCTTTATCAACAGTTACATAAACTGAGCAAAGACTAAAATGATGTCCAAATCACATTCGGTGATAAAAAGGCATACTTCCAGATGGGTTTTCAGTATCGTTTGCTTGATCATACCAGTTTGGTGGTCGTTGCACGGATACAGGTGGATAGGTTCCAAAACCACTCGTTGAAGCAAGGGATGGGAGGCTTTTGCCTGCTGCCGACCCAGGCATGAGTAGTTGTGCAATTTGCAGTTCATGCCTTCTATTGGCTTCTGCTTGCTCTCTTTGAAAATTTAGAAAAAGCTCATCCCTTTTTCTTTCGGCTTCAAGAAGGGCCTCAAGCCTTTCGTCGCTGTTTTTTTCTTGTTTTGTTGAACACCGTTCAATACTTTGCACCATTTGCCACATGGCTGCGGTCTGTGTTTTGGGTTGTTTCTTATTTTTGGATGCCACTTTCACAACAGTGTCTTTCCTTGCTTTCTTCTTTGGTTGTGCGCACTTGTTATCATCATCATCGCCTTTATCTTTACAACCACCCTGTTCAATATCGCCATCATCTACGCTGGGGACTAGGGTTAATGATCTTTTACGCAGACCCAGGCTGTCGACACTTTGGCTATTTGAATGGCCCGAAGCAACACTTTCACGTTCTTCATCTGTTGAGCTTTCATCACCTGAATCTTGATCTGAAGCAAGCAAGTCACTTGCTTTACTGCTGATAGATAGCATATCGTCGACACTTTCGCTAAAAAGTGGATCAAGAAGTTCATACCAACTTCTTAGCTCCCAGGCCGCTTCCTGTTCGAATCTTTGTGTTTATCGTTCTCCACTCTTTTTTAAGCCACTTGTACTTTGCTCTTAATTGTGGGACATTAAACTGGTAGTTGTCGTCTGCACCTTCATTTGCCAACACATCCTCAAATTCTTCAAGTATCTTCGTCAAAATACTTTCGTTCGCCGTCTTCTTAAAAGCTAACGTTTCTAGGACAATAGCCCACGGTTTATCTCTGGCTTCTAAGGAAGACAAGACGGTGGCAAAAATGAAAACTTCGTTCTCTGTCCACTTGTTTTTCTTAAGTGTCTTTCCTGCCTTGCCTGCCTTCGTCTTCCCAACTTTCGGCGCCATGTTTTCGTTCCCAGAACTCAACGCGCTCTTTCTAGTTCCAGGCTTTTCAGGGCAAAATCAGACGAGTTTATTCGTCCTAATGGGAATTCAAGACGGATCATCCGTCTCGTCGGATGATCTGTCTTCAAAATCCGTCTACCTGGACGGATTTTCAGACGGATAAAAATAGACAGATAATTCGTCTAAAATAAGCACCGTCCCGTTTTCACACTAAGACGGATGATCCGTCTTAGACGGATTATCCGTCTCTAGTGTGAAAACGGCCAATTTACTAAACAACGGTCACGCGTCACCTTTTTTTCAATTACATCGAGGCGTCAGGCAGGGATGCCCCTTATCGGGCCTCCTTTTTGTAATTGAGATTGAGCTTCTCGCAAGGGCTTTGAAAAGCAACAGTGACATCAAAGGCATATTCGTTGGCGGAAAGGAAATAAAAGTCACCCAATTCGCTGATGATACAACAGTGTTCGTTAACGTCCATCAGTCTGTTATCAACCTTTTGAAGCTTCTTAGTGAATTTAAACAAACCTCCGGTCTAGAGATAAATACAAGCAAAACAGAAGCGATGTGGCTTGGAGCCTGGAGAAACAAAACTGATACCCCATATAATTTTAGATGGCCTCAAGAACCGATTCAAGCTCTCGGCATTTTCTTTTCGTATAACTCCGACGGTGCAAATAATCTGAATTTTAGAGAGAAAATTACCAAATTGGAAAACACGCTTAAAAATTGGAAAAGAAGAAAGCTTACTCTCCATGGCAGAATCAAAATAGTGAAAACTCTAGGTTTATCGAAGCTAATTTATAATACTTCTGTGCTCGAGATCCCCGATTGTGACGTCAAAGAAATAAACAAACTAACTTTCAATTTTATATGGGAAGGAAAACCAGCCAAAATAAAAAGAAAGACCATAGTAAGTGATATAAGTCAAGGAGGATTAAGAATGATGGATTTTGAAATCATGAATAAAGCGCTGAAAATTGCTTGGATCAAGAGAATCACCGAACACGTTCACCCCGCATGGAAAGTAATACCAGAGTTCGCCGCCGCCAAATATGGAGGTTTACCTTTTCTAACAGAATGTCAATACGATATCAAACATCTCAACCTTGATACCCTTCCACCTTTTTACCACACGCTACTTAAGTATTGGCAAGAATACAATGCTAACAAATTTTCAGGAGACCACTGTATACACAACAAAATCATCTGGAATAATAGTCGCATCCTGATTGAAGACCGGCCAGTTTTTTTCAAACCCTTATTTGAGGCTCAGATTACACGCATTAAACATTTTTTAAAAGAAGATAACACCTTCCTCTCACTAGACGAGCTCATTCGTAAAGTGAACATCAACATCCCTTTTACACAATACTATGGCCTCATCGCCGCCATTCCTACAGAATGGAAGGATATATTAAAACAAAGCAACTCACACCTAAACGCCCCTCTTGAAGACCTTCCCTCGACCCGTGTAGCCTACGCTACACTTCTAAACAACTACGCAAGTCCACCGACATCAGAGGACAGAATTCTAAATTACGGTTTCTCTAAAGTAAGCATCCACAAAGTGTACACGTTGCCTTTCCTAATTACAAAAGATTCGAAATTAATTGCGTTCCAGTTTAAAATCATACACCACATTTTACCTACTAAATCCAGCTGTCGGAAATCGTGTGATTACATAATCAGACTTATTTTTACGCGTTTAAATATTGATTGTTTAAGTAACTGTAGCCAACCAAGAACGGAAGTGGCCTGTCCGTTGAGCAGACGTTCGTGGGGAGGAACGCGTGACAAGCCTAAGAACGTCTGCGTAGGAGACTACAGGGTGAATCACCACGGAGTAATGATCAAGTAAGAGGTAATGTTCATCCGTAAGCACAAGTGTCTAGCGCTGCTATCATCATTGTTTATTTGCTACTTCATTTTTGCTCGCTTCATTGAAAACGAGGAGGGTATTCCTAAATACAAAACCGTCCAAACGGAAGATCACAACTCTACCAACAATGATTCTGTACTTCTGCCGTGGATGCCGGATTCTCTCGCTTTCATTTATTCGGACGGTGCACGATTCAACATGGCGGATGAGAATGTTTCGCTCTTGGTAATTTTTCCTTATTCAACAAAGCAGAAGTACATTTCTCCGAATGATAAACGTTTTCTTTTCAAGTTGAGCCATTTCCTTGGTTCAGTGAAGGAATTCCACGGCGCAACTTGTTTGGAAGAGCCTTTAACACACGGAACAGAGAGCGATTCACAACGTGATTACAGACCGAAAAACAAAGAGGTAAAACCCGTTGGAAATATCTCGCTGGATTCGTCTTGGTGTCGATTTGTCGTCGCAAAGAACTGGAGCGTTCACATTAGAAGTACAGGCCTGGTGCGAAACGTACAATTAGAACATTTTCTACCAGTCGAATTCAACGGTTCGGCTGACAAAGAACTGACTACAATACAAAGCTGTAATATTCTACAAGGGCCATTTGTGATGAGAAAAGACATATTTAACGGATTAGGAGGATTACTAAAAGGCTTTGGAAGATTGACCCTGTTGGAGTTCTTTATGCGTTCGAAGGGCAAATTGAAAATGGCTAAGCTGACAAACTGCGTGTGGACCCCCGATATCGTGCGCGCAAATCGAGGAACTCTCGAAGGATCAAATGCAGTTCCCGAATATGCATCATTTGCAAACAAACACAGAGTTCTTCGCATTGTAACGGACAACAGAATCGAGTGGACAGCATGCGCGGCAAACTGGAAATTGTGCCCGGAAAAACCGTACGTAAGGCCAAGAGACTTTCCTAGCTTAGTAGCACCGATCTGCTGCAGCGCCGTTTTAGGAGAAATGCTAACGGATTTTAAATGGGCTTTGAACACACTTGGTGTGGAATACCGTGTAGTTTATGGAACTCTGTTAGGCGCTGTCAGAAGTCAGGCCATTATTCCATGGACACAAGACATTGACATTGCTCTGCCAGAGTTGTCGTTTGACCAAAATTCTCGGACATTTTCTGCTCTTCAAAGACTGCTCGGAAATAAGTATTACGTGGGAGAATCCTTCGGTATGCCGAGGGGCCACCCGCTACTGCCGCCTTATATAGAAATAAACGCAACCCCCTACTTTGATGGGCCTGATGATGTAGAAGGAAATGCGTTATTTACCAGTGAGCTTGAGGAAGCAGTGAAGGGTATGCTGCCAGTGTCACTCAATTGGAGGGAACGCGGTTATGTTGACTTTTATGAAGCTCCTGCGCAATGGATGTTGGGTTTCTCTCTTGTCACCATTAACAATGAACAGTTTAAAACCGTGAAGGAGATCAATTACGAGTTAACTAACTGGTATGGTGAGAACTACTTGCATCCGGTGCTCAAAGGAAACTGGTCTGGTTTCAGTTAATCAAACCATTGCCCGAAGTTGCTAGGAAATGACTTTATGTCGACCCTGACTTATCTTTTCTGGTCTTTCCTAAGTAGGTAGGTACTGGGTAGGTAGGTACTGGGTAGGTAGGTACTGGGTAGGTGGGCAGGTAATCTTCATTTCTACACGATCTTCCATTGGGATGTGTTTACTAAACTAATTAAACTAGGTGCCTGCCTGCGCGTACCCAGGCAGTTGTTATATGGTCTTATATTGAGAAGCGTTATACTGGCAATTGAGCCAAATGTTTTGTATTTGAAGTTGTACGACATTCAATATGAAAATCGATGTGCTTGCAGAAGGGTATCACAGGTTTACCATATTTGCAAGCTATTCTTCCCTTTGATTGCATTTCTGGAATCAATAAATAGCTTGTCACTTGTTTGCAGACCTTTAAGGCATGAAATGAGTCAAGGTCTTTATATCAACTTCTCAAACTCATTAATTATTCATGCAGCTCTTACCCAACCAGAGGATCTTATTCTGGTCAGGTGGACGGGTTTAGAAACCCAATGAAAAACGAGTTGAAAACCACAGTGTGTTTAATTTAATTCTTGCTCAATGGTGACGACATTGTGTTTTTGGTTCACTTTCATACTTGCTGTACACTTCTGACCTAAAATGGCACTGACATTAGAAATTTTATCAGACTAAATGCACATGTTACCTCGGAATAGCCAGCTGGCCACACACTTTTCTCTTCTTCGTTAATTTTAGGAGGTCTAAATCTGCACTCTGCCATTTGCTTTGTAAAGCAACATGTTCGCTCAGAACTGACAAACAGCTAGGTAACAATGTGACATCAGTTGATGAATATTCAAAAGTTGTCCCAGCATAGCAATTATTGGTGATAGGATCATGCACATCATGCACATTTTTTGAGGATCATGCACATTTCACATCTGAAATGTAATAGTTGAATTGAGAAAACGTATTCAAATGATAATTTAAACTAATTTTCTTTGTTGGAGAAGTAATTTCAAAAACTCGTGCTTCGGGTTTCATCAGGTTTCCAAACGCTTGAAAGCAATAAAACCACTCAGCCTGCGGCCTCGTGGTTTCAAATGTTTCTCGCATTTGGAAACCTGATAAAACCCTCGCACTCGTTTTTGAAATATTACATATAAACCTTTCAGTCTATCTTCGTTAGCCTCTTTTGTATGTTTCTCTAGCAAGTGAGGCGAGCTTGAGGGATTCACACAAGGAAGGAACTTGTCTTGTGCCATGTGCATTCCTTGAACTCGGAAAATACACATTTAAACCAAAAATTATTTGTTCAAAGGTGCCTACTTGTATAAATCCACTGTTGAAGCAAAGAACTCTTAAGTTTCCCAACAAAGAACCTTTCATCTTGAGATGGATACTTTTGAACAATTTTGTATTACCGGTACTTTTACAAAAGACTTCAAATGTTTTTTTCATCAGCATATACTCCCTCCTGATCAAAACACCATAGCCCGCCAATCAGATTGTTATAAGTGTAGTAGCCTGCAGTTCTATATCTTACAGTAACATATCTTGGTAGTAAAAAGCATGGACAGATAGTAATTTATAAAAACAAGTTGTTATTTTGAAGTTCTAATTGAGTTGTTATAATTTTGACATTTTCTTGTCTTTCAACTTTGGTTTATAGGTAATATTAGGAGTTCTGTGACTACAGAAATATTGCACATTTGAGTAAAATAAGTCATTTTTGGCTTAGTTTACTCAAAATGTTGAGTGTAGTTGCCTACAATATGAGTAGAATGAAGAACACAAAATAGTGAGCAGAAAACACTCATAATTTTTACCCTTTTAAAATATGCTTATTCACAAAACTGGGTACACATTACTCAAGCTACCTGCTTGTTGAATTGACACACAGCTTAACTTTTAACTCCCTGCCCTGTTTCAGGAGTTAAGCTGACAAGACAGCTGACAAATTATACACTATCTTAATGGGTACAATGGTACTAAGAAAGCTATATAAGTATACTAAATTGGTTTGTTTATTTGTCAACCTGTGTAGAGCTGTTGAAAGTGGCTAAATTGTCATTTAGCATACATGCATACATGTATTATTGTGTCTAGTTGTTCTGGCATCAATGGCACTAAATGAGACACCATCTAAAGCAGAAATTTATTGACAACTTATTTCTTGAAATGACCTAAAATATATTGCTTTCAGATTAAATTCACAGCAATATTTCTTAAAGTTTAGACCTGTATAAACAAACCAAGTCAGACTGGCATATGTAATACAGGCATGAAAAATTATTCCTCCTCATGGGGAGCCAGCCTGGTGAAGCTGGACAGCCCAGCTCATTTAACAAACTCAGCCGTAAATGGTGTTTCAACTACTTTTGCTACCAATAGGGTATAAAAAATATGTCACTGCAAGCAGTCAACTCTGTAAGGCATACAAAAAAAATCCCTGGCATAGCAATTAAAGCCCTTACTCTTCCCAAGGGGATAAAAATCACCAAGCTCAGCTTGCTTCACATATGACAACTCATTTTCTGGGTCATCCTTGAAGGCATTAAAATGAGTGACATTTTAATTAAAGAACTCTCAAGGTTGTATGCTGTGAAATTACTTTTTATTTCCATCTAAAATAAAAACTCCCCTGACTTCCCCCAAAATTGGAATGCCATGCACAATTCCAACTATAATAACATAGCTCCTGCAATATTTATTGCCATACACTTCTGCCCAGGTGGCTCTGTGTTATGAATTCGCAAATACAGTCGTAACACTTTGGATTCGTTTATT
>CM042751.1:16857598-16887433 GCA_022496165.2 Catalaphyllia jardinei | reverse complement strand
GCTCAACCTTACAATTTTGAAGAGAAAATATATACAGATCACTCTTGAAGGTTTTAAACCTTTTAAAGGTTTAACGCAGGCTTATTGAGGGTGATAAGGCTAATGTGAACCTGCTCAAACAAACACATCAATAATGGCAGTTTCTTACAAAGTGCTCATTTCCATCAAATCGATACTGGGTACGTAAAAGCGAATGGTATGTACTTCCCATCAATTAATTCCTTGCACCGTCAATACTGATGGAAGTCTGGGGAGTTAGCATGGATATATCTATGACGCTCTAAAGTGTAGTTATCTCCACAAGATTAAGGTTGGATGTCCACTCTTTCTCCACTGGAATTTTGAATGACTTTATAACTTTTTTTTCTTGGAGGCTCTTGTCCTTGTCGATGTGAGATCATCTTGCCAGTCTTGTGAAGCGGTGTTAAGATCTACAATGACCCCTTTGTTACTGTTGACACCCGCAGGTAAAGATGGAATTTCCACACTTATCTTCGTTAGAGGCAATTTTAACACAACCGCATTGGTCGGGATCTCTTTTTCATCTTCGATTAGTGTAGAAGAGAATGATAGCAATTTAGTTCAATTCACTGTCAGAGGCTTCTTGTGCTCATATTGTATGAGCCGATGAGCCATTCTAGTGTTCCCTCTTTCAAATTAAAATAACATTTGTATAATAAAAAAAAACATCAATGCTTAGCAGCTTTATTGCTGCGGATGAGGATTTAAAAAGAATATATTAGACTGCGAGCAGTCTCTCTTTTCCTCGAAAATCCATTGGAAAGAACGCAAAAGAAGTAAGCGTGCGAACGTGACTGTGAGCGTGACGTGGGGGCGGCGATGCCGCGAGCCCCTGGTAGCGTGGGCGTCGGGACTGCACTGGTTTCGTACAACGATTGGGATGCCCGGCACTCTGGTGACGGAGTAATTATATGTAGCGTTGCAGTTGTGTCCTGCGTGGCAGATATGTCTTAAACGTTTTGACCAATTGTATGTGTCGTTGTTTCTTCCAATGAAATTGCGTTGTGACAGTGTCTTCTTAGAACGAAGATCAGTTACCAGTCTTATGGCTGCGTATTATTAGATAGAACCCATGATATCATTGGCTCAGTATATCCTATTACGTCAGAGGACATATCTGCCATATAGGACATAACTGCAACGGTACAATTATATTGGTCGGTCTACGAAGTTATGACGCACATCGGTCAGTAACCTTTACAAGTGACATGCAACGCACGCCAAATCTTTGTTGTAATGTTTGTCTCCTACGGCACGACTTCAACGGTTCGTGACATTTGCCTCTTTATTTTAATTTCGATCTCGCGACCTTTTTATTAGTTTTATGATTTACGTTTGTTTTTAAAGGACGGTGGTATTAGGAGGACTCTAATTCAGAGTATAGCCGTTTGACCGAGCAGTATGAACATTTTTGAGAAGTCATTTTCGTGGTTTTAGCTGCAATCCGGATATAGCTTCAACAAATTCGCCTAAACAATTGGCCATTCCGAAATTGAGCAGGGGACTGGGCGAGTTTCAAATTTTAACCAATCGATAAACTGACACCACCACATGAAAGACCATGTTGAGATTGGTCATTTGACCAAGTATGATGCTTTTAGGGCGAACAGAGACCAAGTTCTAGAGCGTGAAATATGGTTCAAAATCCATACAAACGTCTGTAATTTTGAGACAGCGTCCCCCAAAATCATACAAACTCTTAAATTTTTTATGATTTCTGTGATACTGTTTAAAATGGGCAAACATAGCAGTTTTCATCTCAGCTTCATTCAAATAGTAGATGCATGACAGGATTTTACGGTTGTCACAGAATTGATAAGAAATTTTAAGAGTTTATATGGTTTTGGGGGACGCTGTCTCAAAACTAGACACATTTGTATGGATTTTAAACCATATTTCAAAGTCCATAACTTGGTCTCTGGTCACCCTAAAAGCATCGTAATTGGTCAAATGACCAATCTCAACATGATCTTTCATGTGGTGGTGTCAGTTTATCGATTGGTTAAAATTTGAAACTCGCCCCAGTCTCTTGCTCGATTTCGGAATGGCCAATTAGACACCGGACTGTCATATTCAAAACAGGGCGGAGTTGTCACTGATGTTACCTATCAAAGTAGCATCCAGATCGAAACCATGCCGGTCAGTGCAGTCTTTTCGCTCGTCTCCTGACGCCCACGCTACTAGCGGCTCGCGGCGTCGCCGCTCCCACGTAACGCTCGACCGTAACGCTCAAAGTCACGTTCGCACGCTTACTTCTTTTGCGTTCTTTCCCACTGATTTTCGAGGAAAAGAGAGACTGCTCGCAGTCTAAGAATATATAAAAGGGAGTACGAATTCTCGGATTCATCACTTTTTGTTAAACTGCATATATTTTCCTGCTGAGTTCTTGGCAAAAAAAGAGCGGAATTATTTATTATTCATTGACGTGAAGTATATATGAAATATTTCATATATTTGAACTGCGGTTGTAGATCAAAGTGAAGAATGATCATCGCAGTAAATTTTCCAATTTAAGCAACTGGAAAGAAGAAGCCTGAAAAAATCAAGGCTTTAACTCATGGGAGAATGAACTCACATAAATTGACCTCGCTCCCAATGTGTGGCTTTATAGCTCAGTTGGTAGAGCATCGCACCGGTATCGCGGAAGTCACGGGTTCGAATCCCGCAAGCTAAGGGTCTTTTAAGGCGGGGGTACACCTGAAGGCTGTTTTGACATCGCTTAACACTGTCTTTCTGCCAATGTCTCTCATGTAACCTTGACCTTATTTCCCGAAAAAAAATTACACAATGCCCGAAAGCGTGAGTAGTACACACGCACTCAAATCGCAGTAAAAACAAAAAATGTTCCCAATTCTCACGTCGAATGAAACTATCATCATTCCGAAAACACAGTGGACTTCCAATTTTTGGAACCTCTAAGGGAAACGAAAATTACTTTTAAAAATCGGATAGTTCGAGAAATCGAAATTACAGCGTTTGATTGAGGAAGGGAAACGACTTTTGGTTCAAGTTATCTGGAAGGATCGAAAAAAAAAAGGGTTCGGGAAATCGGGATTCCACTGTAGTTCGGGTATTTTGCGGAAACATTGCATACTCCTAGCCTATTCAACAGCCTGGTAAAATCAGAAACTTATAAAAAAGTACAGTTAATTGTTCCTTGTACGAGAAGTTCACGAAAATTTTAAACCGGCACTTTGCGGAGCCATTCAAAACGGTTCTTTTCAGCGCCACCACAAAAACAAAAGTCTTGGCAGGAGCCCATCTTGGTTTTCCTTTGCTTTCATCCTTTTGTCATTGCTTTCTTGATGGAAATAACATCCATCTCGTGGATTTCCACGATACACATTTTACTGAAATATGGCTTTTCGAAAACAGAATACCTGCATGCAATTGTGGATCCTTAGATCATAAGCATTTGACCTTAACTCCGTTTTGACAAGACAAACGTAACTGAAAGTAGCCTACAAGCCTGGCCTTGACTACCTTTTAGAATGTTTTCTCTGAGTACCTTTGCCCGAATCATCAATGTTTTGCCCGAAAATTTTCAAAGGTTTCTGAGACTGGGGAGGCTGCAGCCCCCCTCGCCCCCCTGGCCCGTACGCCTATGGACAGAGGTTGAAAGTCGGCTAGGGAAATCATTTAAGCCTGGTTTTCGCTAGCGACGCATATGGTAACGCACACCAATGGTTTAAGTCGTATTTAGAGAATCGTACTCAAATATGCTCCATCAATGGGTCGCTCTCTCAAAACTGTTTATTAAGTTGCGGTGTACCCCAGGGGACGATTTTAGGTTCATTATTATTTCTGTTATACATCAACGATCTTCCAAACTGTCTTTCAAATTGTGAGCCGAGGATGTACGCTGATGACACCCACCTTACGTACGCAGGTGATAATGTAGACAATATTCAGTTGCATCTAAATCAAGATTTAGAAAATGTTCACAATTGGCTGAAAGCAAACAAACTTACTCTAAATATGACTAAAACCGAATTTATGCTTATCGGATCTAGGCAGAGGCTAAGTACTCTCACAGAGTCCCCGACATTTGCAATTAATGATTTTGAAGTTAGCCAGGTCACTACTGTAAAATCACTTGGAGTGACCATCGATGACAGACTTGATTGGAATGGCCATATCGAGAAAGTAACAAAGAAAGTCGCTTCTGGTATTGGGGCCATAAAACGAATAAGGCACCTTGTCCCTCAGGCGACCTTAAAACTAATATATCAAGCTTTAATACAGCCACACTTTGATTATTGCAACATTGTTTGGGGAAACTGTGGGATAACCTTACGGAATAAGGTTCAAAAGCTACAAAACAGAGCAGCCCGTGTTCTGACCTACTCAAGCTATGACGTAGATGCTGGTCACCTTCTCAAACTTCTAGGGTGGAAAAACCTAGCTTGCCAGCAACGATTTCAAAGAGCTACGATGGTTTACAGGTCTCTGCACGGGTTGGCTCCAAACTATCTTAGTTCTAAATTTGAAAGGCGAGAAGTCGCATATATAACCTAAGGGACTCTGAAAATAAACTCAATGTTCCATTACCGCGCACAAACTATTACAAAAACAGCTTCAGCTATAGTGGCGCCATTCTCTGGAACAGTCTCCCTTGTAACTTAAGGGAAGCAGAGTCCCTTGGGCAATTTAAACGATTACTCAAAGAACTGTAAGGCACGGCATTCGTGGAAAGCAGCTTTTTTATTTAAATATATATATATATATTTTTATTTTTATATTAGTGTTAGGTATTTTTATAGCTGACGAATTTTGTACCGTGGATAAATAAAGATTTACTACTACTACTACTGCATAAGTGCAAGCACAAGCGCAAGCATAATGCTCCATTTTCACACAACGCAAGCAAACGCAAGCATAAGCGCAAGCACAAGAAAAAGGAAAAATGTTGATCCTTGTGCTTGCGCTTGTGCTTGCGCTTATGCTTGCGTCGCTAGCGAAAACCAGGCTTTAAGGCCGGGTATCTGTATTAACGTTGTAGCATCGAACGCACTCTCATAATCTTTGATTACTACTTTTGGTATGTCATTTCTTAGCAGTCTCGCCTCCGTGGTCGAAGTCTTAGATCAACTTGTACAATAATAAAAAGAAATGGAAACTGTAGAACAAACTTATTTCATATATGCTACGATCTGAGACTGGTCACTGCACATTCGAACTAAAACCAACCAGCGTCCCCAAGGTTCTTCTGCCTTCAAAATCTACTGGTTTGGACAAAATATCTGCAAAACTCTTGCGCGAATGTGCTGATTTAATAGCCGAATCACTCTGTACTATCTTTAATCAACCCATTGTTTCTGGAATTTTCCCTGATGAATGGAAACTTTCGAAAGTCGTCCCCTTGTTCAAACAGGGTAATCGTTCGGATTTAAATAATTACCGCCCAATTTCAGTTATTCCAGTTGTAGCTAAAGTCTTCGAGAGAATCATTTGTGATCAACTTTATAATCACCTTACTATACACAAACTCATTTCAAGACACCAATTGGGATTTCGACTTCTTCATTCCACTATCACTGCATTACTTGAAGCTACTGATAGCTGGGCTTACAACATTGACCAGGGTAATGTAAACGCAGTCGTTTTCTTGGATTTGAAGAAAGCCTTTGACACCGTCGATCTCGATATTCTTTTGTCTAAACTTATGAAATATGGTGTCCACGGTACTTCATACGATTGGTTCAGATCATACTTGGACTGTCGTCGTAAGCAACGATGTTTTATAAATGGTTCTCTCTCTGGGGACCATTTCCTTACTTGTTGTATACCTCAAGGTACAATTCTGGGTCCACTTCTTTTTATAATATATATCAACGACTTACCTAACTGTCTATCAAATGCTGAACCTCGAATGTATGCCGATGACACACACATATCCTTTGCTAGCAATACTGACATCCATTGGAATTAGGTCTGAAAACTGCGTTTGAAATTTGCAATAACTAAAAATCATTGTAAGTAACATTTTCAGGTTTGCATTTGACTGTTATTAGACATCCAGTTTTTACCTATTCTGCATATTCAGCCAAACCGAGTGACATCATTTAATCACGTGACAATCCCAGTAAAGCTACTCATTTGTCATGGTTATCATACACCAAAATAACCAAGAGGAATAAATGTTGTAAAAATGAGTGTTAGAATTTGTCCCTCGTTTTGATACCAAGTGGCTCTTGTATCCGCTTAGGTTAGAATCGCAATAAGTCGCGAAATATTTTGTGGTTTGATCGACATTACAGCCGTGATTACTGCATTATAGATCTAGATAGGCATAGCTGATAGCTCGCGTTTCAGTTCTACCGAAGACCCCTTGAGATCAAAATCTATTCCGTTTGTGATTCTAAAGTTATAGATTTCGCTAGATTTTGGCTGCTTTTGAGTTCTTTTCTACGTATAACGTGCGCTTGGTTTATTGATCACTATTTCAGTTGACCGCTTCGGTAAGTGCCCTGAGGCCACAAGAAGTCCAAGATTAAAAATAGGGATACGGAGGAACAATTAAAAGAATAGTAAACCTGTATTGGCTTGGTCTTTCCATTACAGCTCTTTCCAGGCAAGGGAAAAATTATTGGAAACGGGGCCTTGGGTATAGAGGTGTAAAAGTGCCCAGGCCACACCCATTTGACTAGTTCCCAGTCTTCTAATCAGGCCTGGCTGCTCATTCTAAAATGGCGGTCATAATTTGCGAACTGATTTGATTTGATGAATTCTCCTTGGCGCTACTGTGGATATCTTCGTTATTTTTCGTTATGAATGAATACGAGGAAGACACTTGGAGTAAGTATATTTGATAATAATGCAAATGTGGGAAATATGTTTGAAAATCGTTTTATTCAAGTCAGGAGACTGCGGAGTGAGCTCTAAAAGGTAAAAAAAAAGGGTTAAGTCTGCTTACGAGCCAAGCTAGGCGCAATTCTAAACTAGGGTATTTAAAAGATAGTAATGCTGCGGCCCATTCTGTTGATAGTGACATATTTTACGTAGTCATTGATCTATCTGCGCGTTCCAAGTGTTACATTATAACCTTTATTTCTTAAAGTAGTGTCAAATTGTGGTGTGCAACTTAAAATCTGTGCTTGTATGTATCAAATTCATGCATCATGACGAATCGATGGCGAGGCGTGACGAGGGATCGAGACAATAAAGCACATACACATACACACATGATACACATCTACCTCCCCCAAGTTTACCAGAAAATCAAGAAGATGAAATTTGAAAGATGTGGAAATTGTAGGGGCAGAAATTTCACTTATAAATTCTGAACTAGTATACATTAGTCTAGAGTGTTGACAGTATCAAAAATGCGTCGATCGCTAGCCTGCGAACTATTTCCGGCTGTCACTTGTCTCCCCTGGCAGCACCAGTGACAGCTGGAAATACCAGCGTCTGCGTTCGCAGGCTAGTCATTTGCCGGATAGGTGAAGCTGCTAAAACTTAAGTTTAAATTCATGTTTGGATGAAAAGAAATTGATCGTAGCATACATGAAAAAAGTGTCTTCTACAGTTTCCTTTTGTTTTAATTATTCTACAGGTTTTAGTAACGACGATTTCTCTTTACCTGATTAAGAATTCGACCACGGTGGTGAGACTGCTAAGAAATGACATACTAAGTTTAAAATAAGATGTCACAATTAATCGTCCAGACCCGGGCGTCTAGATTTTTACAAACTTTAACGTACTGCATTAAAAACAAGTAAGAGTTGTGAAAGTCAATCATGATCTCCTGCACATCGTTTTACAGGTAAATCAGAGCAAAATTTCAGTGGAATCCATGCGAAAAGACTATATGACGTCCTCATGTTGTTCGTGGCGCAGATTTCCAAATAATAAATGTCTGCAAGAAAACAATGACGACACATTTAATACATATGACGCATCGCTGCAGTAGAGTGCGATTATGGCTAAATTGGAGAATAGTGAACTTCGACTACCGATTCTTCCAATTAAGATTGTTATGAAGGTGATGTACCGATTCTACAATTCTTCTGATTTTACGATTCTTCCGATTTAACAATTTTTCCAATTTTACGATTCTTCTGATTTTACGATTCTTCAGATTTTATGATTTTACCTTAAGATTGTCATGAAGCTGATAACATAATAACTGTACATAAAAGCAAGAATATACTTCATTCTTTCATCTACTGCAGAAAACCGTAGAATAGGAAGAATTGTAGAATCGGTACATCACTGTAATAAAACTCGAGGTAAAATCGTAGAATCGGAGGAATCGTAGAATTGGTACATCACTTTCATAAATCTTTAGTGGTAGATCGGAGAATAGTAAGCCAAAATCGGAGTACTATTCTCCAATTTAGCCATAATCGCACCACTCTCCATCGCTGGTGATCATGACAAAAGCGCATGGTGATCTTAATTGTTTGGACATGAATTGATACACATCAACCTCCTCTTCACCAAATCCAAATAAATGGAAAGATGTGGAAAATATAAGAGTAGAAAGCCGACTCAAAAATTTTGAACTGGTACACACACATCTAAAATTGAATGTGACGGACTCTGATGAGGACGCGTTGGTTGCGATATGTGGAAATGCTGAAGGACCTGAAGTTTTAGCTTAAAATTCATGTTTGGATGAAAACAAATCGTTCGCAGCAGATATAAATTAGCGTGTTCTACGGTTCTAATTTCTTTTAATTATCCTACAAGCTAAGGTACCAGCGATTTCTCTTCATTAAGAATTTGACGAGGGAGGCGAGACTGTAAGATGTGACAATTAATCGTCCAGATAATTCTGCATTAACAATAACAGCAAGGGTTGTGAAAGCCAGGCAGGATCTCGCTCACATCGCTTTACTAACCTTTCTCAACTGCAATCCACGCGAAAAATTACGCCAACACAAAGGTGTCACAACCTCGTGTTGTTTGTGGCATGGGCTCCTGTGGTGCCCCAATGCATTCTGGTAGAAGGCGCAATGCATTCTGGTAAAGAGTGATGAATTCGAGAATTCATACTCCCTTTTATATATTCTTCTTAAATCCTGTTTATGTTGCTGCTCGCTCGCTACGCTCGCTCCGCAGCAATAAAAGATGACAAGACTTTACTGTCGATTCAGGAAACTTTGTTGTTTAGTTAACAAGAAGCAGAGTAAGTTATAGACATGCTACATTCTTATGAATTACATTTCTCAGGTACTCTCAAACATGATAAATGGATTGGTGACTTGGTACCCTGGTCCCAGAGGTTTTTCTTGATTTTTCACCACATGAGTGAGCTGGGAGAGAGCGAGAACGAAAAACCTCTGGTTACCTTGGACTTGAATCTCACTTTCATGCAAGCGCCAGCTGTCTAACCCGTCAATTTGATAATTCAAAAAGCGACCAATGGAAGCTTAGCAATCACATGCTTATCAGCTGCTAATTTTTCCACTCGGGTGGTGAAGAGTTGTATCTTTTGAGAGAGGTGCAGCATTGCGGTTTATCACTATATGACTAATTATCACTTTTGATATATCAAGAAATATCTTATATGTTTCTTGTAAGCAACGTTGATAATATCATCATGATTTATCACTGGTTTTATAAGGGGCTGATTTTTTGATATTCCGCATTAGGTTTTTATCATATGAGCATAATTTATCATGATATTATCAGAATATTTAATTAAGTACTAAGAACTTCTTCTTCACCCTGTGATATAGTGATAAATCATGATATTATCAGAATTTTTGCATTTAATACAAATGTCATCTTTTCCCTGTGATAAAGTGACATATCATGATACAAATAATTATTGTACTGTCCCTTGACTACTAATAAAAGCTAACTGCAAGCAAACAGCAGTGTAACTAACCAATTTTGATATTATCATGATATATCAACAATTACTGTCAGTGTTTGTTCTTCTTTGTTACATGATGAGATCACTTGAATGAAATTTAAGAACGACAATGATACATGATATGATAGCTCGTTAATGTGAATTATACTTTTCCATGCTATCCTCATGATGATTTGATAGTGATACTTTGATATCTCAATTTCCCACTTTTTCAGCAACTATCATGATAATCTCATGTGATAATGATATTTGACATGAACAGCGTGATAAAAATAATTTCTGAAAATTATCATTCTATCATCACCAAAATATCAGTAAAACATCAAAATATCAATAATCAAACTAATGATATTCTATCATGATATTTTGATAAACCGTAATACTGCACCTTAGTGTATCTTTTGACCTACTTGGCCAGGGTCAATGTGCGTGTTTGCGAGAATGTTTTCATCAGCAACAATCGTGAAGGTTCTGCTGTTAAACATATTACGAAGCAAGTATCTCCACTTTTCATTTTGTAAGAAGGCCTCGGGACGGACTTCCAAATAGAAGGGCATAAGCGTGATTCATGACTGCAAGCAAGGCTGTGATATTCCTTGACACTTTCAGCGTCTGGAAAACGCTCCTCGAGTACAGAGGTCAAATTCCTTCGAAGGCACTGTCAGAAACTAAATCAATGTAGAACACAGACGAATCTTGAACATTTATAGAAACTGAGAACTGCAGTACTTTGCAAACAAATTCTTCCCTGGTAGAGATCGATATAGGCAAAAGTTTACACACAAGAAGTGCAGTAACAAATATCCCCACCGTCCTCTCGGTATTGCCAATCAAATAGACCAATCATATTTATTTGCGTGTTTGTAAAAATATCAACCAATCTGAGCTCGAGGGTCAGAACCTGACCCTGGCATCTGCATGAAAGTGTGATTAAAGTCCAAGGTAACCAGAGGTTTTTTGTTCTCGCCACTTTGCGACTTGTGTTCGCCGCTTCGCGGCTCTCTCGCATCTCCCTCATGCGGTGAAAAATCAAGAAAAACCCCTGGGGACCAGGGTAGTGACTTGGATAAAGTGTAAATGATGGAGAAGCGTTCTCAAGTTGAAATACTTAGAAAAAAAATTTTCTGAGTCCCCATTGGGAGTCGAACCCGGATATCACAATGCAAAATGGCAAACATGTTTGAGAGTGTAAGGAGTAACTGCAGAATACCCTGCCACTCCAAAACCCCTTATTTACATGTGTCCATGTGCTTTAAAGAACGAGATATATAACAATAGTTGCTATTCTTATTCAGTGAGATAAGTGGCGGGGTATTCTGCAGTGAAGCCAAGGGTAAATGACAGAGAAGCTCTCTCAAGTCAAAATACTCAGAAAAAGAATTTTCTGAGTCCCCAACGGGAGTTGAACCTTCCAGACCTTGAACCTTCCAGATACCGGTCAGACACTCTAACCACTGAGCTATGGGAGACTTAAACCTAGTGTATATAGCCGGGTCTGGTGTCTCAACATAAATACAAATAAGCAATATGTTCGCATGGAATATATTAATCTTTGTTCCTGGAGAGCCAATGCTTAGAATCAAAATCAAAGTATAAGCATGTGGTAAATTACAGAGGTGTCAAACTATGTGCAGCGATGTGCAGTTAACAACTGAAACCATGCAGACCTATGACCTCTAAAAATGTTATAATGCGGTCAAAAGGCTCCACTCTACTATAATTTCCATTTTTCCTAATAACCTGGCTTAAAGTACCCCTCAGAAACACGCATGAAGCAAGGAATGGTCGAGAGATCGAAAATTAAAATAGAACAGCAAATGCACAGTTGCAGACAGTTGTCTAGAACTATTGGAGTCTTGGAGGCCCATCACGTACATTGATTTATTATATAGGACACAATAAAAACTGTTTTTCTTTCTCTAGCCTCCTTTCGGTGAATATTAATTAATCCATTTAATCAGCAACGATGGCAAAAAGCAGACCGCTACGAGTCGGCTATCCTCTTCATGCTCTGCAAAGTTGAGCACGCCGACGGCGCAGTGACACTTCAGTAAATCTTTTCACCGTCTCGCTCCTTTCAAAGTGACTTCGGCTTTCAGTGATCAAGGCCCTGAATATTCTAAAATTATTCAATCACCGCTTGCAAGACCTCCATAGTAGACTAGACATGCTTTTGACTCATTCCACGGTAAAGATGACTCCAAGATCTTTAATACACAGCCTTGACAGCGGCGTGCAATTATTCTTTTGCCTTCTTGAGGAGATTTTTACAATATGTAATGCTCCTAACTGAACCAGACCACACAACCTACAGCAACTTGGATTTCCACTATCATATGATGGATAAGTTTTCCTCAGAGTTGGCAAAATATCACCGCCGTTCCTGTTTTATTTTAGTGACAACATATTCCGCAATCCCGTAGGCTAAGTATAGACAAAATTCCTACTAGGGTGCCCCTCCCTTCAAAAATTTAATTGTAACCTCCTAGCTTCTGGGAAACACGTGACCAGACCCAACCAGGGTCTCTCCTCGCTCGTCCCAGGCAGTAAGATGAGAGACCCTGCGAACGAGGTTGGGGTGCGACTCCCGTTGGGGACTCAGAAAATTCTTTTTCTGAGTATTTCGATTTGAGAGCGCTTCTCCGTTATTTACACTCGGCTTAACTGCAGAATACCCCGCCACTTATTTGCATCTAACTGAATAAGAATTATAGCAACTATTGTTATCTTGTTCTTTAAAGCACACGGACACATATAAATGAAGGGGTTTTGGAGTGACAGGGTATTCTGCTGTTACTCCTTACACTCTCAAACATCTTCGCCATTTTGCATTGTAATGTTGGAGGTTAGAAGTCGGGACTTACTGTAGACTCTGACATGGGCAGGGTTTACAATTATTGAGTTTACAAATTAACAACTGAAGACAGGTTTGTTTATAATCCGACCGTTATTCACATTGATCGTATCTATAACGAAATTCTCAATCATGATTGGTTCTCCATGCATCTATTTTTCACATAATCGGCAGGCAATCACATGGTTGTCCAATTACAGGTATCCAATTTGAAGTTTTTGTAATTGGACAGCAGTAATGGGATGCCCACGCCAATTACACAGGTGTTATTGGTTTCCTTCGCAATGTTTCCTACAGTTTTTTAAACTTATGAAAAGCACTACAGACATTTTTTATCAAAAAAACTTTCCAAATGACATACTTTTTTTGATTTTAAGGTAGCATCCCACCCCAAATGACCACTTCGCGTTCGCACCGTTTTAAGGCGAGACGTTAAATAAAAACCCTGACAAACTATATATTTTCTGAAAGCTTAATAACTGAAGATTACCATGCCGTATTTATCGAAAGAAAAAAGGTAAATGCCTTAAATATATAGCGATCGTTTTGCAAAAGTACATGGGTTGCAATATTCAGTTCCTGTGCGGTCGGAAGTGATCAAAAGGAAGTGACAAACATTGCGCCGAGCTCTTAACACCTTTTTCTCAAAAACTGTGTCGGCGAATTTTGATATCTTACCTGGTTTCTTTTCTGCCAAAGGCAGTAATGCTTGCCGAGATGCGAGCAGCTGGACTCGTGCTGCTTATAATACGACCCTTTGTCGCTAGCTGCAAGTTTGTCAGCCCAATCATTGTCAAAACAATGTCCTTTCTTTCATTTTAACCCCTCTCTTTGGCACAAAAGGGCAGCTTGATCGCTTTTTTTTGGGGTGGGATGCTACCTTAAAATTTGTTATAGATACAATTAATTAGTAATTGGAACTCCTGTTGCACAATTCAGGGAGTAGAAGTGCTTGTATTTTCAAATTAAAATTACTTGCACAATTAACCCTGAATTGTACTTCACTCAGTCCAATTACTATTACTAACCAGAGCTCTAGCTTTTTAGGCTAACTACAGTGGTAATCTTGTTCACTCCTGCACCTCTCACACCTCTCCCCTCAACCCCATTTTAGACTCCTTCCCCCCCCTGAGTTGTTGATACTTTGTTTTCTTATTTAATGCAAAACACTGAACAATCACTGTCCTTAGTTACAGGAATGTTTGGGATATTTGAAACTCATATTGTGTAATTCCAGAAAATATTCATATCATTTCCAATTTTTGAACACAAAAATACCCCTTACCACTCCAGAATTACCATGAGTATTATGTACACCCCCGCACCCTCTGGAAAAGAATAGTTTTATTGAAAAAGTGTGTCAAAAGTTAAAGCAAGCTCTCCAAACAAGCTCTCCATGTCACTGCTAATTATTCTTGATCGATAGTAACATATGAAGATACACATAAAGAAAACATACAGCGATTTTTTTAAAAATGCTTAAAAAACTAATTAGAATGGTAACTTGTCAAATTACCTTCCTATATGACTAAGGAGTTTTGCAACATTGCACAATATTTTGAACTGGCAAAAAAAGTGGGACCTACCTCAACCTATGAAGGAGAAGAAACTTTGAGTGAAGGGTATAGACTAGTAGTAACCACAGGTTAAAAAGTGCGGGCCTGGATGCACTTGAAGAACTTTTGTTCAAGATGTTGGGAATGGGCAGAGAAGATAGTAATGCGTGCCTTGTCTGCAAAGGAAATTGGATATTTGAAAGACCACTTTATTTAAAGTGTGACAGAAAATTGGCATTACTTTCAATTCTCACCAAATTAGTCATATCCCCCCTCCTGAGAGTTTTGTCAAGTTTGCCAATTAAATATTCAATGCCGGTCGCAGAGGAATGTTTATTTGCTCAAAATTGAGGCAAAATCTTTCAGAGATGGAAGTCAGGACATTTGTGAGGATACGGAGAGTAATATGGGACCATTTGCTGGCTTTTAAGGAAGTTATACAGAAGCAAGTGTTAAGATAAGATAAGATAATTTATTTAATGTCAAGATTACACAGGGGGTGGTCTCCCAACCCCCAGTGCCAGGGGCTCCTGATAAAAGTGTTTGACAATATAAAATTATAGTGCTACATATGTATGAATAAACGCCACGCGGTTTTGTTATGCTGTCTGTTCTGTTTTTTTCTTTCATTCTCTTTTCTATCCTGCCGAGGTCACTTTTTTGTCTATAAAATCACATACATTGTAGGGAAAGTTCAGAAAAGATGTTCCCATTCACTGTTTAGCTCTCAGGCAACAATTCTGGGATTTTTTGATGGAAACATCAGCTTGTGTTGTTCATGTTTTTTGGTAGGTTATGGGTGTTGTGGCTACTTTGTTGAGTCAAGCAATGATGCAAGGTGAAAAAAAATCTAATTAATAATGGTAATAGGACTGAGTGGAGTCCGATTCGGTCTGTAATCATATGAGTGATTAACAAAATCGGACGGCCGCGAAGCGGGTGTCTGATTTGTTAATCACAAGTATGATTACAGGCTGAATTGGACGACAAGATGTCCTGTTACCAATTAATCAAAACCAAGACAAAATTCAAGAAACCAACAAAGCATCGGTTGAGCGCTGAATGATTTTAAAATGTTGGTATGAATGCTGAAAAACCCAGCAGTTTACTCAACAAAGTGCACCGCAACAGCGCGTGAAAAATGGCGCGTACTGTCCAATTACAAACATGATGTGTGCAACTGTCCAATTAATGCTTGAATCAGGCTGCTGATAGGCAATCATGTTCGAGAATTTTATTGTAGTTTTGATTAATTCTGGTTTTCTTCCACTTCGCTCAAATCTTAACATGATAAAGCTGGATTGTTAAGGAATAGATTGCACTTATGCTGATGTGTGATAGCTATTAACCCTAAAGTGTTATCAGGGTTTGTGAAGAGAGTTTTTCAAAGCGTGGGTTCAGCCCATTCGGCGTAATCAGATATTTTTGTTGACCCGAAAGGTAAAAATATCCATACAAGGTAATTTCATTGACAATTTAAACAAATATAAATTTCTATAATATAGAAATTATGTTCCGAGCTCAAGCTCTTGTGAAAAAAAAACAACATTTTCGATGAGCACTGGGTTTTTATTTTTTCCCACGAAAGTTTGAGTCAGGGTGACAGAGGCTTGGATCTCATGTGACAAACTGTCCTGATAATGCCAGCAAACTTCCATGTGACAGAACAGTCTGCATTCCATGTGACAAACTGTTGTGATTGACACATTTTTTGCATTCTGATAATTTTTGGTTGCAGAACAAATTTTCAACTTCCGGTTTCAGTGTCCCTGTTATAAACGTGGTGCGCACATGTAATACGCAATCCGCTGGTCACTGTCAAGATTAGGGTTGTGGGCCTCTCTTGGGCAGCTACTAATCGATCACTGGTAGTAATCATGATGTCACTGAAATAAAATATCATTGTTTATTTCATAGATATTGCATCATGGAAGGCAGACATCCCTGGCAAAGTGTCTTATGTCAAACACCTCCTAACTTGTTCTCAGTTCCCTGGATGCAGTAGGGATGTTATTCATATGTTAGAGAAATACTTCAAGGCATATGCACCAGACATGCCTCCAAATCCTGGACTTTATCTGTCAGCTTTTCTTGATGATGTTATTGACTTGTACATATTTCATGGCAAAGGATCAGGAGCCAAAACAATGTCTGCCATCCAGGAGCTTCAGCTCTTAGAAGTTATATGTTCTTGTTTTCAAGATCAACCATCTGACATTGTAAGATGTGGTGTGTTTTATATACTGTTTGGAATATCAGGTCAAGACATCAAAGATGGAAAGGTGAGATTTTAGCATTTGAACTTGAGGCATTACCTTAGCAGGGCAGGAAAAAGTGAGGTCAAGTTGCTCAGACCAAGTAAATTTTGTTCTAGAACAAGTGAAAATGGAAATTTGGTTGTCTGGTGGGCAAGTGAAATTAACCTCAGTAGTCTTGTTGGGGCAATTTCACTCAATAACAACTTCAAAGCTTAAGGCCTGCAAGATGAGCAAAACAATAAGTTGAAAGCATGGATTAATTTAAAATACATACATTTGTGTCACTGTAGTATCTTTCACCTAGTTTAGCACAGTGTTTGAGTTAATTTTTTTGGGCAAGGGGTCATGTAATTTTTCAGGGGGGTCACACAAAGTAGGTCTACCTGGCTAACCACAGCTGCAGCACTACATAAAGCTAAGGGGGTGGGTTGGGGGTGGGGGGTTTTTGGGCGAACAGATAAAGGATTCACTTTGGGGAGTCTAAAAATGTTTGACATTTGATGCCTCAGAACAGATTGTATACATTCTTAAAAATATGTAGCAAAAATTAACAACAAAATATGGCATTTGGGTTTACATCAAACATTAGCAGCTTTTTTTTTGCATGCAAACTGTCATCTGAGTCATCTAGTAAGTCCTTTGGAAGTCCAAATGCACTTTCTGCTTATGATCACTGTAACCATTCCATCATTCAACAAAATTATATTTGCAAAAGAGGGCAGAAATATTTCGCTTATATTATATTATGATTTGCCTTTCAGTTCATGTGAAAGGAATGTATTTATATCGGATCGGCCAGAAGCAGAAACATGATGTGCAGAATGAATGAATGAATGAATGAATGAACGAACAAATGAATGAACGAACCAAGGAATGAACGAACAAACAAATACTGACCGACCGATGGAGCGCACGAATGAACAAACACACGTACGAACGAACGAATGAGCGAGCGAAGAAACGAACAAACGAACAGAACAAACGAATGAATGAACAAACTTGCAGGCAATTTTGAAGTGAAATAAGTACAACTGTAAAAACATTGTTACAAAACAAATCTACCCTGGTCAACGCCATCCTTGGATCAGTTTTGCCAGACACTGAGCAAAGATTGTTGTTTTGTTCGCTTCATTTTGAGGCAAATGATTTCCCAGTGCCGGGTGTGCATGTTTGGGCCATCACGGCTTAGTTCTCTCGTGAAAATCGGCAGGTACAAAACACAGGTCACTCTTTTGGGTTGCTTCAGTATAGGTAAAACAATGACCTGTGACCTGTGTTCTGTACCTGCTGGGTGAAAATATATTTGACATTCCCGCTGAAGCATGTAAGCGTTAATGCAAGCAGCAGACTTTGCTGAACTCTAAGAGAAAAATAATTTTCCCCTTCTTCCTTTACTTTAAAATGAATTCATCAATATTGAGAAAATTGAAAGGTATTGCTTGTTTAATTTATGAAAAGTATGGTAAAACTGGGATATTATCAAGCTTCAATGATTAGTCAGGTGTGGCTTCAGAAAATGACCTTATACAAAAACAAAAACAAACTGGCTTTTTACAGAACCAATTTTTGGCAGATTATTTACAGTAGTTCTATGAATTAAACAGTGAATTCTCTCCAAAATTTCCAATGATACTCGGCCTGTTGGAGTCCGGCTGCTCTTCGCGTAACATTTTAGAGTCGTGTTTACAAAGAAATAAAATTTGATCGGGTAGGAAATTGATCACATTCTAGACAGAGCCACCACAAATGAGTCAGATGAATAGTTTCTCAGTTTCTTGAGCAGATCATCGAACTGTATTTATTTTATCCTGGACTAACAAGTATGGAAATAAACAATGTCACAGCAAGGCAATTTTATTTCTAGGGCATGTTCTCTTATAATTTGCTAAATTAACAGAGAACTAAATGATTCGTAAGTCAAGTCGTTGTTGGAATTTTGTTGAGTCGTTTTTTCAAACTTTTCCTCAATTTATATGAATACTTAAGCCAATTTTCCTTTTCGTCAGTGTCGGGTCAGGTAGCGGTTGCCGTCGGGTTTTTGACTCGAGACCCGTCTCTTATCTGGAACACTGGTTTAGCATCAGTCAGCTCATTTTGTTTTAATATATCACTGATTACAGACAGTAGTCCTGGCTAGTAAATAATGTACATACCTTTTTTTTTTAAAAAAAAAATAATATTGTACATACCTGATAAGAAATAAACGTTGCACCACTATTGGGAAAATAGTATTTTAGTGGGAACAACTGGAAACTGAAATGTGCTGGCCTAAAAACTGGGCAACTGGATTTCAGAATTTGTTCTCACCCTGCTTAGTGTATAGCATACATTCCTGCCTGGTTGTTCATGTTACCACAAGCTGGTTCTCCCTATTTTTGCATTATTTTAAAAAAATTATTTGTAACCAGACATAGAGAGTGTCATGTAGTTTTATGCAGTTTGATGATGCCTAGCTAAAATCAAACAAACAAATCCAACAATTTTGAAACACTCAAAAGACATTTGAATTTACTTGCAGTGACTTTTCTTGCCATCAACAGGTCAATTTAGAATAATTGCATAGATCAATCTTCGTCATTTAAAGCATAAAAAAGGCAAATGGTGGACTATTTCCACTAAAATAGATCAACAGGATGATAGCGGGTTGGATGGGAAAATTTTGTTTCTTTCTGGAACCAATCAGATTGCAGGATTCACTCCGACAAAGGGCTAACACTCGAAACGTTAACTTTAAAATCTCTTAAAATAGGCTAATCCACATTATCAACCCAGTTGTTAAAACCAAATTATCTTGTAATACCCCCCACCGATGCAGCACAGTTTCTTAAGAAACTTACCCTCTTTATTCTTTTTTTTTTTGCTGAATTCTGCCCAGTCACACATTTGGAAAAAATAAAAAATTTTAATACTTATTACTTACCAAAACATTGATTGCTCACATACAGCATTACATCAGATTAATGTTACATTTAGTTTTGTGCAATATTACAGAACAATAAAGCATTTACACACAGGGAAATGAGGAGGTTTTGGGATGAAGTGGTTTTGGGCTCAGGGATACACTGATCCGGCCCTTACATGCAATTATTTACATATTATATTGATCTTGCTGGCATTATTCACTACTTGAGAGGATGTCTTCCAGCAAGACCACTCCTTTCATAAGTTGATGTTGTTGTTGTCTTTGCAATTCATGTTTCAATGTCTATAAACTTCTCAACCAGAAACTAAATTGTGATATTTTATTTTCTGTTGAACTTCAGGTTGACAGGAAGGTTGAAATTCTTACTAAGCTTGTCTCCATGGCTGTGGCACTACAGTGCAGCCATTTGTTAGAATCCATGGCCATCTGGATGCAGGTTCGTAAGATGAACGGTTCCCAATGCCTGTGTACTTGGCTCTAACATGCGCTGAAATTGAAAATGAATTTTGAAAGAATTATAATATTATTGTTTGCAATATGCTTAATTTTAATGATATGTACACTCTTTAAAGGTCAAATGAACCAAATTTACAATAGATATTTTATTCATTTGAGTCCTATGTGTTATCTAAGTATAAAATAATAAACATATTCCAAAGTTTTGAATGAATAGCGCTTTTGACGGTTAGCTTTCCTCATTTGCACTACAATAAAATCTAGCATGTCAGGGGTTTCAATAAAAGCCAGTTCCTGGCGGTCAGCTGCCTGTAGGACCTTCTACTGCCGTCTGTTTGAATTTCATTACTGAAAATAAAAATGATACTAATAAAAAAACCCAAACAAATTCAATACAACAACGATAACTTAAATTTTTAAATTCTACAAAAACAGCATGGTTTTTATGTCCAGAACGCTGGAAACTGCATTTCCAAGCTTCTAGATTTCACATATTTCTGGGGGGGGGGGGGGGGGGCATGTCCCCAGACCCCCTAGGAGAAAGGAGCCTTGCAGCCCCTTTTAGTGGTCACAGCCACCTATTACACCTTCAGTGGCCACTTATAATATAAAGTAACTGAAACCCCTGCATGTATGCGAGGCAATTTCAAGCTATTTTGCAGTTTTAGCCCGAAGTTACCTCACGTCCACGTTGGATTACAGTGTAATGCAAATGAGAAAAACTAACTGTGAAAAGGGCTATTGGATGAAGCATTGCTGAGATATTGGTATGTTTCATACATCAAGGTTTTTGTAAGGAATATCAGTGCACTCCTACGAAACATGACTGTTAATAAGGTGTGCAAAGGTAGAGTTAATAACATACAGCTATTTCAAAATAGGTTGCTCCGGTGATCCGTGATGCATGATGTATGGTCCATGTTTCATAGCCCGCGGTGCACTATGGCAGATCCTTATTATGAGCGGGAATTTCAAGTAGCTAACAATGGCGACCGTGAATATCTGCTTGAAAGTCTTATCACACAAAAAGAAATCTGTAAAAGAGAGCTTTCAGCTCAGAAGAGTGCCAAAATTTTCAAGTGTGAGTGAGCTAAAGAATTTCATAACCTCATCTCACAGTGAAAAATTTGATGCACCCACGTATGCGTTTGAAATCTTGAAATCAGGTTTTACGGCCCTCAGAGAGGGACACGCTTTGTTATTAGGGATGAAACCACCTTGGCTGAGGCATACTCGACTGAAAAAATAAATGGATGATGATATGGGCATGGAGCCCACCTGGTAACGTGGCCAGCCGTAAACGCAGTTGCACTTTTCAAGGGACCAGCGCGACTGCTAACAACCCAGCCAAAGGATTTTCCCTTTCAAGTAAGTGTTACTTTGAGCGTATTTACTTTTAAATGGATTTTTTTCCAATTTTACGGCTAATCCATTGTCAGGGTTTTTGTTTATTTGTATCTTTTTGTATGTTTAGGTCAAGAAGACGACGAGGAAGTGAAAGTGGATGAGTTTTCAGAGATCTACGAACGATTGACCCAAAAACACGGCCAGGAACTGCCCAACTTTAAGCTCCCTGTCTGGGCCAGAATGCTGGTTAGTTGCTAAAAGCAAAACAATACTAATGTTCCTTAATTCACCTTCTAGTTTTAACCTTAAGCTCCCAAAATAAAACTCGCAACGCTTATTTAGTTTTTGTTCTACCACCCAAGCATTAAATTGGTTTTATAAGTTGATTTAAAATTCCCGGATGTGTCAGTTAAGCAAACTCATGTTTGAAGATTTTACCGAGCGAAACCTCAAGCCCGTTTCTCGAACGTACCGTAAACTTTTAAGGCCCGAAAAAATTGTTGTTGCCCACTTTACATCTAAAAAACATTTACGTTGCAGTGGTACAGTGATGACAAAGAAATGTACGAAAACGCGTGTTGCATGTGCAGAGTTGTTTTGCTAATATTATTAAACCTGTTATTTTTTTCGGTGTTTAACCCCTTGTAATGTTCACTGTCCAGGTCTCTGATTACTGGAGAAATTTTATGGTTTACATTTTGGCACATCATTTGCATTTTTTGGTCTTTTGACAGGTGAATAAATTGTGGAGCAGTGAAGAAGAGTGTCCTCAGCATTCGTTTTTCATCGGGAAAAAGTCAAAGAACCAGCTGCAAAAGCCTGCTGCACAAACCACCATCCAAACCCAAAACAAGGTACGAGCTAAGACTGAGTGCTGCCTGTTGGGGAAACTGCGAATAGGAGGTAACCTCTAGATCTGTGGAAAGTTCTTTAATTCAATCGATCTGATAGCCTTTAAATATCATTTAATGTGTTTCAAGTAACAAATACTTCTCCTGGGAACAAAAATACAACTGATCGAGATCTACAAATTTAGTAGCTTTAATGGCTTTCGTGAACTAATACGTCATAAGAAAATGACAAAAACTAAAGAAAAAGTTATGAGTGTATTGTTTTCGACCATTTCTATTACTTGCAGCGCCACTGAAATCACTGTCTTCTTTTCCAGGTGCAGCTTCGCGGAGAGATCCTCAAACAGTTACGTGAACTCAAAGATCTGAAAGATGCTGATGTGCTAGACTCGACCCAATTCGAGGCACAAAGAAAACTCCTGCTAACGGAGCTGAATGAGCTTAACTGAAGACTCTTATTGTTTTGGCAGTTCTAACCTTGCTGTTGCTTTAGCCTTCACTCTTTAAAACAATTAGTATTCGTGAAAGCGTCGGCCTTTAAGAATAAAGCTTTACAGATTAGCCGGAAGAGGCCGTATTTAATTTGAACTATTTGTATGAAAGTTTTAGATGAGTATGATATCAATATTACAAGACTTACAAGGGCAAATCTCCTTTTATTTCACTCGCTATCAAACGCATAATAAAGGTCAAACGAACATTGTCAGCCTATATGTAGCCGCAACTTCACAGATTATTGTATGACCTTGTTAAGGGACGCTAAGCCAGAATAACCTGCCGGTGTTCGCCTAGCCAAGCTGAGTTGTCCTGCTGTTGTTTTCTGCTAAACAGTCAAGTACCAATGGGCTGAAACCTAGGTCATATTAGTGACTAACGACAAGATAAAATGGTCAACATGTCTATAGATATTCTGAATGCCTGATGTAGTTTCGCACTTCCTCGTCGGAAATATTTAAAAATCCTTCCATGACCATGTTTTCAGGCTGATCGCACATTTGCCATTCTTGATCATTTTCTCTCATCCACCCCTTAACTTGTGCAAATATTCCCTCACACGGCATAAAGTTGGGCTGTATGGGAGGAGGTAGACGAGTAGTGCACCAGTGGCATTTATTGCCCTCCTAACATCCGTGGTATGGTGAATTGCAGCATTATCTGTTTACAAAATTAAAACAAGAAGAGTCAGACTTGTTTCCAGCGCAAGAAGAGGAATGTTTCTCCTGCTTTAGAATCCGCCATTTCAAGTTGCGATATTCACTCGTTATTGACAAGAGTATGATTTAATTGTTTCTTACGTTGAGTGGCTTCTATAATAAAATATTCGGCATAACAAAAATACCGAGAAATAGTAATTAGTAAGTCTGGTTATCCGATACGCATTTTGATCAAGTGTGATGAGCATACCCATTACATCGATTGAGCGTGGATTGACCGTGTTAAAGGGAAGAACATTAGGAGCCAAATGGTCATGAACATAACCCAAGAAGACATCACTGTTAACATTTCTGCGATAAATTCCCACATCTAGGAGGCCTGCTGTAGAGGCGATGGGAATGGCTGATATGCGCGGATCCCAGTTTACATGAGGCCGCACTACCGCTGCCCTCATTCTGTGAAAACTTCGGCCGTAGTTTCTGCCGATCTACTTTTCCTATGAATAAGCAAAACAAGATTCCACAAATGTTTTCAACTTTTAATTCTTTTCAGTATTGCATGTTAATTTCAAATTTTCACTGTTTTGCGCAACGAAGCACAAAGAGGGAGCCTATTACATCCAATTTCACGAATTTGCCAAAAGGCTCCAACCCTAATAGACCCTAGTCAAGATTCTTGCCATCTCAGTTGCACGTGCAAAAGGAACTGTGGGCTAAAACAATGTCACTTGGCTTCTCAGGGCAAACAAGCATCATCGTGATTGCTTGTACTGGCAGATTTTATCAGTTGTGCGCACACCAAGAAGCCACATGACATTGTCGGCTTTTTATCGTTAGACGCCGCATGCAAAAATGCATGGCGATTATTGTGAATAAAATCTGACAGAAGAAACAGCATACATCAAGCCCAATGATTCACATGGAAAATGCAAAAAGAGATCGAACTAAGAACGGTTTGACATCTTTCCTGTCCCGGTAATAAAGGGCAGCACTTTGTAGAGTCAAGAGTTAGTTACTGGTAGTGCCTTGGCAAAATCTTGGAAATTAAAATTTAAATCGCATTTCATGTTTGATGAGGCAGACTTGAATGAAGAATATTACTTTACGCGTCAAATTTGCACGACAAGCTTACTCGAGAATGCAGGAAATTGGAAAACCAAGCAACTATATTTTCAAAAGAATTCATTTTATCTTTAGGGGGATTTTCTTGGCTGTCAATGACCACTTCTTAATAAGGACAGGTAAAATAAACTTTTGCGATGTGCAAATTAGTCAAGAGTGAACTTACAAATCCACTCTAGTCCACAAATACCAGCATATCGTGGTCAAACAAAGAAATATTTGCCCAGTACATTTGTCGAAGTTCCTCATTCCTCTGCAAAGCAATCTGCTGTACCTACCAATTTAACAAATCTTTTAGTAAATAAAATCAAACCAAGAAAGCTGAACACAGAAGAAGCACGGAACTCTTATCTGCGAGTGATTCCACTGCATTTTAAGTAGTAATGAATAGAAGAAAGAGCAAATTCGGAGGCTGTACTATAAATTTCTTCAAAAATTTCATTTATCGTAACAGTTGGTTTCTCCAATACTGCCTCCATGATGATAAGCTCTTCGCGGGGTTGAAACTGTACGCTGTCAAGTGGTCTCCCCATCCTCTGTGAGTTTACGTTATCAGAAAGGAGGGAACTTTGCAAGTAGCGCCATAAGGTCCACTTTGATATCCCGAGATAGAAACGGGTTTCTTCCTCTGAATGGCCCCCAAAAAGCCGAAACCAAATAACTTGCCAACGAAGGTCTTCCGAGTACGGAGCAGGCATATTTTAAACTAAGCTTGCTCCCATAATGCACTGCAGGTTATGAAACATGGACCATGCATCATGGATCACAAGAGCAACCTTTTTTGAAATAGCTGTATAAATTATGATGCAAATCATATGATATTTATACTCCTTGCAGTGTTTGTGCTCAATGTAGTATTATATAGAAAGCACTGGCATCCACAACTTTAAATTATTTTTAGTATAAATCTACTAGGTAAGCGTTCTATCACGAATGCCATTCTCTGATTCGCTATGCTACTCACTATCTATTCTGTGGTAGATAGTGAGTAGCGTAGCTGTGTGCGCTAGAGGCCGCTTCCTGGTGTTTTCAAGGTGTCTGTGAAGAGGATTTAGGTAAAGTTTTGAATGACTAGTCTATCAACCATATTAAGAGTGTAAAAATCAAATGTTCACATCTATATGAGCTGAATAAATATTATTATTACTATTTATACTAAAACAATTAGATTATTCGCTCTTGATTTCTATGCATGATAGTTGACTTGTGCTGCACCCTCATCAACTATTATGAGATAGAAATCTCGAGCTCATAATAGTTTAATAGTAGACAGGAATAAGCCTTTTTGTTTAAATATAGTATGGTACAAAATAATGCACTTTGATGGAAAGCAATCTGACATCTGTATTTGCTTGTGGTTTCGTTTGTTATCAGAGACATCACCACAGACCTGGTATAGTGTTAAAGGTGACGTCATCCATAGTGGAAGACTACACATCCCTAGTACCAGCTTCACTGCCATTCCTTCAGACTCTTGCTTCTCACTCACCGCTGATGGCTTGCCAGCTAATGATTGCTCTCATCAGTTTGTATCCAGTTGTCACTATCGGCAAACAAGGTAAACAGAAGCTGAAGGAAGCTTAAAACTGCTCAGTTAAACTTTGTCTCCAGTTTTGCAAAATACTGTAAGCGATTAACTGTAAATGACTGCTTTTTTTTAAAAAAAAAAAAGGTTGTATGTTTCCCTAGCGAGACAGCAGCAACATGATATGCATTTAAGTATCCCAACTAGCTAGTAGGACCTCTTTTTTGATCTTTTGCAAACTCCAGCACTATAGCTATTGACTCTCTACGTATTACAACCCCTATGCTTATTTTCAAAATATTGGTATTCCTGTTTCTTCACCCATTGTAGATTAAAATTAACATTACAATACTACTTGTAAAAACTTCAAATTATTTTTCATAACATTTGAAAATGTAATATCACCCAATCTTGCATTTCAGATGAAAGATCATCAGCTGTGATCTCAAATCAACCTCCTTTGTCTCTTCTCAAAGTCGTGGCTTCGTGGGTCGGCAAAAATCCTGATCTGTGTTTGCTAACTTGTCCCACCAGTTTGTTAACAGCAGGATGTTTGCGTGGATCATTAGCCCCAGCAGAACCTACCCCTCTCCCCCTTGGTCCAATATTGGGTCTGCTACGGTGGGTAGTATTAATGCCACTAGCTTGTGACAGCATCACATGTGACAGACACACATACCATGAGTCTCGACTTTTATACTCGCAACTTCACTTAGCAATAATTGAAGCTTTCTTACTGGCTGGCAATGATAAAGAGGATCCACAAGATGAAATGGAACTGGAGCCAGGAGAAGTCATGGATGAGTCAGACAGTCGTCATCTTATTAAAGGAACAGATTTGAAAGAACTGACACAAGACATGTCAAAGTTAATGGACAGATTAAAAACTGCAGAATTTAGCCACAGCATTGTTGATCAACAAGTTCAACTCTCAATGGATAGATTTGCACAAACTTTGCAAGTTGCCATAGCAACAGGATGCCTTTCTTCTACAAAAGGTAACCTTTGTGTTGACAATAAGTGAATAACAATGGCTAAATTTTTGCCTTTTGTTATAACGTTAGCAGTTTTCAGGCTAAAGAGATTAATTGTATGATGTATCTCCAACTCTGTTTCAAACCTTCCCATAAAATGTGAGGCGCCACGCACCTCTCGTAAGGTCTAACAGGATTGGCCGAGAAAACAATAGAATAAACAACAGAAACAATGGCCCTAGTCCTGAAAACAATAGAGGTGGATGATTCCGGGAGCAAATAAAATTAGAGGTTCCGAAGAGGTGCATGACTACTGTAAAATGTGGTATGCAAGCAATTCAAAGCTCTCTTTTAATAAAGTATTCATAATATTTATAGGAAAAATTTTAAAGAAAACGACAACACTCTTAAATTTGCAAAACATGTTTCGACAGAAACTTCTGTCATCTTCAGTTGATAGATTTACAAAGCGTTAGAAGTTGAATTTATAAGTAGGAAAAATGCTAATTACATTAGTAACAACGGAATGTACATAAAACGTGGCAATGTGAAAATTAAAAGGATAACTTCAGATTTACGTGATGCAATTGCTGATTCAAAGAAGGTTGTTCTCTTCGAATGTGAAACAACTCAACTTCGAGAACATTTCCATTCAACAGGTAAATGTCAAATGGCATATGATTTGTTGAATGTTTAATCCCATCACAGCATGGTTGGGTACCGGTAACTGGTAGTCTAAATATTAGTCCTGGCCATGGTTGTTGTGTTGTGTTTTTAAGTGAGATGCAACACTAGAACTCCATCAGTGCATAAATGCACCAGCAGTCTAAAGCAATTCGACCAAATGCTGGAGGATAAACTGGGGCAACTATCCAGTGTCTGTACGCTTAAGTATTTCGTGTAAACCCATGCTGCAGAAGCTAATGGGAATAATTACCGGCAGTATGAGTTACTTTTACGTAGGTCCAAGATTTCACTCTACCTTCTAAAAATGGAGCTTCCAAACACACTGCATCTTTTTGAACTAAATCTCGACTCTTTGTAGGCTGCAAAAGTTTCCAAATCTAGCCATAATCTGTCCCTCGACCAAGCTAGTAAGGGGCATGGGTCTATTCCTGGTTTGACATCAGACTGATTTGCATCGTCGTAAGTCTTTGTAAACTTGCATGCAAAGAAGTTTGTGATGTCAAACCAGGAATAGACCCAAACCCCTTACTTGCTCGGTCGTGGAACAGATGATGGCCAGATTTTGTAACTTTTACAGCCTGTAAAAAGTCAAGATTAGGGTTAAAACGGGACAAAAATGTGCAATGCGTTTCAAACAGGTGCAAAAATTTATTTAAGCAAAAAAATATTTTGGGGTTGAGTGCACTTTAATATTTATCTCTTGAACTTTTGAACTGCTTGGAGGAACCACTGATTTGTACCAGTGATATGGTAGCGAACTAAAACTGTGTAAACTGGTTTGTTCTTCTTCAGCAATTTGAATCACTTTCTTTTTTTCTTCAGGTGAACTTGTATCTTTGTGCAAACTTCTGCCAGCAAACAGGTGAGAATTTTATCAGAAATTTTACAATGTTTGTGTCGCTCAGAAAGGTACATGTAATATACATAATATGTAATTCTTTCCAATTCTAGAATTGTTAAAAAGGTATCACATAGGTTCTGTCCATGGTCACTCCTTTCTGTCATAGTTAAAGGGGCAGTGTCACGAGGATTTTACAGTTTTAGATCAATTCTGTGCTAAACTCATTACTTTGGGGTTTTCCTCATAAACAAAATGCTTCTGTGAAGCTACGATGAACATATCAAATGAATTTTTTCAGAGAGGGCTAGCCATAATAAATTTTGGAGGATTTTTTGAAGACATAGCATCAAATCTTGAAAAAATTGGCCAATTTTTTCAAGTTTCAATCCATTTGCATCCTTGCTATCCATAGCGACAGGCAACAGGAAACAGTTTCAGTACCTTCAAATAGTCTTTAATAACATAAATTGACCATTTTTTTGGAATAAAATTGATGCAGACACCTTCTAGCCTCTTATTAAGTTGCCAAATAGGGTGACACTGCCCCTTTAAGGTTTTAGTGAAAACGTAATTTGTGTAAATTAATGTTACCAATAATGAACAGGGAACTGGGTATGAGCATAACACATAAAGGTACATGGTTAGGGTTTGTGCATGTGTTTGTTGTCCCAAATAAAGAGTCTTTTACGGGATTCCTTAGATATTTATATATGCTCCCCTGACATTGTTCAATGTTGTGTAACAGTGATGTATTCATTCTTTTAGACTGCTTTCCACAGTGATAGAAAGCCTGGATATTCATCATTAATCCAGTTAATGACACTCAAAAAGGCAGCATATTGTGTACTGGCAATGCCCTGGGCCACTGGATTGTGTTTTGAAAAAATATCTTCAGACACCTTTTATTTAAAGTTTCCTAAATATCTTACTGCAAATTGGGAGACCATAAGCCGAGCTGCATGTCTTTTTTTCTTTGCAAAGTTGAACTTTAAGCGTCAGGACTGTTTCTGTGTCAGAAATATTTGCCAGTCATATATGTTGCTGGAAAAATGACAATCTCAGCAAGTGACTGAAAATTATTAGTTTGTCCCTGTGTTTAAATGTCATGAATGTCTAAGCTCAAGTTCACAATAAACATCTTGATGACGGTTATAAACTGTCTGTGTAGTTGTCTCTGTAATCTTAGCAAGGTTTGCCCGGCTCCCATGGAAGGGACCGAGAGGCTTAATGGCTAGGAGGTAAAACAAGGAGTATCTGAGTAAGTATAGTCTGAGTGTGACTAAGTAGCGATACCTGTATGTCAAAATGAGTGTTACATGATCCCGTAGAGATGTACTGCTGGTAGGTGTAGTTAGATTGAACACAGCGTCGCCATTTCACACAGCCATAAAACAACTACAGTTTCTATTATGAGGTCATTTATTTACTCCTCTTAATCTC
>CM042751.1:16839990-16852598 GCA_022496165.2 Catalaphyllia jardinei | reverse complement strand
TTGATGTGAGTAATTTTAATTTGATGTGACAGTTGTGGGCCACCGTAGTAGAAGACTTCGGCGTTTCACGTCTAAAATCACCATAGCACTCTCTAGCTCTCTTACTCAAACTTGACAAACATGTTGAAGGTGTTATAAGGCTCGCAGGAGCGCTGTCACCGCCAGTGCTTGATTCAGAGCTAATACTTGTCAAAGTAATGCAAGCAGTATTTTGTGGTGCGCTCCTTTTAAGACCAGGTACAACAGTCATAGCTCTGCGCTCTTCCTCCGTTTTAGCCTCTTTTCCGTGAATTTTCAAAAGCTTATCTTTATCTTTGACAGCTGTCAGTTTTACACTAGGATAACCAACTCCCGATCCCAAAATTCTACTTTTAACACCAGTGTTTTGTTCCCTGAGTGGGCCAGAAATAATGTCACTTTTTACGCGACTCTCGGCCGGTAAACTGGAAAAGACTAAACTTCCGTGCAAATTTCTTTGTGAAGATGGAGATAGTTTCACCTGAGGCTTGGTATGTACTGTGAGAGCATTCCTTTTCTTACAATTGCAACACTTTAAGACATGTTCCTTGCTTGATGAATCTCTTTGCGAATCAACATACTGCGCCACAATTTCCCAAAGCGTTTCCAACATCTGAAAAGCAGAAATGAAACTCGAATTATTTAACGGATTCAATCAATATGTTTATATTGATTTCCCCCAGCGTCGAGTTTGGAAACGAAATTAATAGGTGCCAAAAATATATTAGATATGATCATAAAATCATTCATTACGCCAAGAATTCTTCAGTTCTAGTCTAAGTAGAGGTTCTATCTTTATCAAAAAGGGGTGTTCCCAGTATTGGCTTATTACCTTAAATATCACAACGAACAATGTTTTATACCGGGCATTTGATTGGCTGGATTTAAAAATGTTGGAATCTATTGTTTTGGTTCTGCCATCTGATTGGTTTTCATTGTCTGGGTGGCCGCGGTTTCAGTAAACGCACTGTAAGTGTTTCATAAGAACTTCAACATTTTTTGTAAAGTTTTTGTCCTCTTGTTTCTCGAACGTCCGGTAGATTCCTTGATGCTTACAACTATTCTTCAAGATTTTACAGCTGAGATGTTGCTGCAAATTGTTCGTTAGTCCAAAGGTTGACTCACAAACGCGCCGAAAGGAGGTTTTACCTCATTAATAAAAGAATTTTCATTTTCTTCGGTAAAAAGTCTTTTTTTTCACTTGCCAAGGTTTAATCGGTCAGTCTGTTATTGGACAGTTCAATAAGCCAATCTGAACATTCAAAGTTGTAGTTTAAATCAACCAATCACATTCAAAGTCGAAGTTTAAGTCAATCAATTTCAATTTGAAAACAATTTACGCCTCCTTGGTCAGTTTTTTTGTACAGTTTCCTTTCATTTCATAACTTGACTATTCTTTGCTGGCAAATTGTGATTTTTATGATTAAATTGGTAATAAGATTTCGTGTTGTCCAATTCGGTCTGTAATCATTCTCGTGATAAAGAAATCGGACTCTAGCCGCGCGGCCGTCCGATTTTGTTATCACTCCGGTATTATCATTCTTATCACTAACCGAATTGGACCCCACTCAGTCTAATACCATTACTAAAAACATCACAAATTAGGGAGTTTGCGAAGCTACTCCGGCGACGCCAAAGACAACGTCGATTAAAAAATGAATTTATATTTTACCTACGAATCTCGGGATACTCTTAAGTTATTTACTTTGTTTATCACTGTTAGAGCTATGGCGAAACTGAAACTGGGATACCGCAATGAATTTAAAATAGAATTTCCAAACATTAGCCGTCTTAGTTCACGTTCTTCAGACAACGCAGCACTTGGTCATTTCACGATGTTGTTTTGCTGAGGACGGCAAAGAAATGTACAAAGATTTATAACGCACGTGCACAGCTATTGTTCTGCTCATTAAACCTATTGTTTAGCGACGTTCCCTTTGCTGCTGCCGTTGTGGTTTTCTTTTAACTCCCTATTACCACGTGTAAAGTGGGAGTTTCACACAAATGTGACGTATTTACTAGCAGTTGGTTCTAGCTTGTAATCCATATTCATGAGAGATATAGAATTTGCTTCATTTCAAACAGTTCGTTGATGTGTGAAGATTGCTTTCGCGTTTCTCCCAAAATTACGAAGGAAACTCAAGAGCAGTGAGGTTCAACTGAAACACCAAATCTTTAGCAAGTGAAGTAAATGGTGAGTACTTTTTTCTGAACGCTTTCGTTCACAAACAACCAGAACGAAGCCGTTCCAGAGTCGCTGCAATTTGCACGTGTTTTGGTCGTTTTGCTATCTACGCGTGTTATTTCAAAATCTTTGGACAAACAAGTCCGCTTTCAGATTAGCTAAATATAAACTTTGAGTAAGTTAGCTAGCAATAAAACGCAAGTGCTCCTTAATTTAGCTGCTTAAAGAAATTAAGATGCTCTTAGGGGACGTAGGAGAAACCAACTGCTCGCAGGCATCACCAATCAACACCCTTTCAACGTAAAGCCAAGTCGTTCTTAAAAATCGCCAAAAGTCCAAAATATAACGATAAAGTAGCCTGCCAAGTGGAAACAAGTTGATATTTCATAGCATAAGATCTAGAATTACCAAAAGCGGGGTATTCGTTGCGTTATACCAGTAGCAGTTTTAACAAAAATATTTTAATCCGCGCCTAGCTTTCCGTTGCAATGCAATTTTTATCTCCCGAATATACTGTAGCGTTTACTATTGCAAGGACTTTAATAATGTTCACTGCCTTACGTTGAAATTTTGTCCAATTGTTTCTTGTTTTCTGACAGAGTGGGAAAGAATACTTGAATCGTGTGAAGATAAAGATGGAAAATCACAAGCACTGGGGGAGGCATGGTAAAGATAATATTTAATTTACAACATGTATTCCGATTTAATGGTGGCTTGATGCGATTCGACAAGTTTTAAAACACATGCAGATTACCCAAGTTCGATCTTAAAGCATTAATTTGTGTATAGGTAATGATCGATTTACATTGATTGAGAAGTGTTAAATAATTGCAAAAACGATTGAACCAAAAAACAGAGATGAAACAGTGAGATGTGAATACGCTGGCCACCATTTTAATCGGAGATGTGCAACATTGAGCGATTTTATTTTTCACTTCCTTGTTGAATATTTATACACTTAAAATTCTACAAATTTTTGCTTGTTCGAAAGGAGGGCAAGATGATAAAACTAAATTAAGTGTGAGGACCTCGTGATAACTTGGAATAACAAGCCCGTACTGATGTAGGGACACGATTAATACTAGTTATTGAAAAGATGAAAAAAGGCGGAAGCAAATTTATATCCTGCTACAAAGGAAACTTAACAGTCTGAAACGAACAAATGAGCAGAAGAGAGGAATACAGGAGTCATAAACTATCTGAGTTATCATAAAAACGAACAAAATTTTTCACGTTTTAAATTTACAGTTGAATTAATTTTCGTTAATGTTTGTTTATTTTTTATTGTAAATATCAAGTTGATCGCTCAATGTTTCATTATCTTGTAACTATTGTAAGATGCAACTTTTCGAGGTGGCACTAACCGCAGAAGCCGAGTTACCAAAAGTTTGATTTTTGGCTTTGAACATAAATTGCCATTGTAAAAAAATTGCTTATTTTATTTTTGTCGTACTCGACGATTTATAGTACAAAGTTTAATGTACACTGCCACTTATATTTGCAGCTTACACCATTATTTGAATATGTACGTGTTTGAAAGGTTTCATTGCAACATTCGAAAATTAGAATTTTGCTGAGCAATTTTTCAAAACCCGCGAATCAAAATTTAATTGTGATAGTCTTGTATTACATTAGAATTAGGATCTAAGAGCAAGCAATTGTCTAAAACTTATAGCGAAATTCACTGTTTACAAACAAGTCTTTTGATATTCAAATTTTGCCAACCTGAGAACAAAAGAATCCTTTGTTTCGACAGCCATTAACCCTCTGGTTGGCACAGCATCGCTATTTCACGGTTTCTTAAAATCAATCCGCTTATTCGGGTCAATTTGGTTTGCGTAGTAAAGTGTTACTTTTTACTTTTGTCGATCTGTGTTGCAATGACCGTTCAAATGCGTACGTTTAAGGTGTATGCTGGGTTAAGGAAAGGTAATGTCTGGTTCCACAAAGCGTTTTCCCCAAAGTTTCTGAAGCCGAAGTTACAGGCGATATTTATTTGGCAAAAATTAAAAGCTGACATTTTATATAGTAGGCAAAAAATTTATTTTATCACTTTGAAATTCCAAAATAGTTCAATGAAAAGAAACGGCTATAGATTGAAAATCACGGCAAAACTGTCGCTGACTTTAAAGGAAACAAATGCGATTAACTAAACTTGCTCGTGTGTTTACTGTACAAAGATGACGTTTTTCAGTAATTCGGAGATAGGTTTCCTTAACTGAAACGTTTCAAGTCGTACAATGTAAACTGACTGCAATAATTTTAAAAAAGTTGTGTAGAGATTTAGTTGATAGTATTTTTCAAGGTGAACTGCCGGCAATGAACTCAAAACACGAGTGGAGTACATACCTTTTTATTATACTATTTCCAAATGAATTTAGTAGACCGATTAGGTGCAAAGCTGTTAACGTTTGTTACAAAGAGTTGCAGACCTTAGCCTAATTACATTTCATATGTGCAACATTTCTTTTTGCTGTGGAATGCTATAGCATTTCAGTGATAAAATAGTTGTGCAATCAAATTGTCCACAGTAACTAGTCGACGTTTTCGCAAAACTAATTGCCATTTCTAAGTTTTGCAAGTAAAGTTGTCTGCTGTAGGTTTAATACAAGACGAGTGGAATTTTGTTTTTGTTTTTGATTATTCTAGTACTAAGCTAAATTTCCCTTTTACGAGACTCGTTTGGACATCTCAAATCTCAAAGGAGTAAAGTTTCTCACACGTTTCCTCATCTGCAAGCTTGATTGTCACAAAATTAAAACAGTCATTTTTCAAGAAACCAAATATACTTAAAAATGTGATGTTTGGACAAATTTTCAGAGTTTTCGTGCAAAAGGAACACGAGGAATTTACAATTCACAACTGAACTTTTACATAAAGCAAATTTAAAAAAAAAAACTTGTGCGAAAGATAGTTGCAAATATTTTAATTGTCGTTTTGTAGTAAGCTATTTCACTGCCAAATTACAAGAGTCAAGATCGAAAATTGGTTCTGATCGATCACGCAGTCAAGTTTATAAATTTTTCTCTGTGATTTAGGTGTTGAAAAGACTTGAAGCTTTTATTTGAATTGTACTGTAGTGATCTCAAAACACAGTAAGCAGAGGAATTAAACGAGCTATGAAATGAGGTATTATTATAGCACTGAAGAAGAAAAAGAGTGAGAGAGACACCGCAATGAACTCTAAAACAGACCATTTTTTGAGTGAAATGGATTTTTGCACGCATTAACGTTTTGCATGTTAATCAAGAAAACACTTGTAAGATATCCACTCTAAAAACCAGACATTATCTTTATCATAAGGGTAAGTAATGTGCTTGGCTTTAAACCGTTTTGAAATATCAGATCGAGAAAAAAAATGAAAAAATTGCAAGGCATAAAACAAAAATAATCAAACACTGTCAATGAAAAGTTTCAATATAATTACATTTTATTTTCACTGCTGTTCCAAACGGAAAGAGTTCACAAGGTTTAAAGCCTGTATGTTACTTATGTTTGCTTTGGTACAGCATCTTGCAAAAGAAACTGGCTTAAAGTGTTTCGTGGTCGACATTTTAGGGTATTTTTCTGTAAAATTTTACCAGAGAATTGGCAAGCTTGAAATTATGGTTGATTTCTATGCGAGATGCTGTGCAATTTTTGGGCGGAAGAAATTTTAATGGGAGGCCCTCTTTGTTGATTGCAGAAATTTGTTGTTAAGGGAAACGCTGTGCAAATTTTTTGAAATTTTCCCGCCAAAAGTCTTAGTATATAGAGGAAACATTTTTTGTTGACATATTTTAATTAAATTTCACTTAACTAATTAAAAAAATTGTTTGAATTCATTGATCTAAGTAGTTATTAAAACAAGAACAAAGAAGTAAATAAAGAGAATTGAAAATGCAAACTGACAATGTTGTTTTGTTGTACTTTATTGAGACTTTTCATCCTCACTTAATCTAAGCACAAAGCGATGGAAGTTGAATAATTATATAAAAAACTGTTGTTTTGATGTAGTTTAAGTAATTAGAACGAAAATACAAGTAAATGAACTACAACAACAAAGTATGTAAAAAACTTATTGGTAAATAATTTTAGCAGAAGTTTAAAAAAACGGCGCATGCGTATTTTAGGCGCCCGTATTTTTTCTAAGTTTTTTGGCGGGAAAAAATCTAAACAGCGCGGTTACTATGCAATAACTGCAGCAAAATAAAAGCCTTTAATACTGGAATTGTTCACAGTGAACTTAATGACAAAGGTGGTAAACGGAAATCGAAAAACCTAAGAATGCCTTTCTTCTTAAACTCAGTTTTACAAATATTCCCGCAAAACTAATACGCGTAAGAGGTGGAACTTGAGTAATCCGAAACAATTTTCAAGACAAAACATGAAACAGTTTCTGCATGTATAAAAACTAAAGAAGTTGGAAAACGAAATTACTTGAATTGCTCGATGTCTTTGTCAACAAACTTTACAGGCTTGATAAGCAGCAAATCATTACATGCTTTTAAATCCATTTTGAAATCACTGGTTATCCCTGCAATGTGATTGGCTCTGAGCGCTGTGATTTATTCACCATCTTTTGCTCTAAATCACATCTTTGTCCCAGCCAATGAGAATGGGACAGTAAATCAAAACAACCAATCAGATTTAAGGCTTTTTTAAACTAACCAATCACATTACAGGAACATGAAAGAAAAAAGCCTTTGCTTGTTAATCTCTTAATTTGGCAACTTGGTTCAATAAATATTTGTACTGACCAAAATCTTGTAGTTCTTGTATTTACACTGTAGGCTATTAAATTGTGTGATTTCAAAATGGATCTTATAAAGTGGTAATTGAACTTCAGATCGTGCAATTTTGGTCTGAAATCATACTTGTCATTTCAAATCGAACTTGCGCTGCGCACCCGTTCGATTTTGAAATCACACGTATGATTTCAGACCAAATTGCACGACCCCAAGCTCAATTACAATTACAAATCACTTATTTTGATGTATCCAAGAGAATTGGTTTAAAGTTTTACAGAGAAACTAAATAGCACTTGACATGAACACTCAAATCATTGAATAATTTGAGCACTCCAAGACAATTTGTAACTTTGAGGCCAAATTTTAATTTGGCCTCAAATTAACTAATTAAAATCAAAAACACATCTGCTACTAACCGAGTGCTTTAGTTTGTTTACGTTTTGAAGTTCGACTTAACTTCCACCTCGTTATTACAATAACACTGAATAGATTCTTTTGTAAAGCGATTATCAGGGGCACCCAAAGGAAAAACATAACTTTCAAATTTCAACCGAGCGAGGTAGCGACAAATAAATGCCAAGAAATGTCCGATGAAGCTAGCAATTTGATTTACATTTGCTCAAACAATACAATTGTGATACTGTAGAAAGGTTTTGGCGAAGTTGAACAATTATCGGCGAGTAAAATACTCTCTAAAATTGTCTGCCGTTTCCATGTGAAGTTTAACAATTCAACACATGCGATAACTGCAGTAGCCAATTCAAACAACGGCACCGAAGTTTTTTTAGAAAAGAGCCAGGAAAATTATTCACGAGGCCATTGTGTGTTATAAAATTGTCTGAAGTTTTAATGTATACCTTGGGAATCTTAAGCAATAGGCCTATCAAAACATACCCAATTTTTAAAACGATAAACGAGACATAATGACAATTATAAACTTTCATTTTTATTTTGAAGTTTAAGGCAGTCTATGTTTTAAGTTTTAGGTTCTTTCAAAGGGTGCCCCTGAAAAGTGTAACTGGCGTTGAAAACGAAAGTTAACAATTATTATGCCTTGAAAGGGCGCGTAATATTTAAAACAAAACCATCAGTTTAAACTTTATATTCTCGGCTTATCTTTAGTTGTCGTCTTTGAGGCTTAATGATCCACTGATTTATCCTCTTTGCTCCTGTTCTTGCATTCATGACGTTTTATTCTCTCTGAGCAAAATAAAAGGTAACTCAAAACGTTAGGCACAGTTAACAAGACAGTTTGTCCCGAAGTCAGAGAACGATAATAAGGAAGCAATTACAATTTGTACAAACGAGAAAAAATATGTTTTACAAAGCTAAAAGGGAAAGGCAATTTGGCAAATCATTGAATTCCCAGAACAGGTCAGTATATTTTCATGAATTGATGTCAATGAATTAATGGTCAAGGACTGTCGATGAATTGATGAATTGCTGTGGCGAAAATCTGTAGTCCTCACAGGACCTTTGTTCATCGGACACTGGACATTTTGAAGCATAATTTAATGCAAAGAGCAAACTATCCTCATAAAAACCTTGCTAATGTTCCAGAAGTTATGAAAATGATATTCGGAACGAAACAACTCCCAACTCTGGCACGTGTAACGGTCGACAAAGACATTTTAAATTTGAATTTAGCACACACTGTTCAGGTACTTACCATTAAACAACAAAGCTTGACAAAAGATTATTTCTCCTCTGGTTGTGGAAGTCTCAGTTCTTTTATCTCAACAGCAAAAATTCGTCCTCAACAAGAACACAGGCCATGTCTTCATACACGTCGGCAATGAACGGCGTGGCTTGGTACTTCATGAATATGCATGGTTAAGTTGAGCAAATAATCACCGACAAAAACGTCATAAATTTCTCGGAGCAAAACTGTTTTGCATAACATAGCATGTTGTGCCAAACACGAGGGCGCGCAATAAAGAGATTGCTTGACGCCAAAAAAAACTAGTTTCGTCGACCTTTTTTTGTATTTGTTTCACACACCTAATCCCGTACGATATGTTGAAAATTGGTACAATATGAAAAAGAAAAGTTTTATGAAGGAGTAGATATTTTTATTTATTATTTATGAATCTAGTTCCAGTCTTTTTCTCTCTTTTTATATGTATATTTTTAGATTTCTTATATACCGTTTATGATTTTTGCATATTTCAAATTTAATTTTAACTATTCATTTATTTATTTTACACAGGACGCATGTTGATAGCAGTTCTTATTACCGAAATGCTCATCCTGCATAAATATGTTTATTTATTTACTATTGTTGTTATTTACATTGTTTTCACAACTGCAACCAAGCGAGGATGGAAGATGAAAGAGTTTTTCCCTGGGTTTGGAAATCCTGAGACATTCTAGAAATAGGCAATCCTGTCACACTAGTTGTGCTTTCGTGGACAGGTCAAGCGACTTCACTCGTACTTTCATCCTTCACGAAACACCCACGCAACGCGCGTGGTAGCATTATACACGAGAGGACTGGACACCATCTTTAAAAATAATAAGCATAACGCCTACAACGACCAACACCCCCCCCGCCCCCCTTGAAAATGGCTTATACTTCATCAAGATTCGCTTGCTGAGATAAAGTAACATGTTGAAACTGAAAAATCTCAAGTTTCTCCACAGCTCACTGATGAAATCTATATTGTGACCTCACGGGCAGGTAACGAACACATTACGCTGGAAAAATTTGATAACGGAGGTTTCACTCTGAAATCGCATCAAATCTTTTTCCTTGACTCTACCCAGAGGAACATTTAAAAACGCAACATTTACCAGCCATTATTGATTTGCGTTGAGGAAAACTCGTTTACGAAAATCACGTGATTATCACGACGCTATCGTTTTCGAGAAGCTCCGTTTTCAAAATGTTTTCCGCCGTAATGATAACGAAAAATCGGCGTTTTCGTGACGTATTAGTGTGGACGGTAGTCCCATCTGTAGAAATAAAGCTGCGTTTTCAAATTTCCTCTGTGTAGTCTGGAAGCTGCCTCAGGCTTATCGTTTTCGTGTGAAAGGAAAATAATGGAACATTGGAAATCGATCGCGTCACGATAATCACGTGATTTTCCTTCCCCAGTTTTCCTCAAACACAAATCCAAAATGATCAGTGGTTGTGGCGTTATCAAATTCCTCCGGGGTAGTGTGGCGGACAAGACAAGGAATTTCTTGTGAACGTCCAATAGTACAGTATCCACACTGCGAAAAACTCAGGTCGGAGTCAATCCGTACAAAACCCCACCCCACCCCAGGATGCTTCAACTTTCGGCGCGGCACGTTATATGCACGAGTACTACACGGCATTTTTCCTCTAAGGAAAACTTTATCTTTACGCGTAAATTAACTGTTTTCTGCATGCTTTTGCGGACATTTTAAAGGGTTTCCCGTTTTAATAAATTATACAAAGGATGGTCAAAGCTCGAGGTCTAATGCCCCAAGCAGACTTAAGGGTTTCATACGAAAGCAGAAATATTTTGTCAGCAAATGTTTTCTGTTCCAACCCTGGAACGAAACCCAGTTTTACACGAAAGGAACCAAGGTTCAGGGACGGAAATACCCGTTAAAAGGACTGCCGATTTGATACTATGAATTAAGTAAACGTTTTAAAAAATCTCGTTCCTTGTTCGTAACAGAAACGATGGCGACAATTCATATAGGAGAGGGGCCCGGGGGGACCCGGCCCCACCCCACTTACTTTGGGTGAAAGGAAGAAAGGAGGGGAGGGGGGTTAGCGAAACCAAATCGCCCCACCCCCTCCCCTTAGCTCAAGGTCTGGAATTTTTAATGTTCTTTACACTAAATCGTTTAACTTCCAATGAAGAAGCAGACGAGTACACGGGACTTAAACTGGAGCCACAAAAAGTTCGATATCGTGTGTCTATAAGCGTCTAATGCGACTGTTATAAAACGAGAGAAGGTCTCACAGCAGTACAGATATCATAACAGGACAACTGTGTAGGGGTGATCTATAACTACATGGTCAAATATAAACCTTATAGGATTTTGAGATGTTTACTTTAATTTAATACCTATCCATTTTAGATACACACCGCGCCATCTATAGATTTTGTTATCTGCATGATACAGCCATCAGATATCATTCTCCAGGTAAGTCGGGCAGTATTGCGGGCATCATCAAGACCTGAAGATAGACACACACACAGTAACCTGACTTTCCTCACCGTTTTACATAAATCTTTGGTTAAAATAATAGAGATTCTCCTATTTTCGTTATGCGTATGGTTTTTGAATGATAATGATTGAAAAAAGTGTAGGAATTTCTTATACCCGAAAAAGGCGCATAAATTTTCAAAGTCCCTTGCGTCTTTGTTACAGGAAAAAAGAACGCGTATTCTAACCTTCTTTTTGCAAGTCAACCTAACGTACATCGGCTGTTTGTAGGAAATCGGGCGGTTTAGGTTCCTATGAGTTTGTTCAGTCGTTTAAACTATTCACTACAGTTCAGAACAGCACTTAGAAGCCCATTATTATTCCGTGAGCCTGGTCCCGATTACTAACACTACACGAAACAGCACACTGACAGCACATGTTATAACATTAAAACTTCGTGAGCTGGAGTTTTAGATCTATTTTAAATAGGCAATTCATTAGATGAGATAAGTGCAGTATTGCAGCTGTAGTAAAGTACATTTTACTCATACGGTTGCCTGCTTCTGAAATAGACCCTTCTCCAAAATGGCGGCCGAAAATTCAAATAAGTTAAAATTAGCTAAAATTAAAAATGTATACCAGCACTAGAAAGAACACCTTTACTTTAGTAGCCCTGCAAAGTTTCAGCATTTCAGGTGCAATATCAGCTGAGAAAATGCAGGTCGAAAAGTGAGAAATTTACAGAGGTTTGTATGACTGGGGGTATGCATTATACCCCCAGTCATACAAACGTCTGTAAAGTTTTCAATTTTCAACTTACATTTTCTCAGCTGATATTACACCTAAAATGCTGAAACTTTGCAGGGTTACTAAAGTAAAGGTGTTCTTTCTAGTGCTGGTATACGTTTTTATTTTGACTTATTTGAATTTTCGGCCGCCATTTTGGAGAAGGGTCTATTGATCTTACAAATAAGACAGTTTCAAATTGCAGGCGGTGAAGGGGGGATTAACTTTCATCTTTTAGCTGAGCCTGTAGGTTCTTAATACGAGGGTTGTCCAATACACCCGCATTGTAACGATCCGTTAAAAACATATTCAGTTCGTTCGTTCCGTACGGATTGTTAAGTGCTCTTACGCTCCGTGGAGTACAGTTTACGGATCGTAGATTGCATGTCATTAGGGAGACTTAGAAAAAACACGACGTTTATGATAAGCGAGAGGGTCAGAAGTGGTAACGATCCGTTCGATCCGTACGGATCGTTAAGTGCCCTTACGCTCCGTAGAGTACATTTTACGGAGCGTAGATTGCATGTCATTAGGGAGACTTAGAAAAAACACGACTTTATGATAAGCGAGAGGGGCAAAAGTGTTAACGATCCGTTCGATCCGTACGGAACGTTAAGTGCCCTTACGCTCCGTTGAGTACATTTTACGGAGCGTAGATTGCATGTCATTAGGGAGACTTAGAAAAAACACTACGTTTATGATAAGCGAGAGGGGCAGAAGTGTTAACGATCCGTTCGATCCGTACGGATCGTTAAGTGCCC
>CM042751.1:16819329-16829329 GCA_022496165.2 Catalaphyllia jardinei | reverse complement strand
TATAAAAAGCATTCATTCTTATTGCATGATTAAAACTCTATATTGAAGGTCAAAACATAGAATCGGGTTAATTTTCCAGCGTCCCGTTGAGGTGTGGTCTGCCAAAAAAATTCTTCAGCCTTTGAAATTCACTAAGACTTTAGACTAGATTTTAATTGCGCAGAGTTAAACTCGACTTCGTTTCAAATTAGTCTTAAAACACTGAAACCTCTGTATCGTAGGCTTAAAAAACATTATTTAGCAACAAATTAAACTGAAAGAATTTGACTCAGTTATGACTTTTAGCTACCTGCTAAACAGGTGATGCAAATCCCCAAAATTTACTTTAATCAGCCTATGAACGTGTGTTACCTGACAGTCTAACACACACATACCAGTTTGGTCAGTTTTGATAGTTTACCAGGACGCTAAATCGGAACAAAAACAGGTCGGGCGTGTTTTGATTTATACTTGCAAGGCAGCTCATCAATTAAGCTATCAAAAGGAGAAGAGACTTTGTTTCCCTGCCAAGTATTCAAGGACCAAATTTACTTGGCCAATTAATACTGAAGTCAATTAGCTCTTGGCATTTCAATGGCTGTCGGCTTTGCCATCGCAACAACAGCGTTTCTTATAACCTTCGGCAAGTATTTCTCCAAGAGATGGTTCCTTTGGTTTATCAGTGCAGTCATTGCGCTAATTGCTGGAATGCTCATGAATGCTGGAAACAAGAAACAGGCAGAGAGTAAAGAAACCAGTGGAGGCGCTCCTAAGAAAGATGAAGCCCCAGCACCGAGCGGGCAAGGTAAACCATAACACTGACTGACAACTTATTCAACCGTCTTGATGATGAACGTTTCACGATGGCAATGCAAAGACTGGACATTAAAAGGCGAGATGATTCAAGTTGTGGCAAAGAGACTGTACACAACAACTTTTCAACATCTCAATTTGCACATATTTAAAGCAGGATTTCTTGATGTCTGCACAAAATTATTGAACCATAATTTATCAAGTTTAAACATAGTTTCGCATAAAATACAACGTTCATTTAGAATAGTTCACCTTTTTCTTATAAAACAGCTGCAAAAAGTATTTCGTTGCACAGAGAAATAGAAACAATGTTAAACTTCAAACGCTAAAATTAAATTTTTTCCCTGATGTATTATTGCACGTATTTGTTGGGTTACATAGAGTATTAGTATTATTCATAGTTAATATTCATTCAATTTGTAGTTCATTGTAAGCGACTATATAAAATGCTTGGGCTTGGTTATTTCCCTGAGTTCGTTTTGTCGTTTGGTCCAGATTTTGACTGACACTGAAGCTTCTGGCAATCATTCACACATCTAAAATCACAACCAGGGCCGGGTTGTTCGAAAGCCGGTTAACGTTAACCGAGGGTTAAACATTAACTGAAGCATTACATTTTCTTATTTTAAATTGTTTTTCACCTCTAATGTTTGGTGTAGTTTGAGATTACTACAGCTTAAAACTGAAGGTCAAACAATGTAAACAGAACATCTCACCAAAAAGTTACAAAACTGAAATCAAAATTCTCGCTAACCCTGGATTAGCTTAATCGGGCTTTGAACAACCCGGCCCTGATCTTTTCACCGCGCCTATATATTTTAGCAAGGAGACGTAGGTAATGGGCTCCTATGGAAGACTGGGAGACCTTACCAACTCTCGGTCCCAGAACCGCCTGTCCCTTTTAGCTGGCGGGGCCTTGGCATGAAGAAAATAATATGTTTAAGCAAGCAACCGGAACGATGATCCTGCTGGTATAGTATACCTTCAAAAAAACATTCTACGTTGTATCGGTTCCTGCCTTCATATTCGCCATGAAGAAAAGGCGGCTTTGGGGACATGATTTGATAGGCCAGATTCTTGGCCCAAGATTTCCACTAAGGGACTGGTCAAAAAGTACAGGGGGGGGGGGGGGGGGGGTTTTTTTATTAAAAAATGTTGTGGGAGAAAAAAAAACCACCCCCCTCCCTTTGGCACAAAACAGAGTGACCCACCCCTAAATGAAGGTTGAAAATCACATGACCCACCTCCTATAAGACATGACATTTTTGGTTGCTTAATCCGACAAAATAACTTTTTGTGGATGAAATTGTGGTATTATTTACGTTTTAGATTTATTTCTTGACAATAATACAAAATCAATGAAAAATAATATTGTTTCCATTACCCTAGCAACTTTAAGTCATGACTGTAAACTCTAAGAAAACGTGACCTTTTACTTTATTACACTAGGCCTCAAGGCACGTAGAGCAGTGATCGATCTAGAAAACGGCTGTAGTGAGTACTGGGAGTAATATAGCTAGACAACTGCCAGATCTTTGTGCATGTGTTCCGTACCCTTGGGGACAAGTAGTATGTAGACACAATATCATAGCAACTCTTCGGCCTTCGTAGCTTAATTAAAAATATATCACCACTGTTTGCGTTATATTTTTAATGATGTAGACACAAGTTGGCCATTTGGTGTTCTTGAATACCCGTATGTCAACCGAGTGCAGTATTTCAAATATTTCTGCCCTGCGACTCCCTGCTCAATACGTTAGCTTTTGTACAGATTTAACAATACATTAAGTGTCATCTCTATTGTACACCAGCCAAGTGTCCTTTTTTAAATACGGCTCGAAAAGTTTTTGTCCTTTGTAACAAACAATAAAAGCAAGTGACATACTCGAACACCAACCCACGGTCTACCAAGTGCCTTACGCATAGTGTGGAGCTGTGGGCTTAAAATAAAGGGGTGCTTTGCACCCTTCTTGGCAGTAAAGGGCAGACTACATAGGGCTCTTAGTCCTATTTCTGCCTGTCGGCTATGCCATACTGATGAGGCCTAACGAGGCAGAAACAGCTGTCAATGGTTGCCACCACCTGGATTATATGGCTGTGCGCATGCCCGACCATGGATTGGTGTTTGAGTATGTCACTTGCTTTAATTGTTTGAAAGGAGTTACCTTTGTTGTCGATCAGTGTCAAATGTGTGCCAATCCCCCCCCCCCCCCCAAAAAAAAAAACCAGGATGACCCACCCCTAAGGGTAGCTGAAAATTGAACGACCCAGCCAATACTTTTTGACCAGTCCCTAACTTATAGACGCTGGTATGAAACCACCTACAGACCTTCGGGAAGCTTAAACCTGAAACTTCCGGCTAGAATTTTACCTCTGTCAGAGATAAAGGGAGTGGATATTTCGTAAAGGAAGCCTGCGTTGAATTTGAGAAAATCTTTGTCAATGAATCTAGCCAATCAAATAATCAGTCTGCAGGGCCAATTTCCTCATTCTGACTGTATATACGGTGTACAAAGCTCATCTTCATTGCAAGTATTACCCTTTGGATTGCCGGAACGTTTTACAAAACAAGGAGTTTCACAAACGACCGTAATGGTGGGAGAAGCACACGCGCGTTATGTTAAACCGATGTCGACTTGGCACTACTCTGTGATTTTTTTTAATTTCGAGCGTGTGGAGACATTTTCCCCATGTCCCCCAACCAACGCTGTTTTTTCTATCTCTAAGGCTTTGTAGACCAACGCACCTTCACAACACTGAATAGGCCATTTCCGAGTTCCCTTGTGCCTCGGTTTCAAAACGAGTACTGGTGCAAAACCTTGAAAATGACTTTGTAGGTGAACTCATTTGCACATGAACAGTTTCGTGCCAAGCCTCGTTTTGACAGAGGCAAATGAAAAAGAAACTCATAAATGGCCCATTGAAGGTCTGGGGGAGGTTGATTTGAAAAAAATATGGAGTTGAATATCGTGTCTCAACTACTTTTGCCGCCATTGTTGATTAAAAAACAAGCCAGTGTTTAGTATTTTCCAGTCCTTAGACAGTGGTCTGTGCTTCACACGGTTCATAAAAAAAATTAAATCCTGTGATATAGTTGCAGACCCAGATTCTCCTTACTGGTTGATCAAACAAGTTTTAGTTCTGAGAATTAAGTGGCCCAGCAGGACAAAATTTCTAAGTTGATTTTTGTTTGTTTTTTTTACCTAAATTCTCTTTACTTGTCCACTTAGTAATGTGAAAACTTCAAGGCTTTTTCTATAAAAGTTTTTGAGCTGTATTTCAGTCCCGTTATATTGGACACCGACGGTTCATCGAAAGTGATCGTTTTAAGCAGATTAATACAATGTAGACCATATTTGTATTCCCGGTATTGAACTGGAACTAGCATGCGACCGAGGCTAATGTGGGGAGTCTTTTCAAATGTTAATGACGTCGACATCAATCTCTTTTTAATGATATTCCCCCCTATTAGCTAGCTCCAGTCCAGTACCGAGCGAATATGGTCTATGGTACAGTTGATTGAGGGGAAAAAAAACACGCACGGCCATAAAGCGGGCTTCGTATACACAACATGAGAGAGAGAGGGGAAAAAAACAATAAAGAGGGTACGTTTCTAAAGAAACTGTGGTGCTGCGTCGGTGGGAGTATTACAAGATAATTTGGTTTTATCAACTTGGTTGATAATGTGAACTGGCCACCGACTAAGGGCTAACGCTCAAAACGTCAGCTTCCGAATCTCTTTACGGTGGCCAATTCACATTATCAACGCAGTTGATAAAATCAAATTATCTACAAAAAAAAAACCAGACGTCTCCATTATTAGTTCAATCACTTTATTGCATTGCTCTTAAATTACATAGAAAACAATTTTTTTTTCAGTTCAACTACATTATCAATATCACTAACACTGGTTTATATGACAGATGGATAGCGCCTGAACAGGGGGAAATTCCAAGACTTGACATGTGTTGATTATTACTTGGCGCATTAATGAGGTACGAGGGGATGCGTAAGAGTGACCCTGAGAGATTTGCTGCACACATGTCGACCAAGTTTAAGACCCTAAGAGATATTTGGTACGCATTTCACTTTCAAGTTTGTGATCCTACAAGAAATTTGGTACGTACATGTCGGCCAAGTTTATCACCCTAAGAAAGATTTGTTAACGTTCGACATTCACCAAAGCAACTCCAGCAGTCACATGAAAACCAGCGTGGTTTTACGAATACATTCAGCGAACATGCCTTCCACACCCCCTACCAAATTTTCTTCCTTTCTGAATTAGTGTCATATACATTCTTAGAATAATTTCCTCGAAAAAGTAGTATTTCTGATCAAGATCTCTTAAATCATAAATACTTTACAAAAGCGATTTATACAAGTCATTCACACTTTCAAATATTTACAGTAAAACGTCTTAATATCGATTTATTTTACACAAATTTGAATAAGTTCACACTCTGATACCAGCGCCGTCGACTGACCAAGTTCCATTTTCAGGTTTTAACAAACCTTGCTGAAACCACCCGAGAACGTTTGGTGTCGAGCTGAGAAAAAGCCCGGGAAAAAGTTATGATGTTCGCTTATAAGTCAATCATAAGTCACGTTGCCTACAGCAACGCCGAACTTCCTGACTAAAACATCGTGCTTATTCAATAAGAAACGGTAATGGTTCACCCGACTACATGTGAACTCAATAGCCACAGTAGAACATTGTTCAATTAGCAGAAAAACCTTCCCAAATCTTGTTTTCAAATCAGTCCTATTTTAAAACAAGCGCACCCTTAAAACGGCTTTTTAAGATTCCAGTCTCTTCGGATTGAACATAAAACTAATACTAAAAACAATTTCAGATTCAAAATTTAATTAAAGAATTAAAGGGACGGTATATTGCAGTAAAGTGCTAACATTTTTGCAGCCGCCGACGGCGTGAGGTGGGGTGAAGAAATCACACCCAAGATAACGTCTTTAAGTTATCACTAAGCTACTATGTACAATACGATTTGGCTATTGTACTCGGAGATTTGTCCAATTTGAAAGCACTTTAATTTGGTGTTAATAGGTTCCCTGCCCAAGGCCAATAAAAGAATAAATCACAAAGAAATTAACTTAGCTAAGGATACCAAATGTCATTCAGGTTAACACTTAGTCAATGCTGCAATTACGTTACTGAGCCATGTAAGTGTCTGCTAAGGCCTCCATTGTTGAGCGACTCAAGGGGAACGAATTGAGGTCCAAGTAATGAAGGAATCTGTGGAAAGAAAGCCACATAAAATGATCAACAGAACATTAACTATAATGTGCTTGTGTCAACAAAACTGCAGTGGGTTGTAATAAATCATGGCTTGCGTTTGTACGTTTGTGCATCAGATTCCACGCAGTTTCATCCACATTATCGCTATTTATTCTCACTTTCAACAAATTCTTATCATATTTCAAGTACTTTTTTCCAATATTAAACCAATATTGACGGCTTTCCTATAACCTTAGTACCTTTGTCAGTTACTGGAGATACGATTCAACATTAACAACAATAATGATCTCTTGATTTCAGCCACTTTTGATGCAGAGCTAAATTCAGGGAAAAATAAACACTGCCTTGTCTTTTAACGGCATCTCTGATACCAAACGAGATCAATTTAAGAATAAGCCATGTTCATGTGTCATTAAAAAAAGATGAATGACATTTGCATTTGAAAAGACTTTCTGCAAGCCTCGCTTCCAAGCTAGTTCTAGTCCAATACTGTGAATATTGATAATCGTCAAGAGTATGAAAGGTTAGGCCTTGTTACAAGACAATCTCTTGTCATTTGTAGAACTCACACAGTTTGAAAGTTTCAGGAGATTCTGGAAATAACCAATCCTGTGATGCGGATTATGATCACGTGGACAGGCCAAGCAGCTTTACATGAAGTTTTATCTTCCACAAAAACATCCATGCAACGCGCGTGATAACGACATCCGCAAAAGAACTGCAATGAGCGACAAAAATGTTGAGACACTTGGCAGTAAAATTCGATTTACTGTGTCTTGGAAACATTTTCCACCCCTTTCCCCAACAATGTTGATTTTTCTATTTCTTTGACTGCACAGACCACAGCGCCTACACAACATTGAATTGGGGGGCCGGGGGTATCAGAGATTTAACGCTAGATGCAAATAAAATACAACAAATGCTTGAGTATCGAAAATCGTCTTTTCTTTTAAAGTGTCTCAACTACTTTTGTCGCCCATTGTGGGATCCATGTCTACAAATAACCCGAGAGGAGGACTAACTATGCTTTTCTGAATCTTTTCTTGTAGTTATTTACCTTCTCTTGATGTTAGCAGCTTCACGAAGCCTTTCCGAGTGACACAACAAGCGGAAGGTCGGTATGCAGTCACCTGCGACACAGCGGTGATCACAGTGGTATAGAGCAGGGATACAGGAACACAGAGAACTGTGGAGCTTTCTACGGCTTGCTATAGAACTGAAAGGTAAAACAAGACCACTGAATATAGATATCAGTGAACCATTACCTCATTAGAATTGAACGATTTGTCCTGGCAAAGGGTCGATGAGGACTGGACATATTCAGTATTCTGTTCGTTGGGTGCCCAGCTCTCCCACAACCAGGGAGCGTAACATTACCTTTTCGCAGGGCTCTTCACCGTTATTAATCATCAGTGGTTTATACTTCATGCACCATTGTAAGAAGGGTATTACCATATCACCTGAAACTATGAATTTACATCGCCGCAACAATTTCATGGTTTTTAGTAAATTTGGCACTCTGGGAAGATGACGCTTTAGGCATTTAAAAAACAGACTTCTGATAACACTAAATTAACATTAACCTTTCTACTTTTTCTTGTTGGTGTTGTTTTTTCTTGGAGGGTGGGGGAGAGTTTACGTTGGGTGGTTCTGGACAAGTTCGCTTATTATAAATCATACTCCATCTTCTTGAAATGTTTTTAACCAAGAAAACCTCGGTGAGGAGTATCTGAGTGAGTGGGTTTAAAACGCTTATTATGTGCATAGTCCTCAGAAAGATTAATTCTCCTCACAATGTGAAGGCATTGTTGAAAACAATAAAAGAAGCAATTGTCTTGATTTATCACAAAATTCTCAAAACTTTCATTTGGAGCCAAGGATGGAATAACCTTACCTTTTCTGTGTCTGAGTGAGCCCATCAAAACGTATTACAGCATTAGAATTGCAGTGAGGAAGATCCTCCGATAAGAACTTGAAATCGTACTGTTCATTTTCCTTAGGGGTGGAGGTGTTTTGGTCTTGAGTAGAATTTTCAATTTGTTTCAAATCTTTCAGCAAAGAATTTACTCTCACGCGACAGCTCTCCAAGTTCGCCACCTCTACAGCTCCACGTAGGGACGCGCGCGTATCACGAGCCAACCAATCACTGCAATCTTGTACAGTCACGTGCTCGTCTGTGAGCCCAGGATTCAGAGCAGCATCCCACCAACCAAATTCAGCTGAGGTGGACTGAGTGTTAGAGACAGAAAGACTGGGGCAGAAGGCGTCTGAGAATGACAAGTTTTCTGCAAACTGTGCAAAGATGTCCAGAGCTTTGGTGCAGCATCTTTCGTCTATAGAAGGAAAAGAAAAAATGTATATCACTGTAAAAGCTATTTTTAATCCCTCCCTTTGGGTAGGGAGCGTATTAACCTTTAGGGCTATTGAGAGGTCAGTGGGACAGTTTAAAAGAGACACAGAGAGCACTTAAATCAGCCAAATCATAAAAGAGTCGGCGCATATACACTAGTTATGTACCGTTTTCGAGTGGTATTCAATGGAATATCCCACGAGTCACTTGTATTTTGTCGGTATGCACACGAGCCTTCAGTCCTGGAAAATACAGTGGCCAGCACAATCAATGCGATACACGCGCCGCGCCTGATGGGAAGGTTGGATGTAACACAGTCGAACATGTAACGTCTTTCCTGTGTTATGATTGGCTGTATTTTCTATGACATGTCAAGAGAAAGCTTTCTTTTTTCTCCGGGTGGGATTGCCGTTCACAGTGCAGGATTCAGTCCATTTTTTCAACCTCCCAGGGGCTAGCTAAATTATAAATATATTTAACACCCACAGGATTTTGAATCTGCAATGATGCAAAATCAATACACGTCATACCGTTAGTCGGCTTCTTGGTAACACGTTTTCTTTCTTTCCCATCACTGCGTTCAGTTCCCTCTGCATCACCTGGACCTCTTCCGCCACTACCAATCTCTTCTTTCGGCTGCGACTCACTGAAACCTGTGTCTGTGGAGTCCTGGGAACTAGACACAGGTCCAGCCTTGGTGTCTTCCGATTGTTTTTCTGTCATCTGACTGGTTTCCATGACGCTATCGTGCTCAACATTATGACCAGACTCCTCCATACCGTCATCAAAGAGACTTTTATCAAAGAATATATTGTCACTCTTAACTAATACATGTTCTGTAATTGGCAGTGCTACATCACTTCCCTTGACTTGAGGTGAATCATGCTTGGTTTGTCCTGATGAGGTTGAAGAACCACCAAATAGTGGGATAAGGTCACTTAAGTTTGCCTGGACAATATTTACATCCAACCCTTGCGTAAAGTGTGTCAAGTGAAGCTTGGAAGACTGGACACAGTCCTGTGTGAATTTAAAACACAAAAAGGCACAACTTATGTGAACTACAATTGAGCAGTCAAATTAACATTTAAATAGCTAACTCATTACATAAATCAACTTTTTTGCATGGTATAACCTTCCCTCGGAGAACATTAACCCATAACCGTTTCTGAAAAAATAGCTTAAGTCATGCTCAAAACAAGGCTTGCAAAAAGCCCAGATAAATTTAATCACATGCAAAAGATCTGCTGTTTCAACGTTATGACTTCAAGACAAACTTGACTAGTTCTGAAACCCTAGTACGTGATCGTTCAGTTGAAAGCTACTGACCAATCTTTGATCTAGTAGTTTAATGTGCTATAAAAAGTGCTTCTACTTGTAACTATGTCTTTTATGTCCGTGGGTGAAACCTTCGGATGTGGCCATGGGTTCAGATGAAAGCTATCAACAGAACTAAAAGTGATGTATATATGAAATAATTCATATTTGAACTGCGGTTATAGATGCAAGTGAAGTATGATCCTCGCAGTAAATTTTCCAATTTAAGCAACTGGAAAGAAGAAGCCTGAAAAAAATCAGGGCTTCAACGGGATTCGAACCCATGACCT
>CM042751.1:16795964-16809329 GCA_022496165.2 Catalaphyllia jardinei | reverse complement strand
TCACTCTTCACATTCATCTACAACCGCAGTACAAATATGAATTATTTCATATATATCTCACATAAACTTTGAAGCTACAGCAAATAAATATGTAACAACGTTTCATTTTCTAAACCTGCCGACGACTTAGCAATGATTTTGAATGGACTAGTTTTACTTTTGAAATTTCAAAGCTGCTCCATAGACACACATGGGGAGTTTTCAAAATGACCCTTAGACCAAAAATCGCATATTCATTAATATTCACCTTTGAAAATTATACTTAAACAATTATTTGCCTCAGGCTTAGTGAACATTGGTGAATACTTAACTTTTATATAATCTGTAAAATATTTTCACTTGCATGCGATTGATCTAAACACATCACATGACTGAATTTATAAAACTGGCTACGCTCTCAGAAAACTGTTTGCTTCTTGGAACAGATAATGTCTGCCGACAAATATCCAAGCATATTTTGCACCAAATGGAGGCTGTTGTTTAAGTAATGTCTTAGCTGAGCAGATATTCTCTAATGTTCACTTCGTCTTTGGCAGATAATTGTTAAATAAAGTGCTCCTTGAACATGGGCCTGCACAACCGAATATACCAGAAACTAACGGAGAGCAATGTGTGAACAACTATGTTGGTGGATTGATTAAAAACAACAGTACAAACCTCTTCAAACAAAATCAGTGATGCTGCCTTAGAAGACAAACTTGAACATGACTCAGCATCATCATAAACAGCTTCAGGTGGCTGCTTTAGAATAGGTCTGACTTTTCCCTCGGCTTCATCTTTCTTCTTCTCTTTCACCTTTTGCTTTTTCTTTCCTTTCTCGCTTTTCTTGGTCTTGGTGTCAGACTCAGTTACATTTGCACTCAAAAATGCACCCAGGGGTCCAGATGCAGGGGATGAATTGTTCACAGGTTTGTTGAAGAGTCCTGCAAATGATGATTGAGGGGTAGGACCCTTGTTGTTGATCACAAGGTGTGACTGGGTGGCCTCTTCCAGCTGTGACAGGATGTGTTTCCCAGAACGCTTGGATGAACTATTTACCTCAAAGACCTAAAGGACCACATATTCAAATAAATACATTCATAATGGTCAAACATGTGTTACCCAGAAGCCCTTAAGTAAAGATTAATTAATTAATTTATTTATTAAACCTTTTAGGCTTATTGCATTTAGCATGTACATGTACTAAAAGGCATTCAGGTTCAATGACCGAATTACTGTACTGTGTACAGTACAATGGTACCTCTGAAATCAAAAAGATGTATACATGGAAGTCATGCAACTGAAAAAAATGAACAGATCACAACAACAAGATGGCAATTCACAACATTACAAACACACTAGATTCAAGATTTGTTATGAGAGAAAAATGCAATTCCAGATTAATGGCATACTACATGTACTACTGGGCTCAAAAAAAAAACCTTGAATTCCAGCCAGCCCTCATGACAAGTATCTCTCAAATAATGCTTTCCCTGGCAAGCCTTAGTTTGCTCTTTTAACAATTTAGCTGACAGATGACTTGCCTGGTCCCTTGCCTATCAGTCAAGTGAGAAGGAAATGTTACTTGCCCAGAAGGAAAATCTACTTGTCCTGGATGTCTGGTTGACACTTTTTTCGAGCCCTGCCTACAGACACATCTGAGGCCTTATGCATCCAAGAGCATGTTTGAGGACAGCATGGTATTTATGATGATATCGATGATGATGATGATGATGATGATGATGAGGATGATAACACAAATGATGTGATAGCAAAAATATGGGACCGAGATGTTCTGCTTTTAAGTTGAATCTGAATCTCAAGCATGAACAGTACCTCACAAAGATGAGTAAGAGAAATGACTGGCCACTAATCTAATGAAGTATTTTAATGTGACTAGGACATACCTTGTAGCCAAGTTCCTCTGCACATGCATAAACCATGGCTGTCTTCCCTACTCCTGTGGGACCAAAAATGACCATCGCAGTACTGAGTCCAACCCCCTCAGTGTCACTGTCATCTGATGCATTTTCACTCATCTGGAAGTCAGAGTCACTGTCATTGTCCCACCACTCCAGCGTGTGACTTAAGGCTTGGCTGGTAGCTGTTGACTTTCCATTCTGCTTAGCCAAAAGCCTACAAAAATAACAAGATTAATAAGCTCAAAACATGTAAGTTTAATTATTGGCATCCTGGTAAAAAAAAAGGTACAGCAAGAGTGAAGAATTAGAACAGGAATCTGGTGGTAGGTCAAGACAGCATTAGACAAGACAGAAACAGATCTTTTAAAGAATATGAAGAGAAATATGAATGCATCAGTATTTTTAGAGCAGTGTTGACTCCATCTGTGTTTGTTTATTTCCTACTGAAGTGCTGCATGACACAGATCTCCTGAAGCAATAGTTAACTAGCTTGCAAAGATTAGTACTAGTGTACTCACTGGTAACTACTCAAGGTGTATCATAATAATATTTATGTCACTTCAGATAGTCAACTGAAGTGTCTTGCCATAAAATTTCAACAAGTACATGTAACCCCTCCAAACAGAAACTGCAACTGAAAGTAAGTCTGCCAAATTTAGATGTGAAAAATCCTTCCTGATAAATAATAAGCCATTCTGAGTATAAGCCCAATTCTTTCATTACAAAAGCCTCATGCTGTATTGGCTGTTTTGTATTTCATCTTGTAGCAATGTTATTGCTGTTGTTTTTTTCTTATGTTTTTGTTTCATTCTAGAAAGTTTTAACATGCATTATTTTTAATGTACTTCTATGATTGTTCCCCATTTAAGTGCCTTAAAACAAAAATACAAACCATTAAAAGTGCAAAATTCCTTCCAATGGCAAGCTTCTGGTAAGGAATTGAGCCCTGCTGAAAATACATGTGTAAGTTCACCCTGAGACCCATTTGTGCAAAGGGAGGCCCAGGGATTACTAAGTTGAGAATGTTTTAGCCTACACTGTATTTACTAGCTTACCAACCTGCTGTCCTCCTTATACTGCTATTACTGTACCTTTTCTGTTGCTGCAGCTCCTTCCTCAGAGTTCTTTCTCTTTTAACCTTCCATTCATCCAGCCAGGATCTCAGTTTAGTTACAGCTGAAGCATTAGCCATGACCTCAGTGGAGTGGAGTGGACGAAACAAATCAGTCCACAATATATCATTGACAAACCCCTCTACACTGTTCTTCTCCTTGTCAGAGGCAACTGGTACATCTGATTCAGAGGGATTGCCTTGTTCTATGGATGGCTGATATGTTTCTTTTACTTCTTTCTGGTGATCACTAGTTCTTCTTCTTTTCTTCCTGTTTGAGGTTGCCTCTACCTGCTCCAAATTCTCAACACTTTCAGATTCCAAACATGCCTTCTTTTTCTGGAGTCTTGTGGACAATCTTCTTTCCTTTGTACCCCTTTCTTGACCTTGGTCATTTTCTTCTTCTCTCCCTCTCTTCTTGCATGATTTGTTCACAGATTGATCCATTAGCAGACCTTGACTTTGACATGGCAATAATGCAGGAGACTTCTCACTTTTTCTTGCAACCTTCTTCTCTTGGAAGACACCCCCATCACTTGACAATCTCCGCTTCCCTTTCCCTTTCTTTCGGTTTGTGAGGTCATGCTTTTCTTCACTGTTATCCACTAGTTTTGGATTGCTATTTCTGTCACTGACTGGTGCAGTGTTCCCAGCAGCAACCTGCTTGCTTTCCATTGCAACACTGGATTTTTTGTGCTTTTCCAGCTTTGAGGCATATCGTCTGTAAAGTTTCTTCAGTGGCACACCAGGGTAAAACAATGCCAGCTCTAAAAGAATTTTCTTAGTGACTGCCTCAGGGAAATTTTGTTGTGTAGTTCCTGTTTCCTGCAAAATTGATCAGGTAAAAACAAAGTATTAGTAGTCCCTATTACAAGTTGAGTTGGAATTACCACTAAATATCACAACATTTAAGGTGCCTCTATGATCAAATTTTCGATATCCATTTTTTTTACATTTTCGTACACAGTAGGCCTTCCCTGGATATCTTGCCAAATTTCAATCTATGACGAAGTATAGAGCGCATGGTTTTTTGGACCTTTATTTCAGTGAATCAAAGGTCGCCATTAATTATCCTTGTTCCAATTCTTGGTTGAAAATTGGAGTAAATGATGTCATAGTCTCAAAAATACAACCCAGATTGAAATTATAATAACAATAGGTGTGGAAATTACACAAATACAGGGGCCAAAGTTCTTGTTCTTTTTCATGGGAATTGCTGTACTAATAGCCCTTATGCGTGATGACATCGGGATGTCTTTGGTAACTTCAAAGCGAGGCTTGGTGGTGATAGTTTCGCGGGAACATTAAAGAAACATATAAGACACATCGGACATGGCTCTAGGAAATGCGCCTAAAATCACTCTCTCTGAGGATGATATCAACGGAGCTTTGTTAAGAGGGAAGACCCCTAGTCAACTGACTATTCCTGAGTTACAGAGATGGTTTTCCTGCAGGAAAGGAGCGAAATTGAGCGGAACGAAGCGATCTCTGGTCGAAAGGTAAATACATGTGAATAGCTTATTTTACCGCCTTAGTTTATGTTGTAAACAGTGCATCAAACTGAAAGAAATAAACTGTCCCTTTCAGAGTTCAAAGTAACATTGATGAAGAAATGTAATATCTACTGAAAAATTAAATCTCTTATCAGAATTTTTTTCAATTTGGTGTCATACCCATTACCAGTCTCAATCCCAGTCATTCTCAGTGCAGAGCAGAATGTGATGTTGCCTATTGAGCTGACTGGAAAGACTCACAACTATATTTCTCTAAAAACTTAACTCACTCACAAATGGTATTAATGCCTGGGGATAAGGCTGACACACTTGACATTTGTTAAAAAAAATGTTTGCACTTGGCAACATATTTCTACATGTACACATGAGACTGTAAATCTTGTAATAATTCATATTTTTGTAGAGTAATTAAATAACTGGAATTCTGCAAAATGCACTTTCCAAGGACATACCCCCGTATTACTGTTTCAGCATACATGTATACCAGACCTATGGATAATAAGTCTCAATAGATAGTAATTAGCCATTTATTTTTTTTGAATATTGAAAAGCCAATCAGTCTGAGAAACACTACCCACTTGTATGGCAGATGCAAACACAAAGTAAACATACAGTTTTGTAAATAACAACAGTGGCGGTCAGGTGGTCATGTTGCTGATTTCCTTATCATCTGACTCTAATGGTGGCAGAAAGTTTGTCAACATTGCACAAACAAAGAAAATTTGACCGATAATGCCAGATGAGCACAATGTTCTTTCTCCAGGGGTAGTTCTAATTCTTTGATTCTCCTTCCGTTCTTCTTCAGACTCCTCGATCTCGAGCTCCATGTTGTCATTTTCACATTCTGTAATATCAGCTAACAGGTTGTTTACGTATGATTTCGACCGATTTTTGCTCTGCTGGAAGTTTCCTTGGTGTTTTTTCTTGCGCAAAGCAAAACATTGTTGGAATAGACCCTGGTTTTAAGTTGACACGCGAGGAACCCGGCATTTTTTTAAAGCAATCGGCTTCAAAGTGGCTGCCATATAGCCTCGAGTGCTCATCAACTGGCGTGTTCTTTCGTCGAATTTTTGCGAACCATTTTATTTTGGAAAGCAGTTCTTTGTTCGCCAGCGATAAATGATTATCATGTCTGAAGAGTTTGTACAGCTGTACGTAGTACACCATTGAGGCATGTCGGACAAAAAATGAAAAAACCGACAAGAGTCCCTAAACGTCAACAAACCACGCAAAGCGATCACCACCAAGCCTCGGTTTGACGTTACGAGAAATTTTTGTGACGTCATCGTGGATAAGTCCTATTGTTATTATAATTTCAATCCGTCCAGTATTTTTGAGAATATGATGTCATTTACTCCAATTCCAATTCTCAATGAAGAATTAGAACAAGGAAAATTAATGGTGCTAAATTCTTGGAAATAAAGGTGTAAAATAGCACGCTGTGATGTTCATAATAGATTGAAATTTGGCAAGATATCTAGAAAAGACCTATTGGGTACAAAAATGTAAAAAAAATGGGTACCAAGACCATAAAGGCACTTTAAGTTTATTACTTTTCTTACCAATTTCAAGGGGTCACACAAGGACTGCTTTTCCTGCTCTTGCCTTTTTCCACAAAACATCATCTTGTCTTCTAGTGACAAAGAGGTGCTTACAAAGAAATCTGCAAGTGAATGTGCCGAAATTAGGAACATTACAATGCTATAGGTCCACACCTGATAGTCACTGGGTAAGGAGTTTGTAGCTCACCGAACAAAGCTATAGCAGTGCTATAACATAGAGCTGAAGTAGGCATGCAAGCGCTTGTGATGATAACGGATTACAGCATGAAACATGATGCTATACACAATAAACATAGGCAAAATATCTGACATCCAACAATAGCAGGACTGTGTCAGTTAAGCATACACTGCAAAATGTAAATAATCTAATATAACACTTACCATCTAATGACCAATTTTGAGAGAAATCACAAGATTTGTGATACTTCCCAACAGGCCAAGGAAGACTCCAGAAATCAACCCCAAGAGAAACATCCTCATCTCTCTGAATCACGTGACTAACTAGTGGCCACGGTGCTGGTAAAGCTTCTGCGGTGGTAGCTGTTGGCAGCATCTTCTGAGAACATGCCCCAGTAAATAATGCCTTGAACGCTCTGTTTGCAGCTTCCTGCTCGGCAGCTGATTTCACTTTGCATGGAGAAGAATCCAAATCACTGGTACTACACTTGTTTGTTGTATCACCTAAGGTTACGTCTGAGGATACTGTAGAAGGTAGAACTGAATCTCCAGTCATTGTAGGACGTTGTTCTTCAGTTTCAGGTTTAGGAGTTACAGGTTTCCTCTTGAGAAATATGGAGGCTAATGTCTTAGGATCTGAAGAAAAAAGATAGGTATTTTAACCAGATTGAACAAGCAATTTCTAATGGGTCAAGTCTTCATTCAAGCCTAGTGGTGTATCATACAAGCATCCTTATCTCTGATTGCAGTAACAAGAACTGACAAGGAGTATTACATGCACATCAACATGTATTTTCTACACCCCTGGATGTCTGGAATGACACCAATATAAAAAGAGTCTTGTACAGTCTTATGTCACCAGTATGAGATTTTGAAGGTCAAATCGCGGAGATTTCTCAAGAAGGGGATAATATTCACCACGCAGCAAGGGACCTTTGTTCATTAATTTAGTTGCTGTGTACCAATCAAAAGATAACAAACATTTTGGTGTGATTTACTACTTACCAGTACCAAGGCTGGACTCCTTGTGATGTAGATCCCCTGTTCTCATCTCTCTTCCACTGTCATCTTTGTTCTTTTTACTGGAAGCCATGTTCTGACTATCAGTGCTTGACAGTGAATCAGTTGCTAGACCTTTCTGCTTCTTCTCATCTCCTTTCCTGTTAATTCTCTCTGCATTTTCAGTATTGCTGGAGTCACTGTTATGAAAATCAAATAACAATAATTATTCCACCCACCTCTTTTGAGCATCCTTCCAGACATCAAATGTCTCACATTTTGTACTTACTTTGTACTGTAATTCTGGGGGAATCCTGAATACTTAGCATTTGTTAGTTTCCAGAGTTGTTAATTAGGCTCATAACCCACTGCACCTGTTAGGGCTGAGCATACTAGATGGGCCCTTGATGTTATGGGTGAACTTGTCTGTAGTTGGTGCAATACACCCATAAAGTAACAATTTTGTTATGGGTGTGAAGACCAAGGCTACAGGTGAATCAAAACTTAATGACAGCCCTGGTTTCCTCCCAGGCCATCCCTCACAACCCTACCAATATCACCATAGAATAGACAATAGTAATACATTGGGTAAATGTAAATTGACTGAAAAAGTCAAAATGGTATTTTTTTCCCAAATGGTTGTTCCGACAGCGCAGCAGTGGGGCAAGACAAAAATTTGCCATAACAAGGTAATCACATATTTTCATTGTTATCCATGAGGGACATGTACTTTATAATTTGCTTATGTTGTCTTGAAGCATATGTAACTATGGATAGATTTCATTTGGTTATTTATAGTATGACTGAACAATGTTTCACATACACGAAACATGTGACAAGTAAAAAACACTAATGCTTAAAATAAATTTACTATCATTTACAAACTACAAAGACAAAGTGTATGACTTCATTGATGAATTCCTTTCCTGAAAGAAAAAATTAAGTAATACTCAAGGAAAACAGCTGTTTTTAAAAATATGTTGTGAGACAGCTGTATTTTCCCACTATAACTACGTGCTGGTAAAGTAATTTGATATGTTGGTTTGACTATCTATAAATTAAAACTTCGACTGTTTAAAAGAGCATAACATTTCAGTACTTTGTTAGATTCTCGTATGAAAACTTCTTTGAATGAAGAAAAAGTCAGTTGCTATGCCATTTGGGGGTGAAGCTTTCTAAAGCCCCAACCAAACGCAGGGCTTGAAAAGACCCTGTCTGGTTGTCCGGGACAAGTAGATTGTCCCTTCGGACACATAAATTTTTCTCCTTCCTTGCCCGATGGGCAAGGACCCAGGCAAGCTCTTCACCAAAGAAAATTTTGATAACGATTTTGAGAAGAAAAGGTAAGCTTTAGGCTCAAGAGTAATCAAGTGTTTACATATTTGTTCATTGTGTGGTGCATGCTCACATCTCAAAAGTGGTTGCCTAGCACATGATCAAAATCTGCCCTGATCAAATTTCTTTCTAGGATGAAAATAGCCGCATTGAGAACGAAAACATCATGTTTATTTCTTAATTTTAGCAATTTTATGCGAGGATCTTTCAGTTTCTCTGTTCAAAACTTAACTCAAGAAATGATATACTAATTAAAACTATAGAAATTGTGCTAGAAAACTGAGAAGTCACATATTTCTACTGCGAAAACGGAGCCAGCATTTTTTATGCTAAAATCCAGGTATATCTCTGTTTTCTGCGAAACATGCAAGTTGAGTACAGCCGCGTGAAATGAAAAGTATAATATTATTAAAAAGAAATGGATAAGCAAGTCATCAAAATACTTTCAGAGTTCCCGGAAGATCACTTCAACTGAAACTATTTTTCATTCACCCAAATGTGGAAATAATCCACGGTAAAGAAAAAGATGGCGACTGGTACATTTACCTATAATGCTTTGCGCACAAAAACTCTAAAAGAGTGTATAAAAACACAAAGAAAAATTGTAAGTCATTAAAACTTGACAAGAGCAATGCTGTTAGTATAGGAACAACTGCCGTTAAACCATATCTTTTCTATATGCCCAGTGGGCTTAGTTTGGTTCGCAAGGTATTGTGGTAAAATGTACCGCCGCTGTCAAAATTTGACACTGTGCCTGCTAGGGTCAAAACTGAAGTGGGATGGCGATTTATTGTTAATTCTGCATATTACAAATTTCTAGCGCTTCTCTTCACAATGATTTCGTGGAGCTAGACAAGATGCAGGTGAACATTCAAGGTTTAAGGTTAGATTTTTTGTAAAATGCCAAGTGCATCGGTATAATCATATTTCTCATTTGTCTACAAAGTTGTCGAGAATTATTGAACAAAAACATTAGGGTGCCATAAGGCATATGAAAGCAGTCAATCAAAAAAGGCTCAGTGACACTGTATTGGGGAAGCTGATAATAGTGATAGAGTATCTGACAATGTAGAGTAAACACTACTTCAATGTGATTATAACAGTGTTCGTCCATGTTAATTATTACAAACCATACAACTTTATAAAAAGCGGAGTGAAGACGTTAAAAGTTGTGGAAGTATTACAATAATTATAATGGCGTAAACATGAAAGTGATCAGCACTAAGAGGACTACAGTCAAGATGGGTTTAACACATTAAAACACACCTGTAGTAATCCATTCTTGGATCATGAATTATTAATGAGTTTGAAAACTTGGGCAAGCGAGGAAGTGCCCCAGGCAAGCAAAATTTGAGGGTTACTTGCCCAAAGGGCAAGTTGGAATTCAAATATTATTTTTTTAAGTCCTGCAAACAGACTCCCAAGTAGACACAAGTTGAAAACTTGGGTCTACTTGTGACTCCGTTTGGCCAGGCCTTGCGTGCACTTGCTTGCGATGACTTGCGCTCACTAATACTTTGGTCAAGCTCAAATTCGCACACAAATCGACGCAAGTTTTTCACTGTTTGGCCACCCAACCCAAGTCAGCAAAGTCGAGTGACGTCCATTAACCTGTTATTAGCCAATGAAATAGAGGATAGCTTTAAAATGTTTTCTTTTTGCAACTTCCGTGTACTTGCGAGGAAACTTGCGAGTCCGTTTAGCCACCCAATTCAAGTCTCTACGCAAGTTCAAGCTGCATCCACTTGCACCACTTGGTGACCCATTTGGCCAGGGCTTAAGTCAGTTGTTACATCAAATGCATTTTTAACACGAAATGAATTTACATCTAGAATTTTCCATGTCATTTTTTTGTAAAATTAAATGTCAGAGCCTTAACCTTTCATTACGCAGCAGCTTTGATCCTAACCCAGTAGATATCCCATACATAATGTATAAAATAACATGCATCATGTGACCAAATCAAGGTTTACAACATTGTTTGCTAAAACTATGCTGCCCTACATCTTCATATGCAATATAACCCTGAATAGCTGCCGCTATTTAAATTTTATTGCAGTACCTAGGAAATTGAAATAAATGACTCAAGTCTTGTTATTTATGGATATGGAATTTCCGAGGGGTAGAGGGACCCAAGAAAAAAAACGATGGAAATTCCAGGGGTTGAGAAGACTACCATGAAACCTCCTAGAATGGAAAATCCTGCAAAACTGCAAAATTACCATTATTTTTGCATATCAAATAGTTCAATTATTCTCATTCTATCAAATAAAATAATTTCAGGCTAGCTCCTCAGTGATTTGGGCTAGTAAGATGAAATTACAGCTTGCCTGAAAGGCGAGTGGAGTTGTTTAATGTCATCTCACCCTGAATAAGTTCTGAATCATCAGCATTTCAACTTGTATCCTAAAAATTATTGGTACCCATTTCTATCCCTTGGTGGAGATATTAGATAAAGAAAAGCACTGTAGAGTAAAGTAACTTGCCAAAGAACAGAACATAGTGACCCCAGTTTTAATTTTAAACCCCTTGAACCAGACCTACACGGAGAGACCATAAGGCACCTAAAATATAATCTGTTGAGTACTGTACTTTTCTGGCGGGTCTAAAACACAGGTCACGGGTCATTGTTTACCAATACTGGTACAACCTTAAACCTTTGCTAAATACTAAGGTTAGCATTGGGAAGGGGTTAAGGTTGTTCCAGTATTGGTAAAACAATGACCTGTGACCTGTGTTTTAGACCCACTGGTACTATTCTACATATTGTACATACCCTACTGAAGTTTGCTGATGCTCTGCAGAATGTGACTCTAGTGGTAAGGAAGTTGCACCACTTTTCACTTTCTTCTTTGCTTTTTGAACCTTTTTATCCTTGATTTCTGTGGGATTATTTTCATTATCTTTCCCTTGCTGTTTTGTTCGTTTTCCTCTAATTTGAGCTTTCTCCATGGGCTCACAATCAATGTCTTCAACATCAGCACTTTCATTAACTGTGCTTCCAATTACTTTCTCTGTGATTGAAGTCCTTTTTCTTCCAGATTTTCTTCCTTTCTGGGCATTTTTATTACTTTCTTTATTAGTCACAGTCATCTCTAGAAGAGAAACATCAGTTTGGTCTTCCTCATTGCTGACTTTACTTTTACCTTTGGTCTTTTTTCTTCCTCTTTTGGATTTAGACACTTTAACAACTTCTTTGCATTTTTCACTCGCAAAAGATTCATCACTTTCACATTGAACCAACTCAATCCCAGCACTTGATTTCCTTTTATTCTTACTATTTGATTGCTCTTCACAATTTACTGCATCACTGCTAGCATAATCAGATTCTAATAAAAACCCAGTGTCTTTCCTCTTGCTTGCACGGATACTCAGTTTAAATTCAAAAGACCTTTTCTTGGATTTTTGTTTCGAGGAGCAGTCTTGCTTTTCCAGAACTTTAAACTCCAAATCAGACTCTAACTGTGAATCCATGCTGCTTGGACTCTTCCCTAACCTTCCTTTTCTCATCAAGAAGTCAAATGCATTTGGCTCAGATGAAGAATCTCCTGATAATGCCGGCAATTTGGACTGAAGTGCGCCCTTGTTATCAACAACCTCAAAAGAACCTGACATTTCTGACTTGCTGTGAGGTGCTATCATAGGTGTATCAGAGGCTTCTTCCAACAAAGTCCCTGTCCTTTGATCTTCAAGTTTTTGAGCTCTTTGACTTTTCATTAACACATCAAAGGCACTAGTTCTCATTTGGATAGGTTTTTCACATTTCTCTAAAGCTTTCGATTCATTGTGTGACTGCACTGTCTCTGAGAGTTGTTCTACATGTTTGGATAAGTTAGATTTTTTGATGCTAAGAGCTTCACTTTCTTCATCCCTGTTATTGGTCAATTCTGAAGCATTTCTTTCATTATCTTGACCACTTGTACCATTGTTTCTTGATCCATTTTTTGACTTCTTTTTACCAGACTTTTGCACATGTATCGTTTTTATATCAAATGCACTTTTACCGTCATCTTCAAAATCAGAACCTGAACTATTTAAAGACTTTAAGGAGTTACGCACAGCATAAGTAACAGACCATTCAGGCTTTGGTTGTTTTGGTTTTACCAGGTCTTCTTGGAGTGATGCATGATACGTTTTAGCTTTTCCCAGTAGATTGGATGTTTTCGCTTTTGAAGTTTGACCATCTCCATTACTGACTGAACACAAAGCTTCAGGCCCTTGAACTATTGCAGTCTTTGATTTACTGACACAAATGTTGCTTTCAGTAGCTTGATCAGCTTCCTTATTGCTATTCAATGATATTCCATTTCCCAACCTTGGTTTTATGTCTAGTTGTTTAGTTTTAACTGGATGAAAAAATGCATTGATTGGCCCTGTCTTCTTAATTTCTTTATAATCTCCATCGGCATCATCAGTCTGCGGGATAAAGAAATAGTCCATTATGGGAAAAAATAAATTCTCACTCACATTGTGGGGTTAATGTGATGTTTTGTAGGAAATACATTGAGATACATCAATAAATGTGCTTATATGTGTTTAATTCGGGAAAATCTTTTTCCTCCAACAGGGCTACCTTACCTGCCACAATAAAGACAACCTGCCCTACCCCTTCTCCCCCCACCTCACCGAGTTGCTACCCTTCCCCCACCCCTGAAACAGCCCAAGTATTATTCATATAAAGGGTTGTTTGAAAAGAAAAAAGTTAACTCTCCCAGGGTAATTATGAGAAGGGTTGTCCCAGCTATCAGCTAAACTCCAGAATACCC
>CM042751.1:16782367-16794019 GCA_022496165.2 Catalaphyllia jardinei | reverse complement strand
ATGTACACCCATGTATACTCCTGTAGACCCCTGTATTCCTATGTACAGCCATGTATACTTCATGTATACTTCTGTAGACCCCTGTATTCCTATGTACACCCATGTATACTCCTTTAGACCCCTGTATTCCTATGTACACCCATGTATACTCGCCCTCGGTGTGCTCTTTCTGATTATGGGGATCAATAGTTGCTAATCCCATAATTTAGAGACTCGTACCTAGTCCCTCACGGTATGAAATCAGGCAATGTATTGTGTTTAGAAACACTCACCAGCCACGTAAAACAAAGAAAAGTCGACAGTCGTAAAAGTCGACAGAATAGACTCTAACCGGCTTACCTGCAGAATGCCATGCCACTCCAAAACACATCTAGAATCTGTGGGACCGCATAGCTGCATAACCCGAGTAGCCACATAGCCATAAATTTTAAGAGGTACAGCTTCAAGTGGTGGGGTATTCTGCAGTTACTCCCTCCAACCCTAACAATAGCTTCAAAACAAAGAAAAACTTAACAGGTTTTTACACTGCTGCAAACACTGTGTTCAAACGACCCTAAAAGCTGGAACAATGGAATGGCGGGATGGCGGAACAGCGAAAAATTCACGAAATTCGCAGAACAGCGGAGAATCCCCCAAAATCCAAAAACTGGGAATGACAGAAATTAAATCACCTGAAATCCTGAAAGACTCAATGACAAAATATCACCCACAATCTTAAAAGACAGAATAACGGAAAATCACCCAAAATCCTAAAAGGCGGAACTATAACCATTAAAGCCTCCTGTCTTAGGGAAAGAGTTGAGGAACGTGAAAAAGGCATGGATTTGTAAAACCCCTACCTGTGTAAAGCAGTAATTTCTTTTGTTGTTGTTAAGAATTTGTTATCCTTTAGATTTCTACTACTGATTCTCATGTAGCATTCACATATTTTATTACAGGGAAACAAAGCAACAAAATCAACAGTTTCCATGTGAAAGGTTGTGTATCAAGCTGTCACACCGTCATGCAGACAAAGTGAGGCAAATCCTAAAAGCCACAGATTGGCAGAAAATCGCCTCCAATCCTAAGAGACAGAAAGTCAAGAAGCAAATATTTTTTGAAATATATTTCACTGAGAATCGAATATTACTGTAAACCAAAACATAACATCTGGAATGTCAAGCATTTGACAGATTTACAAGCTAGCAACAACACGCTGCTATGTGCAGGTGACAATGAAGCGTTTTGTACTTGGACTTTACATTTTCTCTATCATAAAACTTGAATTATGTATTAGTTTCTATTTTTACCTCCTAACTCCTCCCCTAAGACTGGAGGCTTTATAGTTATAGCTCTGTCTTCTAGGATTTTGGGTGATTTTCTGTCATTCCATCTTTTAGGATTTCAGGTGTTATTGTCATTTAGGATTTCGGGAATTTACCACCGTTCTGCCATTCCGTGATTCCATCTTTTAGTATTTCAAGGGATTTTCCATTGTTCTATCATTCCACCGTTCCTCCATTTCAAATTTTAGGGTTGCCCATTGTATTCTTGGGCAACACAATTTTTTCTCACAGCGCCTCTCTCCACACAGGTGTTTAAATGAGTAGCAGAGAATTTGTTGCTGGGAGTAACCCTGTGATAGACTTAAATCCCATCCAGAAGTACTCCCAGTCGCTTCATGCTACAGAAACGTGAGATAAGCACTGGCCTGATGGGTCACTTGGCTTGTATGCAGACATGGAGAACTACAACTCTAACCAGACAAAATCAGGATAAACATTCCAAGTGGGGCAAGATGGTGGGATTGAGCCATTTAGGCGGTTTCTAGAAAGCTGTTATATCAGAATTTGATGGTTCAGCAAGGAATAGTAACTGCATGACCTACACACCCAACATCAAAGAACAGTAATATTTGACCATTTTATTAAGTGACAACTAACACTATTAACCTTGAGCTTTTCCAGGGAGAAGTGCAAAAAAGTAACAGAAAAAGTAGGGTAAGAGTGCGACTGTTACTCAAAACCCCTTTCCTGTTTTTTTCCTTCTTTTTGTTGTTTTCTTTTATTTGCACCACTCACAACTAACCAATCACCTGGAATACACTACAATAACTTTAAGTTTTGCAACCGGCCCAAATATAACTAACGAAAAAACTAGTTAGATTTTGCCGAAAAATTTTTGAATTTGCAAACCAGACAAATAAAATTCTTAGGAGCACCATAAGAAAGAACGCAGTGCTGTCCTAAGAACCATGTCCCTAAGATGCCAACAAGCTGATGCTCCAGATATCATTTGCCTCAACAAGGAATTGGGAGCAAGTCAATGATTGACCTATCATAATCAAATTCACTGACATTTTCTACTCCTAAATTATAAGAACTTTTACAAGTAAATGTGTAGAGGATATAAATTACTTACAGTAATAATTTTGTTTATTATATATAAATAATTATTAGATATTAATTATTTCTGTAAAAAATAGTTCTCTTCTTTGTAAATACCTTTTAGATAGTTTTTAATTTTTGGACATCACCAGTTCAGCATTGCTGTTATGTTGCTACATATAGTAATAAATAAATGCTTTACCTCTATTTTGTACATCATGTGCCCAAAAGGTTTTTCTACAGAGAAAATGGACAAATATATGCGTAATATTATGAAAAGGTTGTAAAATAAATTTAAAGAGAAATTTGAAGTTAATGGATGCCTCTCTCCATCTGAAGAAAGCAAATGGAGGAAAGCAAAAACAAGTACTCCCTAGGGTGGTGACAGAGAAACTGCCATGTCTTCTTTTCATTTGTGACTTGTTCACATATTTCTGACTCATAAGTCTACCATAAGGAAAACTGCTTTAAAAATCTTCCATAAATCATAAATTTCAGCCCACAAACTACAACATGCAACTGTAAAATTGTAATTTTGGAACAAATTTATGATAAAATCCTACATAGCAAGAATCACTTCTTTGTTCATTTCTGAATCAGATGTGATTTATGAAAATTCTCTCAAAATTGTGAGCCTTTAGGCAAGTGCAATATGAAAGAATTTCCAAATATGAGCGGACAGACTATATTACTCAAACTTAAAGAGCAATCCGTCTTAAGGTGACTCCTCAGAAATAAAATTTACCGATAAATTGCTTTGAAACTTTCCCTGAATGTTCTCTACCAAGCACTGTTTCGAAAAATAAAATAGAAATGATAGGTCACCATTCTCGTTTAAGAGATGTGATGAGCCAATCTTACCCCATTTAAGCTTGTACTTGTGCTAATCACACATGTTATTCATCAGTCCAAGTTACATTTTGCAGTAGCTCAAAACAGAGTTTACAAAAGTAATACTTGGGAAAAAACTGTCGAGCTAATAGAACAATATCATATAAAATTTGCGGAAACATTACACAATTTAAAACGACGTGGATGTAAAGCGTTCATATATATATAGAGTCGTTATTTTCGCGGTTGTAATTTGCCTCATGGAGTAATGGTTTTTGTGCACTTTTTCACCTATAGTATATTGTACACTATTGTTATGCAATAAAAATATAGGTCACCATGCCCGTCCAAAAGAAAACAAGCAAGTATTTTGCTATCGAGCTTAGCTTGAGGGAAATTTCTTTTGTTGTGCACGTGCACGCGCTAATTTGCATGCCCTGATGACGCGAAAATCGTGTGCAGTAGGGATGCGCAATGCAATACTGAGGAATCACCTTAATTGAACTATTAAACCATAACTGATTTATCATATGACTGAGAAAACTGCAAGCACCTGCATAATAATTTGCACTGCAGTGCAAATTAAGAATAAATATTAATGACAAATAAGCTTACTCTTGGCTAATCACAATGAAGCAATTTTGTCAGCCATAAAATAAATAAGATATTATGACACTTATCCTGTCCAAGACCATTCAAATACATCACTTCGGTTTACGCAGCTCTTTACAGCAATCAGCATATGAAACAACTCCAAACTCTTGGGCTTGCCGGAAGAACTTGGTGGACCTCCACCAGTCCTCTAAATCATACTTCTTTAGCACTTCATAATAATTCTTCCAGAAAATCAATACCATATCATCAGGAATAAGAATTGGTCCATCAAAATCTCTGGCTTCTCTTCTGCTTGGTCTGCACTCTGCAGACCATGGCTTAGATGGACGACAACAGGCAAAATGGAATGAGTTTAAGGGTCTGAAGATAATGCGTCTGATGTTGTATGCATAAGGGAGTGCTTTCCAGTTACTGGCATCAGCATAATAATGCCAGAGCAAAACTTGATCATTAGGGCAAGTATCTATTCTTGTGATTTCCTGCCACAGGTTCATAATTGCTTGATAATAGTTGGGATCCGGTCTGAACACCAGGAGTCCTGCGTTGAAACAAGGATCTAGCACACCTGGTCTAGCACAAGGGGCAGCAGCAAAGTCATCTGGAATGTCGAACAGATGGTCAATGTTTGTCATTAGCATGTAATCAGCATCAACATAAATGATTTTGGAATATTGTGTGTAGTTCCAGGCGTGGAATCGTGTGTGTGTTCCCTTTATTCTGTGTCCAAGTGGCTTCCCAAACAACCCACTGTTGCGGTCACCTCCTAATTTAAGATCCAGCCAATCACAGTCCATTTCTTTGACCAAACGAGTTTCCCAACCGACCCTCTGAAGTGCATTCTGAGCACTCTCACTCACCTTTTCCGAGATAAACACCGTCATGTTCTTCTGGCAAGAAAACGTTCGTATGGAGTGACCAAGAACCAACGTCGGGACTACAAATAAGTCGTTGACCAACGCGGTCAGCCATGTAACATTACTTCTTAGTTTCATGTTCTCTTTGCACCAATCTTGCCCAAATCGACTTTCGATCTTATACATTCTCCATTCCTTTTGAGCCAGAAGTAGTTCATTCTCCTGAAACCTCTGTTCATCGTTCATACATTCTGAAATGACCGACTGCGCATACTTGAAGAAATATGGAAGTAAGAGTGGTCTCCAAACAACGAGAAATATCACAACAGTAAAGGTTGGAAGAACTGATAAGGCACAGACGGTTAGACCGGATCCTCTCTCTCTTGTAAGCTCATTCTTCATATTTCAGTCCCGGATTTCAGTTTGGCCGTTTGAAAGGAGAAAAAAAAGTTCAAGTATGCTGAAGCGACATCCGCTGAAGTTTAGCTAGATATTGACAACATACTCTTAGGCCATATTAGACCAGAGACTCTGATATTAGACTAAAGAAGAACTAAAGAGGATCACTAGTTTACGACGCTAGCTGGTTAAGGTCAAAAGACCAGCTGTTACACGCAGCAGATTTTCCCAAAACCAGTTGCGCGGTCAAGTTGCGCGGTAGTTTATAAAGCGCGGGAGACGGAGAGTGGCGGGGGCAAGGAGTCAAGGGGTGACTTAACTGTGTCAATAAGGCGAGGACTATGGGTCAGAGGAATTATGGTCGTTTCGCCCCAAGTCGTTTCGCCCGAACTAAAAGCTTCAGGAGCCCATGTCTATATTCGATTGTCTTGATTGAAGCAGTGACGCAGATGCCCTTCACGCTCTACGGGGTACTATGGGTAATCGGGGCAAGATTGCAAAGCGGCGAAAGAAACGTTTTTCTTCATATTTCCGTCCTGAGTTTAATTTTCGAGAGGAAACTCCTTTTTATTGTAAACAGAGAAACCCCTTTCCTACGGTTAGGGGAATTTTTCATGCAGTCGATTGAGCTAGGCATTAGCTTACTTATCAGAGAATCAAAGATGTTATTTTTGATCAAATTATTCAGTTTTAACCATGAAAAAATTCCTACGCCCATAACCATCACTTGATCGGCTCAAAAACGCTATTAGACCTAGAAAATGGTGTTCTCCATCTACAGTATATGTTTCGCCTCCAAATAGGAAATCAGAACGGAAATATAAAGAAAAGCGTAGGCCAAAAAACGTCTGTTTTACAGCTTTGCTCTTTGCAAATTTGCCCTGGTTGCCCTAAATGCCCCTTAGAGCGTGAAGGGGTTCATCTCTAATGTTTGCGGTGATGTACTTGACAACGGATGGACTTCACGGCATTTGCTGATGCAAATCGCGTTGGGTCCAAAAAAATGAAAGGAAAAGAAAAACAAAGAAAGCATAAAAAAGAAACGAAAAACAGAAAGAGAGGAAATCATGACCCCAAGTCTGTGTTTTAATGAGGCAGAGCTGGTACCATAGTGATCATGAAAAGTTCTAGGCAAATTGACTGCGATGAAGTCACAGAAAAAGTACCAGTATTAGCTAAGCAGACTCATTGGGGGAAACAAACAAGTCAACGGGAAACCCGTGAAATAAAATTAAAATTGGCTATGCTAACTATGGTTCATGAAAAAAATATAGCCATGTCATGTTTTTTTATTTGGCAAACGAGGCTTTGGGGCCGAAATACGTCCGAAAAAGGAGAAAAATGTCAGAGGTGCGGTAGAGTTGCTTGCACGACCATAGCCTAGAAATCGGTTACAGTTCGTTGGAACTCAGCACACGGCTTAATTGCGGAGTACACATTTAAGGTACTTATATACGTATTATAATAATTTACGTTCGAGTGTGATGATGTCTTCCCATGTTCAGTACGTGAGAAAATAAAGGAAATGTACCGGTTAGTAAAAGCGGCTTTGGTACCTCTTAACGTGTTCAGCCTCAAAAGCCTCATAGTGGAAGCTTTCGTGATACCTTTTAGGGTATTGGGTAAAAATAATTGCGCAGAAAAAAAATATGAAAGGAAATAATGGTTTCTTTAGAATTGTTACTTCTTAGGGGTAAAAAAAATCAGCTAACGCCCACAAAACGGGATCTTGTTACCTCTAAGAGGGTCCTTTTCAAAATTTCTAACGAACACCCCTATCCTCTTTATATGAGAGTCCCCCCTGGATTTGTATGAGGAATGTGAACACTGAGTAAAAAGGTTTATTTTCTTGTCCAACTTGAAAAACTTGCTTGGTTTTCAACTTGCAAAAACAGCACTAAAATATTAAGGTTCTAACATAAAGATGGGAGCCTTGCCTAGATTGGTCCAAGAGTGAAGGCAAGCAAGAATGACAGAGAGAGCAGAGGAAGTTTGGTCTACATTTCCTGATTAAACTTGTGTCAATCAATCAATCAATCACCTTTATTTATACCATTACAATGTAACACCTTAGCACCCTGTGGAGCCATGTATAACTAAAAATTTAAAAAATACAAATAAAAGGTAAATGGTTTGAAATACAAATTCCTAAAATACGTTAAAAAGAAAAAAAAATTACAACATTTGCAACAATTAGTTCTGAAAACAAGTTCTTCTCAACTTTCAAATTAGAACTATTGTGTCACTGTCACTGTCGACCATGAGGCTTGTCGAAGTCCAAATCTGGTCCAATGGCCACAATACCATATGGGTTAATCTTCAAGTGACTTTGCTGCAATGCATTTTATAAACAATTAGAGATCCATAAATCAAAGGAATGTTCTCCCCTTGCACAGTAACAACTTAAATAAATGGAAAATGTAGCTCTGAGCAGGGAGGAATTGTGTCAACACCAAAACAGAATCACAACAGATAAAGACATTTATACCTGCTGCTTCAAACTTCTGATCAGTAAATTATAATGGCCACAAGGGAAAATTTTAATGATTGCTTGCCTGCCCAGTGAAGGAGATGACGGTGGACTATGAAAAGTCAGAGATTTGGCATCGAACATCAGATGGGTAAAAAGTTTTAAAAAATGTTGTCATAGTATGGTGGTATTGTGGTAAATGTTGGAGAGTGGATATGGGATTCTAATAGGGATAGGGTAGGGTTAGGGACTGAGGGGAGGGTGAGGGGTGTGCATAAACCTCCCAAAAAATTTAAAAAATAATACAAACTGAGATACAAATTAAACCACAACATATACACTACTATTTATGAGAACTTACAAATGAATCACTTAAAATAACTCATGTAAGGATCACCTGGTAATGCTTTTGAATATGTTCAGGATCCACAGTCTCCCCAATTCCACTTGTCTGGTACAGATCTCGAAGATATCCCCACATGTTTGGATAGTCCATAATGCGCTTTTTGTTACACTGCAATTATAATTAAAATTATATGTGGTCATCTTTTTTTCTTTATCTTCCTAGATCTGGGGGTAGGGAAGCACAGTTCATCTAGCCTTTGAAGTGCCCATTTAGACATTACAAACTTCAAACTTCATGAACAAAGTTTGAATATTTGAGATCCCTGTAATGTCAGAGAAATCACAATGTCTTGTCTCGGAATTTCTTTCATAGGTGATATTCCACCCCAGAAGCTCTATGGAAATCCTGAGGAGTAGAGAGTTTCCTTTTAAAATGTTTGGTTTTTAAGCTTTGGCATTTGCAAGCTACCTCCCCCATACCTGCCAACCCCCAAAATACAAAAATCTGGAGACGTCTAGAAATCTTTGCATTGTGAGAATGTCATAAAGACAATGTCTAGGAATAACCTCTGAAAATCACCCAAAAGGCATTCCGAGAGACCGGGAGATTTAATGAAAAACTTGGAGACTCCCAGGGAGAGTTGGCAGGTATGCTCTCCTTTAAAAATTTCCAAATTATGACCTTCCTAATGGAGTGAAAGTGCACTTATATGAAACTATACAGAACTTAAACTTCCAGTGGAGGGTGGGTGAGAGTCAACTCCTCTCTCCTCCAGAAAAAAAAAAACATTGGAGCCAGTGAGTAAGCATAGTTTGCATCAAAGCCTAGTGACCCATTGATGTGCATGGGCCAGCATTTATTTCCAGTTCAAGTCACATGGAGGATGCCTATAAGTATATTATATGCAAGCATTTAATGATTTGATCACTGCATACAAGCAATTTATGCATTATTATCAGGAGCATGACTGTATTCCAGCAGTTCCAAAAAGCAAAAGGTGGGCAACAGGAAGGAAAGTCATACACATGTATATCATGCCTCTTAATACACAATCTTGACAAAGTTCATACCTTGAAGTGTCCAACATAAACCATATCAAATCTTACAAGGGTGGTGAAGAGACGGACATCAGCCTCTGTGATGGTGTTGCCAGTCAGGTAACGTGACTTAGACAAGATAGCTTCTACCTGTTCAATAAGAGCAAAATAATGTAAATAATCACCATCATAATGACTGTATTTTTAAATTTCCCTTTTATCTGCATTTAAGGTTCTTGTACCTGTTAATGCTAGTCCATGTTGATACCAGCCAAAGGCTAATGTGGTCACCTGGCCTAAATAAAGTTTGATTTGACTTGACTTAACTTAATACTGACTTGTCCAGGACTATGACAATTTATTGTAAGTTGCTAATAATGGCGTCTGGTGCCAGGCAAAAGAGGGCTTATTAGACAACAAGTGCTTATATTGGCAATTCCAGTTCTGCTCAAAAGTGGGAAAGGGCAAAGTAAAAATAGACTTGTTCTTTCAAGACAAACCCTGTCAAGGCAGTACCCCTCCCCCTCCTGTCTTCTTCCAAAAATTTGGAAATTAATAATATTATTGATACCTTGTCAAGGGCATTGAACACATCTTTCACTGCACTGTCATATGCCTCTTGTGATGTGGCAAATCCTGAACGGTAAACACCATTATTGATGTTTCTAGATTATAAGAAGTTAGGTCAGGTGACAAGCAAGACATAAGCTCAAAACCTGCTGTAGCACTAATGAAAAGAATTCAGTAACAAGCAAATTTATCATCTGTCATTTTGTTACCTCTAGTCAAAAAATGTAAGCAAAAATATTAAAGCAATGGTCAGTCAGTCCATTGAATTTTGACTATCCATTAGAGGTTGTTGATGAGCATCATCATGTGTGGGTGTAGAGGTCAATCCTGGAGTAGAAAACTCTACTGCAGTATTGGCTCAGTGGTCCGGAAAGGGGGGGGTGGGAAGTGGGGGTAAGGGGCATTCCCTGTAACGGCCCATGCGGGAAGGCTCCAGCAGGAAGGAGTACCTCTCTCATGCTTCAGATACAACAAAAAAATAAAAGGATTCCACAAGTTGAGATATATGAAAGGCTAGAGAAATCTGTCATTTAGGCATTTAAAAGATTCTTTAATTAAAATACTTTGCACAGAAGCAGCTTATGGTGAATCATTCAATTCAATTAACACTCTGCATGAAAATGACTAAAAGACTTCCTTTTTTGGAGATTAACTCATAAGACAGTAGTAAGGTGTGTGAAAGGGGTACTTTGGGTACCGGTGTTCCATTTTTTAAAAAAGGTATACCAAAGGTGTACCACTCCTGTCAAAATAATATATATTAGATTGATGGGTTGGCCCCTCCCCATGAAAACTTTGTTGAGTATCCCTCCCCACTGGGTCTAGCTGATATTATAGCATGATTCTCTATTTCAAAGGCTAAATGAAATAAGTTGTAATCTTGTGGCTTTCACAATGAAAAATAATAACACTCCTGACCCTACACCCTCACAACAAGTTGACCTTTGCCACTGTCAAAACCTTTCACATGAAAATATCTTCTGTTTGTGAGATCATTTACTGAAATTCACATGAACCCATTTTAAAAGTGGGGTGCATCAGTGGGGAGTATATTTGGTTTTATCACCTGGGTTGATAATTTGAATTGGTCACCGTAAAGAGAATTTACGGCAGACAATTTACATTATAAACCCAGTTGATAAAATTAAATCCAAATCATTTTCAAAAGAGACGCAAAAGGCAACTAGGACATGACCTATTTTATAATTGTACAGTACACCCTATGGGGAATGGTAAAGGGCAAAAGAACCAAAGATAGTTTTAATAAAACCCTGAAGGATTTCTATCAACACCATCAGAAACCAGTTGATATTATGGCAGCAAAAGGGTTATACTTACGGATAAATCCAGCCGTTGAGCTCTTCGATCTTTTCCTTCAGGTGATCAGGATACAAATCCAGTTGCTTCTGCACTTCTGTGGCACAAATCGCGTTAAACTCCTTGTTAAGAATCCGGATAATCTCACTGGATTCGTTGTTTACGACCTTCCTCGTCTGCTTGTCCCACAAAACAGGAACAGTGACCCTCCCAGTATACCCGGGTTCTGAGATTTGGTACACCTCCCTGAGCAAACGACACCCATTTAACGTATCCAGGGTGCATTTTGGCTTGCTGTCTGTAAACGACCATCCTTCCTCACCGAGGAACCAGTCGACAACTGTGAAAGAAATGACATCTTCCAGGCCTTTGAGTTTTCGCACTATTAGAGTCCGATGGGCCCAGGGACAAGCAAGCGACACGTACAAGTGATATCGATTTGGTTCAGCTACAAAGCCGCTCGATCCATCGGCCGTCACCCAGTTACGAAAAGAGGACGGCGTTCGAACGAATTCTCCTTTCTGGTTTATCAATTTTGACCAATCTGGCGGTTTGTTATCCATTCCGTTAAAATGCGGAGTTAAGTTTCCAACAAGGTTTGACAGGTTTTCTCAACCCTTGTTCTGTTTGTCACGCAAACTTTTTCCTGAGTCATGTTTCACGTGTAACATACAGAACACAATGATTACATAACACATTACAATACAATTTTGTTGTGTAGTATCGCTGAGTGATTTTACGAGTTGTGCCGTATTGTGACGAGCCCGTAGGGCGAGTCAAAATACAAACAACGAGTAAAAATTATCAGCGATACTACACAACAAAACGTCTAATAGGAACTGCTGAA
>CM042751.1:16762367-16777367 GCA_022496165.2 Catalaphyllia jardinei | reverse complement strand
GGTCTGGAAGAGCTACAGGATTACTGTGCTCAATCCGTTAGCTTTTGTACAGATTTTACAATACATAAATTGTCATCTCTATTGTACACCAGCCAAGTGTCTTTTTTCAAATACGGCTCGAAAAGTTTTTGTCCTTTGTAACCAACAATAAAAGCAAGTGACGTACTCAACACCAACCCATGGTCTGCCAAGAGCCTTACGCATAGTGTGGAGCTGGGGCTTTAATAAAGGGCTGCTTTGCTCCCATCTTGGTAGTATAGGGCAGACTACATAGGGCTCTTAGTCCTATTTCTGCCTGTCGGCTGTGCCATACTGATGAGGCCTAACAAGGAAGAAACAGCTGTCCATGGCAGCCATTGCCTGGGTGATATGGCTGTGCGCATGCCAGACCGTGGATTGGTGTTTGAGTATGTCACTTGCTTTAATTGTTTGAAAGGAGTTACCTTTGTTGTCGATGAGTGTCAAATGTGTGCCAATCCCTCCCCCCCAAAAAAAAACAAAAAAAACCCAGGATGACCCACCCCTAAGGAAGAGCTGAAAATTAAACGACCAACCTCTCACCAAGGGTTCAAAAACTGATGACCCACCCCCTCTCTGCTCCTGCCCACCCCCCCCCCCCTCCAAATACGTTTTAACCAGTCCCTAACAATAAACCTGTCTTACAAGGATAACAGCACAACATAACTTCAGCGTCGGGAAGTAAATTGATATGATGGCACTATACAGCTTAACTACTAAGGTCAATAAGTGACTTATAGTATAAACTTTGATAAATATGTAGAGCAGAGACGTGTAGAAAAAAAAAAGAAATATTTCGACCAGTCTTCCGTTATGTTGAATGTTTTCTCGGTACAGATCTTAATGTAATGTAGGGACTTTTTTGCTTGTTAAGTCGTCTTTCACGGAACATGGCGGAGAGAGAACCAATTCCTAAACCACAACAGTCTCGAGTTTTTTCCAAATCGCTCACTACCGCATTTTTTCCGCAAGCTACAGCTCTGAAAACAGGTCTCGAGGTCAATACGTTTAGTGATCATTTCCGGAAAAAAGAGCTGAAACGTGTAGAATAACAATATCATTTCATGTTAAGAACGAGGAAACATCACCTGTAAAGAAAACCACGTGGCTTAGTTCCGCAACACATGCAATTATTTTCAGTAATATCTGATAAAAAAATTAGCCCCGTTCATATATGCAAAAATACAACTCATTCAAGAGCCGGAAAGACGACTGTTAGCCTCAATCGCAGACGATCTTTTGGTTTGTCATAAAAATCTTACCTCCCCGTTGGACTAAGATTCCTGACCCCGAAACCGGCCGAGCTAAATAAAGTCTAAAATTACAGCGACTGGTTAAAACCGAAATGTGAGTGAAATATTTGCAGTATACTGACTAGACACTGTCTCTTGTTGGTTCAACACATAAATTAATCTTCCTTGCTTTGGTTCCCGGTCGGAAGAAGTTGAGAAAGATTTAGATTTTTAAAAGACCTTAAAAGTTGCTTTTGACTGAATGCCTTTGATTTTTAAATGATAATTCGGTCATCTTTTTCACTGAAAACAGATGCCTGAGGATAGAGCACTTTGATCGCAAATTCTACAAATGTATGTTTCTTAACAGATATTGGTTTCAACAGCCGGGACAGTTGAATAGTAAACCATTTCTATTTCTTTTCCTTTCTAGTAAAAAAAGGCATTATACCAGCTGAAAATATACCAGTGAAGAAAAACTCCTACGCAGTCTCCACTTGTGGAACTGAAGACTAAGAAGACCCCTCTCTCAAATTTAAAAAATTTTCGGAGATCTTCGGAAAGTTGTCGAAAATCTTCGGAAAATCGTCAAAAACGTCGTTGTTAGTATGTTTATTTAATAAACAAAATATTACATGCCTGCTTGTGAATATGAAGTTTATCTTCTCGTGTTTAGCTGCGCTCACTCGTGAGATATCGAGTTGAACACGAGAAAATTTAATTTATATGTAATATCCTCTATATATTATTTTGGTTGTATAAGCAGCATGGGGTGTGACCGTGGCTAAATCTTTTTTATCAAATATTGCTGAAATAATTGCATGTGTTGAGGATTTAAACTACGTGGTTTTCTTTACAGGTGATGCTTCCTTGTTCTTAACATTAAGTGATATTTTTATTCTTCACGTTTCAGCTCTTTTTTCCGGAAATGATCACTCAACGTATTCAGTTGACCTCGAGACCTGTTTTCAGGGCTGTAGCTTGGGGAAAAATGCGGAAAAAGCGATTTGGAAAAAACCCAAGACTGTTGTGGTTTAGGGATTGGTTTACATGTTCCGCGAAAGGGGGGTGAATAGAGGCATGTAAATCCGCCGATCCGCTAAAATTAATGGCTGGTCATGACTGAATCCGTCGATCCGGTCAAAAAATCAACTAAATCCGATTGGCGCGTTAGATGATACGCGAGATACCAAGCGACTTCAGTTGCCAGAGTTGCCTTGCGTTATATTTTGCTTTAGCGTTGAGGATGACTATCAACGAAATATTTAAATAACTAACACCTCCATCGACACAAAATCTTGCAGATACGAGAAAAAAGAGCAGACTTGTGGCCAATATACTACTCAGTACTGATCAATAGCACACTTAGTGAATTTAAATTATCTGTTGACCGTTACAGCACGTTAGATCGTGTCAGTGATACCGGTAGACTAACGTATCAGAAATAAAGCTTAAATGGCCGAGGAATAAGAGTTTTTACGATATCAGAAATCTGTTGTTGATCCTGATTTGTCGCCCAAAACGTGTGATAGTTCCCAGTAGGAACCGGTTGACTGTCTGTCAAGTTCCGGAATGTGCGAGCCTCCACCTTCCACTTCCTCCTCTTCGTGATCAGTACTTGCCGAATCATACTCTGCAACCTCCACATCAATATTCTCGGGATGGTAGTGTCAGCTGTGTCAACGTCAAAGAAGACAATGGACAACTGGTCACAACTGAATGAAACTGGTCTCGGTAGCGGCATGTCCCCACGCTATCATGGTCGGAAAAGATCTGAAAGATGAGAGGGTCCACGATCCACGCGGGTAGGAGACAACTCCCGTCACGCTTGCGTGCGTCACTATTTCTAGTCATTTCCTCCACTGCGTGACATCCGGAACATAAAAGAGAGAAAGTGAGATGTCCGGGGAAACGTTGAGATCCACCATCCACTTCCTAACAACCAAAAGTCAAAATCCGGGCCCGAAAACTGGATAAAACTGCGATCCACTGTAATCGTAGGATCCGCAGATCCGTTAAAATTTTGCTCTGAATTCAGAATCCGGGCTAAAATAGACCTATACATCCCCTCGAACTCCGTGAAAGAAGACTCAACAAGCAAAAAAGTTATTACAGTAAATTAGATCTGTACCGAGAAAACATTCAACATAAAGGAAAACTGCAAGTGAAGTGTGATCCTCGCAGTAAATTTTCCAATTTAAGTAATGATGTAAAGTGTATATGAAATAATTCATATTTGAATTGCGGTTGTAGATGCAAGTGAAGTATGATACACTTTACATCATTTCACTCCTTACGGGAGATATGAACTTAATAAATTGACCTCGCTCCCAATGTGTGGCTTCATAGCTCAGTTGGTAGAGCATCGCACCGGTATCGCGGAGGTCATGGGTTCGAATCCCGTTGAAGCCCTGATTTTTTTCAGGCTTCTTCTTTCCAATTGCTTAAATTGGAAAATTTACTGCGAAGATCATACTTCACTTGCATCTACAACCGCAGTTCAAATATGAATTACTTCATATACACTTTACATCATAAAGGAAAACTGGTCAAAATATTCAGTCTTTTTTTCTCCACGACTCTGCTCTACATATTTATCAAAGTTTATTATTGACCTTAACTTCGCGACGCTGAAGTACGTGCTGTTTATCCTTGTGTAACAGGTTTATTGTTACCAATCGAACGTGTAACAAGAAGTTACTAGCGTTGCCAATGGTGATATGATCAAGTCTGACTTTGTTAATTTGCTGACGAGATTCAATCAATAGGAACTCTGACAGACTGATAAAGACTGAAAGAGCTGAAACGCGGAAGAAAGGATCATCATATTACTGAATAACAAGGAAACATTTTTGCTTTTTTCTCAATTGATATTATCTCTCGCTAAAGATGGTAACTATCAAAGAGAAATAATGTCTTGCGAATGGATCCTTTTTTTCAGCTAATCTGAGGGAATTTCATCGACGTGCGACTGGGTCAAATAATCACATGGCATGCTTGGTTTCTGGCCAAACACATTTGAGACACTGCTGAAAGGAGATCACTGCTGAAAAGAGATCTCGATATTACTTACGTTTTAGTGATAGGTTCCCGGAAAAAAGAGCTGAAACGGGGGTATTGAGGATATCACGTTGAGAACAAGGAAACATCAAGCAGGTAACACATGCTATATAAACGGCTGACTTTTACCTCTACATTCATCCTCTTTGGAATCGGTTCGAAAACACTGTGCCACAAGAAGACAGAACTTTGTTCTGAAGTCGTTGCGTTAACAAGTGACAAGCTAACATGGTAAGCCTACTTCACAGTTGCACCTTCTTGCAACTTTCAACACAAGTTTATCACATTTTTTTCTCAACACACATAACGAATGCCATCGTTCGATTTGCAACATTGAAAACTTAACTCTATTTCTATTTTCTCCCTAGGAGTTCAAAGCGTTCGTTCTGTGCCTTGCTTTCTTCGTTGTGACCGCATCGGGGGCGACGGTTTGCAAATGCGCAGAAAAAAAGGTAAAAGTGAGTTTTAAGTTCTGCCACATTCATATCGTTGAAGTCGGTTTTATTCTTTTTTCGCCCATTTTGAAGCTAAAACTACTTCACGTTCAAAGACTTAAAGCAGAGGGAAAATTATAGTAGTAGTAACAGGAAGTTTGACGAGTTGAAAACTTCGTACACGTGTAGTGCGTGGTTGACTAGAATGTCCGAACTTTTCGGGTTTGTTTACATCGGAAGTCACGTGACACTACACCTGAAATCTAACGCCTAAACGGTGAATACACCATTTTGCTAATGATCAGTTCCTGGTGAATTGTGGGTAGATCCAGTCTTTTGTAGGGGCAAACGGGCAAAATTACAATTTCAAATTATGTCCTAAACTGGCCGTTTGCCCCCACAAAAGACTGGATCTACCCACAATTCAAAAGGAACTGATCATTAGCAAAATGGTGTATTGTTCTTTATTTATTCTTCACATCATGCATTATTAATTTTTCGTACGTTTTTGTCTATTTACCAACGTTTTACTTTAGCAAGCCAAGACTCAAAACTTTGAAAATCTCTGTCTTGTAATCACTCAATGAAAGATACTGAGCAAGTTTTTGCTGTGGTACTGTTTATGATGCTGTATAAAGTGGTTCTAGCTTTTTGAGTCTGTGGATGAAATCCTAAAGTTTGACCACGCAAATATAAGCAATTGAGCAGTACTTTCTTATAGTGCTGTTTGTTATGTAGTGATTCCAGCTTTTGAGTCCAGTGTAGATAAATAGATTTTAACTTTTGAGTCAGAGAATGAAATCCGGAAGTGTGACAATTTAAATAAAATACATGAGTAGTATTAAGATTCTTTGTCTTAATTAGTTGCATTTTTTCTGTGCTAAAAACCTGGGAGACGACTCCACAAGCCGGGGGAAAAAATGTTCAACCAATGCATTGATTGAAAGGCTGTACGACAAAACAAGGAAAAGATTGGAAATAGCGTAGAGTCAAGATTAAAATATGTTTCATTTCTTTTGGTTTTGCAGGAATCTGTATCGAAGTACACTGTTAAAGTTGACGATGGACAGAGAAAGGTTGATGAGACAGTTGAAATTGACACCGAAAAGGAAACAGAGAGAATCCACGTTCCAGACAACGGCGATACCGATCGCGGTTCCCCTGGAGAGGTTGATGCCATCTTTGATTTTAAGCAGGTGCGTAATAGGGGAGGACTGGGTAATCTGGCACCAGGAAACCGGGGGGGCCGGGGCTCTTGGTACTATTTATAAAGGATGTTTTCCTTTTCTTTCTACATAAGTCTTACCTACTTTAGTTTACTCTTCTTTACGCTACTTTACTTCACTCATTTTACTTTGTTACTTTACTTTACTTTACTTCTATACTTTACATTTCTCTACTCTACTCTACTCTACTCTATTCTACTCTACTCTACTCTACTCTACTACACTCTACTCTACTCTACTCTTTCTACTCTACTCTACCCTACCCTACCCTACCCTACTCTACCCTACTCTATCCGACACTACACTACCCAATCCTACTCTACTCTACTCTACTCTACTCTAATGCCTGACTAACAAACTTCATTACTTTCTTGTTTACTTAGTCACTTCTTTATTATCGACTAGAAATTAACTGATTGATAATTGATTAGTTAGCTAATTACCTAAGTAATTATTTTTGGCTCCTTTCTATTGACATAGAACATGGCCATGCACCGATTGTCCAATCAGAAAGCTTGTTTTTTGAGCAACTCTACAGACAAATTACCAAAGCCTGCTGACCTCCACAATCTGCTTGAAGCGGTGAGTTCCTCTTGCGGTTGTTCAATCACTACATCTCAGACAGATATAGACAAGTTGTTAGCTTGTTATGGTTTTTAAATATCTTTCTTGAATTCCAATTCACCTAATAATATGAATAGTGCTTTGTTCATTGCCTAAGAACACTTTGATAAATTCAAATATAAATGTAGCTTAACTTACTGTTGCTATTTACCTAAAGATATTGAAAAGGGGTAGACAAACAGCACGATAAGATTTGAAATGCCCCTCTCAGTAGTTTTAAAAGTGATTGATCAATTGCCTACTGAAACCCGTGGAGTAAGGGGTGGCAGTGGGAGAGGGCACTGCTGGGATTGACCTTCAATGCATAGTACATCCGTGCTGTGATCGTTTTAATGTAAACACGGTCTTGCTGTTTACATTTGTTTTAATTAGTTCCCAATGAAACCCATGTCGTTATAAAAGCGGTTCAAGTGGGGGTATAAAGCGTTCAGATCGTAGTGGGGGGTACGGAAATGAACGTCTCACCGGTATGATCTTACGAACTTCTCCTTTTTTCCCACAGGAAGATGGCCAGGGCTCCGCTAACGCTAAGTCTTCAAGCACGACGGAGTATGTGATTACTGACACTCTCAATGATCGCTCGATCTTGAGCGATGAAATGGCGGACTTGTGCGCTAAGTTTCCCATTTATCTCATCAAGGAGAAAAGCCTTGCGGTTGGCGTGGAAAATGACAAACATCTTCAACGTAAGTGACACTGCAGTTGCCTAAAACAAAAAACTTAAAATAGCAACATGTGTGAAGTGGGAACTAAGCGTAATGATAGCGGTGCCAACAGTGGAAACAACGACAACAACAGCAAGACTGCAACCACCAAAAATTGTGATATCGCGTGAGAATTTTTTTTCTTTTTTTCTAGATTACGTAGGCGAAGTCAGGGGTCAGAACATTGGAGTCAAACGTTGCACTGAAGGAGCAATGCTCCTCAGACGATATGGTTCCGCTTCTTATTTGATAGTTATCTAGTCAGTTCAGTCGTGACCTCTTATGTCAGTTAATTGTATATTTGGTGAACGATGAGGGTAAAATTACTTTGCAATGGCAAATCTCCTCAATATGTAAGATCTATTTCAGTCGACTTTTTAAGCCTTTAAATCGCAACAAAAAAATTCAAGTACACCAGTTTTGCTCTGCCATTTCACCTGATTTTACGATATTACGGATTCAGTTTTGGCAAAGAGAGCCACAAACCGAAAAACTTATATCAGGTCTGCTGGCTGGCGCCATAAAAGGAATATTAATTAACAGACTGTTGTTTTATTCCACAGGGCAAAAACGTCGCTGGTGTTGGTATGTGTACGTTCGATATTGCTTTCGCTGGGGGTGCTTTTATGTCAGGGTGCGACGCTGCTTTTGATCAGTCTGTTCAGCAGGAGCCTTCGAAGCAAACCAAAGTGGCTTAGAGTAATTGTTCTATTATAATGACTATCATTACAATATATTATCCTCACAATTGCCAGCTTATTGACCTGGCCTCGGGATAGATCTGGTCCCAGTTGTTCAAAGAGGGGATAACTTTATCCAGGGAATAAATGTATTGGTTGGAGTACATTATATCCGCTGAATAATGATTTATCCTAGGCCTTTTTAATTCAGACCTTGGAAGCCATTGTGCTGACTGTATCAAAGCCAATTGCCATGATGACCTGGGTCGCAGAGACTTAAAATGCTTTGGGTCAATTTTAATATGACAGTTACGTTGTCTGTCAATACGTTCTGTATTTGTATTTACATTGCTTTTATGTTATCATGCTGTACTTGACCGGTACAACGTGAAATCAGCTTTACTAAGAGATCACTGGGCGATTCCTTAGGGACCTTTACAAACACTTACAGGTTTCTAACATAAACAATGTAATGTTTGACACCATGAAATGGCTTCTAAATGCTGATTGAAGGACAAATAGTTAAGACAATATTTTTTCCCTCTAACGCTAAAAAGATGTCGGCCGGAGTAAAGCTAATTCAAATGAACAAGATTTGTGTTTTTTTTAATATTATTTTTCGTGGAATGTCTTGAACGATAGCCTTTTTGTAATTGACTGAGGAAGAGATAAATAAAGCCACTTTTCAGTTAAAAATGAAAAAAAGATGTTTTGATCTGGTGTTGGGATTTCCTGTAATAGGAGGGGTTGATAATCTTGATAATCGCGCTTTCGGCCGCTCATTGTCTCGTCCCGTCCCGCTTACCCGTGCTAGCGATTACTTGTATTCTTTACTGGCGAGTGGATATGCGCTCTCTTTACTTCATTCTAATACAACTTGCATACATCTTACCGTATCCCCCGCTTGGCTACGAGTAGCCGTCCCCTGCTTCACCCCCATGTTTTACTCGGGGAGTGGGTACAGGTAAACATAGGCTAATTCTCCGCATATATTATTTTGCCGGTTTTGCTGCGTAGTCGTGTGACTTAACAAGTTCTTACAACGGAAGAGAGCGCTATAAGCAGGGCGGAAAAAGGCCCGGCGGTGAAACAGCAGTCCGCTCTTGGGCCAACGTGTGATGCGGAGAAGGACTGGCACGAGCGCTCCTTCCGCGCTTCCGGTGCAATTAATGGCTGCCAAAAATCTCCTCTCGACAAACCGGAAATGACATTTTCTTTCTTTATTTTAAAGCCACCAGTGACGTCTTTTTAAAGGCCACTTTGGCATTTTTGGCTCAGAACTCAATACTATTTTGTCTGTTGGAACATCACTAAAGTATCTTCGTCGTAAGCTGCTCAAATTTGGGTGAAATAAAACAGTGTCGAATGCTGGAATGTCCCGCTTATCATGACCAAGCTGTACTCCGCTGCTTATTTTAAGAGTACTCCACATTACTCCAGTCCAGATTTTATATATGTTGAAGATCGATAGCTTTTACATAACATAGTAAAAAATCAGTTTGATATATTTTGATATAGCAGCGTTTCAAAACTTCAAAGTTTCCCTATTCTTGCCACACGTTTGGCAGGATTTTGCTCGGGACCGAAAAGTAATAACACTTTGCGAGTTTGAGTTCCGTCTGAACTGGAAGCAACACGTGATGTTTCATCAAGGCAAAAAAACGTTCGTCTGTTCATAATACTGCTCAGTTTTGTTTGGGTGAAAATCCAATAAATCGCTGGTTATCGATGAAAAAGAGCGTTCGCCGATGCGTGTTTTGCAGCTAAACGTGACAAATTGAACTTAAAAACTTACATCGAACTCAAACAATTCCAGCTTTAAATGCGTTTAAAACTGATTAATGTTTGGGAACACATTAAAAGTTTAGCTGGAAATATGGGAAGACAACAGAGATAATTAGCAAGTTACGGTAGCGCTTTTTTTGACCAACCCGAATAACGATTAATATTTTTGATTTCAGTGTTGTTTGAGGTCTCTAAACTTCTTGTGTAATTTATTTTCCCAGTATAAAAATTCACATTGTTGAAGAAACACACGTGATTTTAGTAGCCTTATAGCGTTGGTGAAAATTGTTGCAGCATCGCAGCACAAAAGAAGGCAAAAAAATATTTTGTCAAGTGTATGACTCGGACATAAAAGTGCACGCGCTCCACTATGCAAATTAGCTACTGGTACGCGTCAGATTTTCCTTTCAAAATGAAAACTTCTGCAAACTCGACAAATAGGTAAAATGAATAAGAAACTTTCGAAAGCAGAAATTGGCCATGATGAAGCATTGTTCTGAGAAACTCACAAATAAACTCGATACCAGAGTGAAGAGCTTTCTTGCATAAACTTTATTTCTTAAGTCAAAAATTTACGCGTACAACTAGCGCGAGAAGATGTTTACTCATTCACAGTGCGAAATTATAAGTCTTGTTTTCATCCCGGAAAAGTTACCTTTTCCCATTGCCTCAGAACAAAAAATGCAGTAAAAAAAGTTGCTGATTCACATACAAGGGAGTTTCGTGCAATTTGTTAAGAAATCAAAGTTCGAGTGTGAGTAAGTGGAATCTCCTTGTTTTAGTAGACCCCAGTCTACTGCATCACACCTTTTTGCTCGGACCCGCTCGTTTCACCGCCCCACGTATAAGCGCCCTGATATAAGCGTACCCTTTACCCCACCCCCTCCAAGTAAACAGGTGGCGGAAAAAATTGAAATGAAAGTCAAAAGGCCTGGATTATTGAAATACTGATGAAACAACGTGAAACGGCCGCTAAAGTATATGATTTCGACGGGTCTATAGCGGTCTTTATCAGGTTTATTAGGACAACTAACGAATTCACAGAATATATATGATCTTGTTCGATCTATGTTGAGCAAGATTGATCGTTCCCCGCTTTTGCAGTGGTATTTAACCCTCAATTTACAGTTAGCGGAAATTAGGGCGTAAATTTACGGCGTACTCATGTAATGGAAATTAACTAATTGTAGAGGAGGGCCAAACAAGAGGGATATCAGTATACCGGCCATGGGCTATTTGAAGTGTCATTGTCAGAGAGAATCGGGAAGTCAGACCAAACGATCGAGGTCGGCCGTTTGCCTTCATCTTTTCAGAGTATAAAAGCTATCCGAAAAGATTAGTAACCATGGCATTTGCCGAGGTAGGCGTTCATTTTCCTTCGGGATTTCCCCACATCGCGATTTTGGCCTTCCAAGCGGTCTAATATGGCCGAAATTTCGGGCAACTTTAGCTCAGCGTAAAAGATTCTTTGTACAAATTCCAGAATTAAACTCTCATTTTCGTGCGATATTTGTCCCCTTATAAGTTGATTGAAAAATATTTAAGGTCTTCGCTTTAATTCTACGGTTTTCACGAGGTGCCAGATATCTTCGCCGAATCGTTAATGAGCGTGGTCCAAATTTTAGCTATTTTCAGCGAGTCGTTTTTCAAAAGTGCGGCAGTTTATTTTCACAGAAAGACATCTTTTTAGAGTAATTTGCACTGTTAAGCGTTATGGACATTGCATCTCTACACCGTCTTCCCAAATGTCAAACACTTTTTTTCGATTTAGGAACTGTTATAATAAAGTTTCCATACAAAGCGCGCTCTGATTGGCTGAAACAGCATGCTTTATCAGAGATTAGGAAACGGGTTGATGACATTTAGCTGGCTTTAGCTGCTGGCTTTCAAATTTTTGCTTCGGAGTTTCGTTTAATTTGACCCAAAATAAACATCCCCTGTGCGACTCAGACAAAGTCAATATAAACGAGCTATTTGTCAGCAGTAAATATGGCTCATGGAGACCATCGTTGACAACAGTAGTGTAAAAACTGTATGAAAATAACACATTTTGCTAGATTTCGACAAAACACGTAGCGAAATAAACAAAAACCTAGCTAATTCTTCGATGAGAGACATCAGAATATTAATATGACGAAGGCAAAAATCATACTGAAGAAGTAAAACAACGGCAGAGAATACCATTGAGCTGTCTCTGTTTACAATGAGAAGCTTTATTTTTTTAAAAATGCTCAAACAACACTTACATGCAGTGTAGTAACGCTCACTTGCTTACTAGAGCGGCTCCGGTCACCTCAACGAATTGAACTTCATCAATATTCCGTATCATCGCTTACCCGACGAGTAATCAGTTGAAAGCTTGCTCCTGTGTTCGGAGTTGAACAAGTGCGAGCAGTCTAGTCTTTACAACATTCACGTTAGTTCGGGCAATCTTGCTGCAAGAAGGTAAAAGAAACTGTAGATTCTTTCAAATACAACTCAGCATTTGGCATTTTCATCTGCAAGCTTTGAGCTCCTTCTTTTATAATTTCCATCGGAAAAGTACACGTTTTCGTGAGTCACAGTGAGGCCGGATTCCTCTGGACTAGCAACCTTTACCTGCTTTTACGTCCTGTTTAAACGGGTTTATAAACTAAAACTGAAAAGCAAACATTGAAGGCATCCTTCTTCTCTGGAAAGCCGAGCAACGCAAAGGGGCGAGAAAGGTTAGACGAAGTCCAGTTTGTGATTGACAGTTGTCTTGTTGTTAGCCAATCAAATTATTTGAAAAACTCTAACAAGGATTGTGATTGGCTTATTTTAGCGTGCCTTATCAGAGATTAGTAGACAGCTGACGCCACCTTTACTCCTTTGGGAAATAAAATTTGGTTTGAGAATTCAGTGAATGCGTGGGGAAATTATAGAATTCTTTATCATGAAACAAATAAAGAAGCCTCGACTGTGCTCTGTTCAGTTGTAAAGCACTTAGGAAGCGGTAGAGCGCTCAAGAAGTGGGAAAAAACACTCGACTGCGTCTCGTGTTTTCCCCTACACTTCTTCGTGCTCTACCGCTTCCTGCGTGCTTTACAACAGAACAGAGCACAGTCGGGGCTTCTTTATTTGTTAATTAAGGAACCAAGCTCGGAAACACCACTCTGCCTGGTTGAACTAGTGTTTACACCGTCAACGGTTTTTCATTCGCGGACAATGAAAGAAAGCGTCAGCGTAACTTTGCTGATTATTTCTGCTGAATTCATATATTTTCAGATAAGCTTTCAATATGTTCTCAAACATTTATCCAAATTCACATCTTCAAAAACTAGGGCTATTATATGACTTCGATGTACTTTTTCACATCAAAGTGCTGAAGTCCAATTTATCATGTTTTATCTTCACATCCATCACATGTCAAGAATTCTATTCCTTAGTCTCAATTTCTTAGCCTGACTTCGTCGTCTTTGTATTGAGGACTCTGGTCAGTTTCCCAAAAATCATCCTTCTCAGTTGTTCTGATGTTCAAGCGGGCCACCATCGCATCCAACAAATTGATCGGCGGTCAGCACTACAAACGTCACCTTCACCTAACTACTTCACGCCAAGTGGCGCTGCATAAGGCCTCAACACTGTCGCCAACCAGCTCTGTCGGCCATTGCAGTGGACACCTCGTGGCTCCAGCTCCTCCATCCAGCTCTTTCTGTCTCTCCTTCTCTGCTGTTCTCCTACATGTTGTCCGAGGCGTACCCCACTTCGGGCGCCCTTCTGGTGTCCACATCATTGCAGTCCTACAGTCATTGTCATATCCTTTCCTCATGTGTCCGATGAACTTCCATCTTCTCCTTCTGACATCAGTCCTCGCTAAGGTTTTTCATCTTGGCCATCTCCAATACTTCCATGTTGGTGATTCTGTCCTACCAGGGCATCTTAAATATGCGTCTAAGGCATACGTTTTGGAAGACATCGATCTCCAATCCTTTCAATCACAATTTCCCCCACCAACGTTGCTCACGACTGGAAGCAACGTGATTCCGCTCCAGGTTTTACATTCTTTCAGATTACCATTTTTCGGCAACTTAGCTATCAATTATCAGTCCTTTTCTCCAAATCCTTGGCGTCCTCCCTTCTTTCCTTCTTAAATCACGGGAGACGGCAGGCATAAATAAAATTGACGGGAAGAACACGATGACGTCGTTTTTATCGTGAAGGGGATGCTTAAATTTCACAGTCATGATCCTGTTGAAAAACATTTTAGACAAATCTTAGTCCAACGGGGAGGAAAGATTTTTTTATGACAAACCAAAAGATCGTCTGCAATTTAGGCTAACAGTCGTCTTTCCGGCTCTTGCGGGATATTTTAAACAGGTAAACGAACGGAAAAGTGTCCTTAAATTTGCGATGAGAACGACAGCGAACGAAAACACATGTGCATTCTTTACGCACTGACATCTGAAAGGAGCCCGGAAAATATCAATGATTCAACAGTGGAAAGATTTGGAAAGATGTATGGACTGACTTTTTGCTTTGTTTAACAATGAGTTGTATTTCTGCATATATGAAAGCAGCATGGGGTGTGAACGGGGCTAATTTTTTTTTCAGATATCTGGATATTGCTGAAAATAATGCATGCGTTGCGTAACCAAGCCACGTGGGTTTCTTTACAGGTAATGTTTAAGTTTCACGTGTATCTATTTTCGATTGGTAACAATAAATGTGTCATACAAGGATAACAGCACATACTTCAGGGTCGTGTTGATGGCACTATACAGCTTAACTGTAAGGTCAATAAGTGACTGGCGAATATAGAGAGCAGAGACTTACATGGAGAAAAAAAAGAAATATCTCGGTACAGATCGTAATGTAATGTAGTGACTTTTTTGCTTGTTGAGTTTTCTTTCCTGGAACATGGCAGAGAGAGAACCAATCCCTAAACCGCAACAGTCTTGAGCTTTTTCCAAATCGCTTACTACCGCATTTTTTGCGCAAACTACAGCTCTGAAAACAGGTCTCGAGGTCAATATGTTTAGTGATCATTTCCGGAAAAAAAGGACTGAAACGTGTAGAACAAAAATGTCATTTCATGTTAAGAACAACGAAACACCGACTTTTTGCGCTGATAGGTGGCTAACGACCTCTTTCAGCTCTAGACTTAAGTACGGAACGCGCGGACTGTATCTTTTCAAGTCCGAGAATTAGCTTTTTAACTAAACAAAGCGGTGCTTCCTTTGTTTCCTCCTGTGCTCTTGGGATCATAAATTTTATCG
>CM042751.1:16760870-16762357 GCA_022496165.2 Catalaphyllia jardinei | reverse complement strand
CTTGTATGACAGGTTTGCTGTTACCAATCGAAAATAGATGCACGTAAAACTTTAAACCGACTCTCCGCGCTGACTAAGGAACGCCCGCGCAGGGTATTTTTTTAACAACAAGAATTAACTTAATAATATTAGAAATTTATATAGCGCGACTTTCCACAAAGTTATCAAGTGCTCTGTACATCATAAGAAAACTAACTTGCCTTCAATAAAAAGCTAACTTAGAATAATATGACTTTAAAAGATTGACAATTGCCTCATTCCTCACTTCTATTGGCAATCCATTCCATATACTTGGTGCTGCTACTGCAAATGCCCGATCTCAGTCCTGAATACTCTTTTGTTATACCTCCAGATACTTATAACAAAATACCGCCATTTGATCGCAGACAGTAGCCGGATTTTTCCTTGACATGCATTATATCACAAAGATGTTTCGGTGCAAGGGCATGTATAGATTCAAATGCAGGAAGGGCTACTTTGTAGTCTATTCTGTAACTGACCGGTAGCCTGTGTAGATTAAACAAGATTGGTGTAATATGACTATATCTAGGAGATAACGTGACCATTCTCGCTGCTCCATTCTGGCGCCGTTGTAACTGTTGACAAGTATACCAAGTTAGTCTCCTTCGCAGCCGTTTTTAGGCTCGTCACGCAACGAGAGGAGCGCTGCGTGAGCCTAAAAACGGTTGCGAGGGAGACTACCAACAAGTAGACTGTTGCAGTATATTGTCTAAGGACAAAAACTTCCTGATGTGCCATATATTTTAAAGGTGGTAAAAACATGATTTGCATATTGCTTTTATATTATTATCATACTAAAGTTTGAATCGAAGTATGAACCTAAATTCCTTAAGGCGGCCAAGTACGAGATGCAAAAACCCTCAACTTGTCCGGCAACACCAGCAAATTTGTTGCGCGAGGAGTTGTGAGTTTGATGAAAAGCGAAACATCGACGAAAACTTGCAACGAAACAATGTTGCGCGACAAGTTGAGGGGTTTTGTAACTTGTATTTCGCCGCCCTTAGTCAGGTCCGTGCGTGACGTGATAAAATCGCGCGTCTTCTACATTATTATATAAACGCAATACACCACAAGTGTCTATGGAAGAATTCGTAAATCACCCACCTGCGGCTCGCGATTTAGGAATTCTTCTCGTCTTCTACCAACATCCCGCGTGGTTTATCATTGCGCACGCTCTGATTGGTCAATCAGCCATGGTTTATTGTGCGGGTAAACTCATGAAAAAAATGCGCGTCTTCTAAATTATTATATAAAAGCAATAGACCACAATTTTCTACGGTTTATTTAAGAAATAGAAAACATGTACCGTATTTCTATCGAGTTATGCAAACACGAGTGGAAGTTCGGGACAACGAGAAATGCTGTGGGAACACGAGCCGCAGACGAGTGTTTCCACAGCCTTTTCGAGTTCTCCTAAACTTTCACGAGTGTTTTTATTTAACAATTAGATTATGAGCTCGAGAATT
>CM042751.1:16718370-16750870 GCA_022496165.2 Catalaphyllia jardinei | reverse complement strand
ACACTATTTGTAAATTTGCAGCTTCAAAACATTGCCCGTGAGCAAATCGAACGAGAAGGCGCTTCAAACGATTTTATAAGTCTTACTTCTCAGTTTCTGTTTATCGGCGAGTCAAGTAAAGATGAAAGACTCAGAGCAACTCAAAATGCTTCTGGAAACTCCGCTCGCCGTTATTGTCATGGATACATTTGATTGACGTCCACCAAAGCGTAGTTTTCGAAATGGGGAAAAATCGTTGTAGGGCGCGTGTGACTGATAACCACTGTAAAATAAATCATGCAGAATTACCTGGTAATGCTTTTGAATATGTTCAGGATCCACAGTCTCACCAATCCCACTTGTCTGGTACAGATCTCGAAGATATCCCCACATGTTTGGATAGTCCATAATACGCTTTTTGTTGCACTACAATAAAATATTAAAATAATAAAAATAATAAAATAACAGTCAGAAGTGAATAAGTGGTAATCTCATTTTCTTTATCTTCTTAGATCTGGGGGTAAGGAAGCACATAAGTCTAGTCTTTGAAGTGCCCAAAAAATTCCAAACTTGAAACATCATGATCAAAGTTTGAAAATTTTAGATCCCTGTAATGTCTTGGACTTTCTCTCATAAGTGACAATCCATCCCAGAAGCTCTATGGAAATCCTGAGGAGTAGAGAGCTTCCTTTTAAAATGTTTGGTTTCAAAACTTTGGCATTTGAGCGCTACCACCCCCTTAAAACTTCCAAATTATGACCTTCCTTGGAGCGGAAGTGCACTTATATAAAACTATCCTTAAATTTCCACGGGTTGTGTTTATTTCCAGTTTACCTCACATGGAGGATGCCTAAGCAAATATGCAGGCATTTTGATTTGATCTGTACACAAGCAATCTACGTACAAACTAGTAGTAATCAAAGATTATGAGAGTGCGTTCGACGCCGTAGAAACTTTTATACAGATACCTTAAATGATTTCCCTAGCTGACTTTCAACCTCTAAAACCCAACCTTTTTTCATCAACAACCGGGGTTTTACAGAAAGATATTTCAGTGACAAAGTCCATGCCATTCTGATTGAAGAGGTCCCGGTACAAACCACGTTGCGTGACGGCCCCAGTTTCCGTAGACTCACAAGTTTAATGGGACTCAGTTTAATAGGATTCAGACCCGAATAGCCATACTCACTGTTTACAAACAAGTCTTTTGATATTTAAATTTTGCCAACCACAAAACAAAAGAATCCTCTGTTTCGACAGCCAATAAACCTCTGGTTGGTACATTAATGACAATAGACGACGGAACGGTGAGTATCGTTATAGGACTAAAATATTTACATCAGCCTTCAGATTTCGTGCTAAATATTCTCACATTAACTTGCAATGTTTAAGTGCAAAAACTAATTTGTAAAAGTATATTTTTTACGAACACTATTCTAGGGAGGAAGCTCAAATATAAGTAAATATTTGCAATCAAGTGCTCGTTCATCCTAAACAAACTCCGTGCTGACCGTGCGACTGATTTGAGTACTTCCCCTAGCCTGATTAACAAAGTACACAATATTTACATTTCCGTTCCCTGGTTCAGGTTCACTCTTATGGATCTTGCCCTCAGAGTACTCTTCCACCTATTCCAAATAATATTCCACCAGATACGACAGACCTTTTTTGTTGCAAATTGGAACTAAATTAACAAATGCAATCAAATACAGCCGTAGTCTCCTTCGCAGCTGTTTTTTGGGATGTCACGCAACACTCCCGGGAATTACAGCTGTTTCCACGGTTAACATCCCAAAGCCTAGGCGATCGTGTTCGTGAACGTATAAAATAAACAAGCTCTTCGTGAGCCCGAGCGAACGTTTAAATAACATCATACTATTGAATATAATACTACTCAGCTCAAAATTCCACTGCAAAAGTATCCAACGCTACCTCTGGTTGCGATCGAGAGCACATGGAAAGAAAGTCAAGTCTACATGGCCTACTCACGTGCTCACATGTTCGTCACATGTATTATCGCGTGTCTCAGTTACGGCACCAGTTTACTGGCCGTGACCATAGTTATAACAAGCAGGCCGACACGTAAAAGAAAACGTGAGACAGACAAAGCACATAGTCGATTGCAATGACGTCATTTGAGTCTGAAGAATTTGCCCCTGAATAATTTTTCGGGGGGGGGGGGGGCAAATTCGTAACGATGAATACACGTCCAAAAATTCCAAGAATGTCGATTTCGACTGCATTATGAAAGCGTTCGTTCACGAACGCAATCATGAGGAGCATGACTGTAGTCCAGCAATTCCAAAACGTAAGCAAAAGGTGGGCAACAGGAAGGAAGTCATATACATGCATATCATGCCTATTAATACACAATCTTGACAAAGTTCATACCTTGAAGTGTCCAACATAAACCATATCAAATCTTACAAGGGTGGTGAAGAGACGGACATCAGCCTCTGTGATGGTGTTACCAGTCAGGTAACGTGACTTAGACAAGATAGCTTCTACCTGAACAACGTTAAGAGCAAAATCATAAAAATAATGACCAACATAATGACTGTATTTTTTAAGTTTCCATTTTATCTGCTTTTAAGGTTCTTATAACTCTTGATACTAGCCAAGGGGTTCACCCTGCTTAAATAAAGTTTGACTTGACTTCACTTGATGACTGAGAAGTTACTAAAACAATTATTCACTAGTGTTTTTCCTGCTCAGAATTGGCCCACTAAAGAGCAAAAATTTGTTGCATTTGCTGCTAGGCAAAGGGGGGCTTATAAATAACAAAAGCTTATATTTGCAAATCCAGTTCTGCTCAAAATTAAAGGGTAGGTAAAGGTTAAGTCCGCATACGAGCCAACTGGCCCATCAGGCCAGAGCTCATATCCCAGTTTCAGAAACATGAAGCGACTAAGAGTGTTCTTGTACACCTGGGTGGAGAGAGGCATCATGAGAGTAAAGTGTCTTGCCTAAAAACACAACACAGTGTCCCCACTCGGCTCGAACTGGGACTGCTCACTTCAGAGTCGAGCCCACTAACAATGAGGCCACCATGCCTCCCACTCAAAAGTGGGAAAGAGCAAAGTCAAAAAAGGCTTGTTCTTAAGACAGAACCTGTCAAGACAGCACCCCTCCCTTGCTTGTCGTCTTTGAAAGTACAGTCATATTTTACCTCAAGAATTTGGAAAATTAATAATACTATTGATACCTTGTCAAGGGCATTGAATACGTCTTTCACTGCACTGTCATATGCCTCCTGCGATGTGGCAAATCCTGAACGGTAAACACCATTATTGATGTTCCTAGATTATAAGAAATTAACAGTCCTTCCTGTAAAGCCATGAACAGCAGAGAAATATTGTTTCTCAATCAATCAGATGCAAGATATAACCACAAAAGATAAACAAACTGCAGCATGAGGCTATTACACAAACTGCAACATGGATCTGTTACACAAAACAATGAGCTGGCTATTTCTTACATGACTTATCTTCAATTTTATTGTTTTCGAATACTGAAATTGTTATTTTTATATTTTATGAACCATATATGACCTAAAAGCGATGATAAATCAGGACAGGATCAGACACTGTGATCTAAACAGAGCATATGAGAGCAGAAATTTCTGCTCTCAATTTTTTTTTGGTGTCTGTGAATTATGTGGGCAATCAGGCGTTGATAAAACCTGAAACATGGAACATTCTGGAACATCTCAAAACATACCAGAACATCTCGTAACATTGAATAATTATAATAATTTTGAGAAAAATACGTAAAATAACATTTTCAAAAACTAAATAAACAAAGCTGCACACTGCGTCACATGGCTTTACAGCACAAGGTTTTTTAACAAAAATATGGACATTTTGGAAGATGAATGCCACATAATTCATTGTGTTCCTTTCCTTTCCTTTCATTGATCCCTGATTTCTTCAACATCCGAGGTGTTCGTAGAGCATTATACAATATTGCCCGTTGAGTCAGTAGTGATAGTTTTGTCACGCTTCCATCTTCAGGTTGCAATTATCATCCCCAGTTCTGCGCTCTCTACTAGGAATGCCTGACACTATGACCCACCAAGTGCTGATTCGGCCATTCCGGAAGCCCGAGAAATAAAAGATTATACCAGTGGGTTCACACACGTTCTTTACATGTTTGGTCTACTTTAATTTGGTGATGTTTGAATGGCTTGATAGAAAACTGAGTTTGATGGAAATGTCAGTTGAACCAGCGATGAATAGACTATAGCCTCCAGGAAAAGTGTTTTTAGTTAATTGATTATTAACTTGTACTGGAGAAAACATTTCTAGGGAAGTCATTTTTTAAAATTATCATTGCTTCTTGTGACAGTTGGCGCCCCAAGGGAGCACAGTATGTTTGGGGGCGTTCGGTAAAATGCCTGGCATTGATTGCAGGCATTTCCTTTGCTCACCCCCTCCAGCTCTGCTGCTTATTTTTCGCACTCCCTCCCAGTTTCATTCCCTTCGCATAAGTTTTTGGAAACGCCTGCTATGCATGCTACTGGAGGTAATGAATAATGCTTGTCAGTCAATGGTGTTACCAGTCTGGTCCGTTAAAAGTGATTGGTCAGTGAAGCCTTAATGGTATTGGCTGCAAGACTCGTGTTAAGTTTGTCATCGGTCATTGGTCAGTTTCGATCCATGTATTGTTAGTCAGATCAGTCTGTTGTCTTGGATAATTAAGTAGTTTGCAAGGCAACTGTTCTTGTTGACATCTGTCAAGAGGCGTTTGTTGTAAGTTAGTGTACCAGCTTTCTAGAGTCAGTTGTTGAATAGTTCATAGTGTAAGTTCTAGCTGAAACGCCTTTCATAATTTGTGGCTTTTGGCGGCAAAGGTGGCAACAAAGTAAGAATGTGCTGTTCAATGACTCGACCTGTCAGATGTGATTATCTGATAATTAGATTAGTTTTTGTACATGGGTGAAATGATGATTAGAGTTTTGAAGAAATCGTTCTTCGTCCATTTTTTCTTAACTATTTATCTCCAGCAGTGAGGAAAACGCATATCGACCTTAAGTTTTCGAGAAAACAAGGGGATCATGTATAACTTTATGAGAAAAACAAAAAGTATCAAGTGACAAACGTTCGCGTGAAAAGTAAGATTGTAACGTTTTTACTAGTCAACGTGATTTGCATGTTCAGTCGCGTGTAGCAAAGAATTATAATTCATTACCGTTCGTAATATTGCAAAATGGCCTCGACTTCGTGAGGCGGGAAAAATAGGTCATGTGACGTTTTAAAAGAAGCAATTGATTATAGTCATCAACTGTCGTATACGTAAGCATCAAGTTAAAGCATCAAGATAGCGAATCAAGGGATGCAACCATTCAGAAACAGAAATTGTAAGTTGTAAGTTAGGAAACCGCTTCAACTAAGAATGTTGTAAATAACAATTTTACCTCGCAATTATTTCAATATTATTGTAGTTGACTACGATGTAACCACGGACGCAACGAACCGTGTTCACTCTAGTGCAAATAAATCTGACAACTGATCCCTGGTGGGCTAGGAGCAAATCACAACGTATAATTGAATTTAACTCAGTTTAGCCCAGTTGGTAGAGCACCGGACTGCCGTGCGGGAGGTCGCAGGTTCAAACCTCGGCCGGACCAACACTCAGGGTCTTTAAATAACTGAGGCGAACGTGCTGTAACACCTGCAAATGGTTAGACGTTCAAGTCTTCTCGGACAAGGACGATAAACCGTAGGCCCCGTCTCCTGTACCTTCAGTGTTACATGGCTAGCAGGGGACGTTAAAGAACCCACACACTACTCGTAAAGAGTAGGGCATGGAGTTCCCGGTGTTGCGGTCTGGTCTTCAGTGTCCTGAATTTGATGGGTTGGTGCTTTAATAAGGGCTGAATAGCCTGTTCGCGCCTTTCTCCCTGGACTGATCTGTCCAAAAAATGCTTAAAGTAAAGTAAAGATCCACTTTAGCATGTTCTGATGCCAACAATGATCGTAGATTTGTTTCGGTTTGTTGATATTCTACAAAACCATTTCAAATTATTATTGATATCAAAACCAAGAAGGGTAACCCTGAACTTGAAACAACCTAACCTGCGTAGCTGGCGGGACTTTGCGCGCGAGTGCTTTTGTTTTGGTAGCGAAGCCGTGCGTGGGCTTCGCCCCCGAGGAAATATGGCGGCTCGGCGGCTCCGCCGTTCGCCCGCTCACAAATCCCGCCAGCTACGCAAGCTAGAAACAACCAGACACATGAGAAACCGTATAAATTTTATAAGACGCCACGAAATCTGCAGAGTTTGGGACGTTTCCTTGTCACATTACCCTTCCAAACGCCTGAGAGTTTTTTTGCCACCTTTTGAGACTATTTCACGAAGCGTGCAACCACTATGTCACCTCAAAGTCTAATCAAATTAATTTGCGGTTTAACTCGCCGCCAGGAGTCTTCAGGTATATCACAAACCTTAACTTTAAGAAAATCTTCGCTAAAAATTCCTGTTTTCAACAATTTCCATTAATTTGAAATATCAAAAAGCTCCTGAATACATTAAGAAAAGATGGCTCCAAACATTTTTCTGGACGTGCCGCTAGATTAGCTTCTTGTTTGCCAGTTTACTCTGACCATGATTAACAAAAATGTCAAGTTACCATTTGAAACTAACAAATAAAAATATCTTGTTATGTGTATCTGCAACAAAACAAGAAATTTTGATTGGCTGTTTATAGTAGATCCAATTTGATTGGTGTGACATACATCTCTCACTCACTCACGCATCCATTGACCCGTCTATAACATACCCGACGTACTGACTAAGAGATATTTTTTTCTGAAAAAATAACTCAAAGATGCTGCCCTCTTTTCGAAATAACTCTGACAGACATCAAGTTAAACACAGATTCCTTTGATAAAAGTAGTTATCTTGGGCTGTCGAACACTGCTGGCGGTCAAAATATTTGTGAACCATTACTCAACTCAATAGATTATTAACAGAGGCGTCTAACCTGTGAAATCTGTCGATAGAAAAACAGTCCCTTCTGGTGCCAAGTAAAATTTGACAGGAGCATGAATCACATGTTATTTACCAAAGAGAGAAGTAAAAAGCGCGGCCTTAAATAAAATGGATTTTAGACCACACTTTAAAACCAGAAAGAGGCAACATCAATATTATTTTTGCTCTTGTCAAGTTAGTCTTTTTCAGAAGATAAAATATAATAGTGGTTACCAATGCCTACAAACTTAAGGTACTTGTCAGAAATGGCATGTGTTCAATTTTTCATCTGATTTAGGGGGTTTGACTGCACCACACAAACCACCTCTGGTTTTTCCCCAGGTCAGTCTATTGACTTTTGACTATCCATGAGTTTGTTGATGAGCAATCTCACGTGTGGATTAGAAAGCTCTGCTGCAGCCCTAGCACGGTGGTCCTCGGGGGGAGGGGTACTCTCTATAATTCCCTATATGGGGAGGCTCCAGCTGGAAGGGGTACCTTTTTCAGGCTTCAGATACACCAGCCCTTAGGACTGGTTCACACTTTGACATAAGCATACATGTAAGCATAAGCCGACATACGCAGACGCAGTACGATCTTTTGTTGGACTAAATTTCCCTAATAAAAGGTGCTAATTATCTGCATCTTACTGGTAATGGTATAAGGATTTCACAAGTTGAGACATAAGAAAGGCTAGGGAACTCTGTCATTTGGGTATTAAAATATCCCAAATTTTAAAAGAGAGCCAAAAGACAACTAGGACATGGCCTGTTATACAGTTCTTTGTTGGGTATACCCCACACTAGTGGGGCTGGGGGACGGAAGCAAACCTACTTGTAACGGAGACCACCAATGATGTGGGTGGCAAAGGCAACGGTAACCAGTGAATTCGCCCACAAGCAAAGTTCTGTGATATTGTCACTTGACCCTTACCGTTTATAACTCCGAGATGTTGTTGTTAAATGTGCGAACGAATTTTAGCTCTGACCAGAAGGTCTTTAAGAGACTTGTCCTTCCTGTAGGCGACAATTGGAGGTTCACAATATATTTGACCGAGTCTATTTCTCTAAGTTATAAGGTGCCAATGTTTCATAAGACCCTCTTTTAGGTTAGGCGTAGCTGGGTTGAAAGTCGTGATGAAAGGCAAAACATTTCTGGATGTTTTTGTTTTGTTTTGTAGAGCCTCGTTTCGTGATGAGAATTTTACTTCGGCTAGAATATTTTCGGCCAGTTCCCTCGGGTAGCCTCGCTCGAGTAGACGAGTTAGAAATTCTAGCTTTCGTAACTCGAAAATTTCTTCAACCGAGTTAGTTCTCAGTAAACGCAAAGTTTCTCCTTTAATAAAACCCTTCTTAACACTGAAAGGGTGACTTGAAGAGAAGTGCGTATATTGAAACGTTTCTGTGGGCTTGTAATGTGTTTGAACATCCAAAGTTTTGTTGTCAGCGAAGCGTGGTCCTTTGAAAACCTCAGTATCAAGGAAAGCAATTTTTTCTGATGACATTTCGTGAGTGAATTTGATCGTGGCTTGGAATGAATTGGCGAAATCAGCGAAGTTGCTGACTTCTTTTTCGGGCAAGGTCCGCACCGAAAAACTGTCATTGATAAACCTCTTCTTTAAGATAGGTTTTTGTGGGCTAGCTGCCAGTAGCTGTTTTTCGATGTGAGCCATGAATATGACTGCGAAAGTAACTGTCATTTTGGTACCCATAGAGATGCCGTGTGTTTGTAAGAAATGTTTGTCATTAAACTTAAAAGAGTTTTCTTTAAGGATCAGTCTAATGAGTTCTCCCAAGTGTGTTGCTGGGATAGGTTGTTTTGACTGGTAATGCTCTTTGTAATATTGACAGACAACATTGATTCCCTCTTCTTGGGGGATGTTGGTGTAGGGTGAACACACATCTAGTGAAACTAGAATCGCGTCTATCTGGAAGCGGAGTGTTTTCCGGTGAAGTTTATGAAATGAGTGGTATCTTTGATATATGACTCATGATTTTTAGCGATCGGTTGTAAAAGTGAATCAACAAAACTTGAAATTCGTTCTGTTGGACCACCGCTACCAGAAACAATAGGTCTGCCGACTGGAATAAGTTTATGTATTTTGGTCAGGCTGAGCGTGTAGAATTCTGGTATTCTTGGTGGGATTTGGCCTGAATTGAGCCACTAGTAAGTCATTTTGTCAATATGTTCGTTAGCGAACAATTTCTTGACTACTGTTTTGACTTAAGCGGCTCTTTGGGATACTATGGGTTCTTCGAGAGGTGTATAGAATTTCTCGTTGGAGACTTGTTCTAAACCTTCTTCGATTTTTTGAGTTGTATTCATAACAACTGTAGTAGTCCCTTTGTCGCCTTTTTAAGGTTTATATCGCTGTTAGTTTTAGGCGTTTTGAGAGCTCGTCTTTGATTTGCTGATAAATTGTCTTTTACATCGGTAATTTTGTCAGTTCAAGGTAATTTTCTAGAGCCACTGATGGTTGTGGTGGCGGTTGCCAGTTAGATCTGACGTAGAACGGATGTAGATTGCTTTTAGCATCAGCAAACTTATATTTCAAACGCATAAAGCGAGCAAAGGCATTGAAATCTCTGAGATTTTTTTGTGAAGCCGGTTTTTCAGGAGTTGGGATAAATTTGAGGCCTTTTGCAAGCAAAGCTATTTCTTGGTCAGTAAGGTTTGTACTGGACATATTTTTAATGAATTTCTCATTAGTAGTCCTAAGTTTGTCTTTGTACTGATTTCCAGAGGCTTTGCGCTTCGTAGATCGCTTTTGACTAATGGTCTGGTTCGCACGGGTTTGGCGCGAGGAGAATCAGTGAACCACACATTTGAGTACAATGCAACTCTTTCTTTATTATTTTCACGTTTGGAAAAAGCATTTACAAGAGTTGTAAGTTCGCTGATCTTGGCTTTCAAATCATTAATGTCGTGAGCCTTATTCTGCTGCTTATTGGCACGTCTGTGTTTAGATGCTCTGAAGTTGGATCTGCTCGTAGCTGACAGGATTCTTTTTTGATCTTTTTTCTGCTTGCTCACGTTTGGTTTGGTCAGGAATCATGGTGGTTAATTTCTGCTTGAGGGCGTTGATGGCCTCAGCCTCAGCATTAACGTTCTTTTCCTGTTGCTGGATGATGAGCTTGAGGAGGTCCTGTTCCGCTCGTTCGCAGATCTTTCGCAAGTCAGTGCTGAAGTTCTGATCTGGTCTGAGGTGCGGTCTAGGCCGGTACTGGAGACCAACAGGGCAGGAACTTTTGCTGACGTGTTCTTTCAGGACACAGAGCGATTTCTTAGTTTTGGCGCGTCTCGTCTCCAGGTAGGCTATTTTGTTCCGTAGTGAGCTGAAGCCCTCTGTGGTCCGTGGACACTTGGGGGGCGGCTGGGAAGCTGGAATGTCTTCCTCTGAGTCGGAACTGGCTCTTTTCTTAGGAGACTTGATTGGAGAGATCGCTGGTGTTTGGCTCTCTCTCATAGCGGCGAGAATGGCGGCGACTTGGCCGTCGTTTGGAGTGGCCATGGAGTTCTGATAAGAACTGTTGGTTTAGTTTAACAAGACCGGTTTCGGAAGCAGAGTGGCTTTCCTTCGTCAGTTGCTTTTATTGCGGTGCTCAAGTGGCTGTGAGCAGTTGTGGCCAGGGCTCGCGAACGCGCAGCTTTTATACACTGAGTGAAACCTGGTATGGGTAAACTGACCAATCAGAAGTTAGGAAATTTCGATCCGTTACGCATGGTTACCGGCTATTGTTTACGTAAAAGACAAACATAACAGTTGACCGTATGCAAATCAAGGATCGAAAATTAATTTAAGTCAGTTTGTTAAGCAATTGTCAGAATACTGAAAAATTATCAGTTAATGTCAACAAGGTCGTGGCTCGTTCTGAACATGAGAGTTCAATAAAGCCTGATGGTGGAGTCTGGTTCATACGGTGGCAGTGTAAAATTTTAAGTCAAGTTTTGTGAACTTGACCCTTACCGTTTATAACTCCGAGATGTTGTTGTTAAATGTGCGAACGAATTTTAGCTCTGACCAGAAGGTCTTTAAGAGACTTGTCCTTCCTGTAGGCGACAATTGGAGGTTCACAATATATTTTACCGAGTCTATTGCGCTCAGTTATAAGGTGCCAATGTTTCATAAGAAGCTTTTTTGGGTTAGGCGTAGCTGGGTTGAAAGTCGTGATGAAAGGCAAAACATTTCTGGATGTTTTTGTTTTGTTTTGTAGAGCCTCGTTTCGTGATGAGAATTTTACTTCGGCTAGAATATTTTCGGCGAGTTCCCTCGGGTAGCCTCGCTCGAGTAAACGAGTTAGAAATTCCAGCTTTCGTAACTCGAAAATTTCTTTAACCGAGTTAGTTCTCAAAAAAACGCAAAGTTTATCCTTTAATAAAACCCTTCTTAACACTGAGAGGATGACTTGAAGGGAAGTGCGTATATTGAAACGTTTCTGTGGACTTGTAATGTGTTTGAACATCCAAAATTTTGTTGTCAGCGAAGCGTGGTCCTTTGAAAATTTCAGTATCAAGGAAAGCAATTTTTTCTGATGACATTGCGTGAGTGAATTTGATCGTGGTGTGGAATGAATTGGCGAAATCAACAAAGTTGCTGATTTCTTTTTCGGGCAAGGTCCACACTGAAAATGTGTCATCGACAAACGTCTTCTATAAGATAGGTTTTTGTGGGCTAGCTGCTAGTAGCTGTTTTTCGATGTGAGCCATGAATGTGACTGCGAAAGCTACTGCCATTTTGGTACCCACAGCGATGCCGTGTGTTTGTAAGAAATGTTTGTCATTAAACTTAAGAGTTTTCTTTAAGGATCAGTCTCATGAGTTCTCCCAAGTGTGTTGTTGGGATAGGTTGTTTTGACTGGTAATGCTCTTCGTAATATTGACAGACAACATTGATTCCCTCTTCTTGGGGGATGTTGGTGTAGAGTGAACACACATCTAACTAGAATCGCGTTATCTGGAAGCGGAGTGTGAAGTTTATGAAATGAGTGGCAACCCACAGGGACATAAGAGACCGTCAGAGCTTAAAGTAAGAGAACCGAAGATAGTTTTAATAAAACACTGAAGGATTTCTATCACCACCATCAGAAACCAGTAGATATTATAGCAGCAAAAGGTTTATACTTACGGATAAATCCAGCCGTTGAGCTCTTCGATCTTTTCCTTCAGGTGATCGGGGTACAAATCCAGTTGCTTCTGCTCTTCTGTGGCACAAAACGCGTTAAACTCCTTGTTAAGCATCCGGATAATCTCACTAGATTCGTTGTTTACGACCGTCTTCTTCTGCTTGTCCCACAAAACAGGAACCGAGACCTTTCCTGTATACCCGGGTTCGGAGATTCGGTACACCTCCCTGAGCAAACGACATCCATTTATCGTATCCGGGGTGCATTTTGGCTTGCTGTCTGTAAACGACCATCCTTCCCCACCGAGGAACCAGTCGACAACTGTGAAAGAAATGACATCTTCCAGGCCTTTGAGTTTTCGCACTATTAGAGTCCGATGCGCCCAGGGACAAGCAAGCGACACGTACAGGTGATATCGATTTGGTTCAGCTGCAAAACCACTCGATCCATCGGCCGTCACCCAGTTACGAAAAGAAGACGGCGTTCGAACGAATTCTCCTTTCTGGTTTGTCAATGTTGACCCATCTGGCGGTTTGTTATCCATACCGTTAGAATATACGGAGTTAAGTTTCCAACTAGGTTTGATAAAAGTTTGACAGGTTGTTACACCCTTGTTGTTTGTCACGCGAACTTTTTCCGAGTCTTGTTTCACGTGATAGACCCACAATGCTCGCTGTTCCCAAAAGCAAAAATAGGTCCACAATGCGTATACACAGATGTAGTGACAGTGGCAACTTGTTGATCTGTTTTTGTAAGAATAAGCTGTCTAACACATGTTATTGCTGACCATTTTTCAAACAAACTCCAAGTTTTGTTTTCTATCATGGCAATATTGTGCCAATATTGAGGGTCGTACAGGGGGGGGGGGGTCTGTCGCACGGTTCACGAACAGAAAAATTGGCGAATCACGGATCACGGATATCAAATTTTCATTTTCCCGAATCACGAAAATAAAGAAGTAAGATACTCTTTTTAATAACCTTCTCTTAGGATACAAAGAGTGTTTGAAGAAGCAAAATCGTGAAAGGCTACGTAAAGGCTGCATATCGTAAATCACTTACCTAAATCACTCTCGTTGGATGACTCTGACCATTCGTCCACTTCGCGTTGTGACTGCCCGAAGAAAAACCAAATCGTCCAAAGAATCTTCCTCGTCATTGTCCGCAATAGGATATTCAGCGTCTGAGTCAGTGTCATACTCTTCCTCCTCTCCTACCTCTGCTTCGTCTAATACTTCAATGACATCATCTTCAATGGCCTCGTGCGATGTAGAAGGCGTAACAGTCGTAACAGTGGTAACGGTTGTAGCAGAAGTAACTGTCTCCTCTTCGATAGTGTTAAGGCTGAATGAGACTTTATCCTTAGGATAGTCGGATGCTCTGTACATATTTAACGGCAATGTCCCGGCCTTGAACATGGTGGTCTCTTGCCTCACACTTCGCTGCCGTGCAGACTTCCCATTATTTGTCGCCCACTCAATCATGAGGTCTTTTTCCTGCCTATTCAACTTCCTTCTTGCGTTAAGATGCTCCAGCTTCGGAATGGCATTTAGTGGAGTGCTCTGGCGTAAAACGGGATAATAGGATTTATCGTGCGTGAAGTAGTAGGCACTCCAGGGTACTACACGTTTAATGCTTTCGTATACGGTATTTGCAAGATTCCGTGCGTACTGCAAAAGGGTAGGAAACTGGTCCTTGAAATGACCAACTGCGTGGAGGTTTTCAACCTGAACTGTAAGACATGAGTACAGATCAATGGCGAAGCTTGGATTGTGTTCTTTAACTAAAGCCTCCAGATCTTTCAGTCCATTTAAGATCATGTTCACTGAACGCTTTGTCTGATTAGAAATAGTTCCTTGTGAACCGCTTGGTTTACCTGTGCTTGTATCGTTGACATCGTTGCTATGCGATAACGCTTTTTCTGTTATTGTTTCCAAGTAACTGTCAAGTTCTTCCAGAAGCTCGATTGCTTGTGGTAGGGAACGTTTTGGTACAGTCTGATGTTTCATATGAACTGAAAAGGCTTTATAAAGGAGTCCAAGATGGCCTAGATACTTTACAATGCCTTTGATTGAGGTAACCAGCTTCACAGAGCCTGTTTGAGCATCGGTGATGAATATGTTCTTCTCGTGCTCCACACATATGCCCATAGGCTGCGCAAAGGTTGCTTGGTCTCCCTTCCCATTTGAATTACCTTCCTTTCCTGTTCCAGCAATGACTACGGCCTCCTCACCATAGATCTTCGTCTTTATTTGCAAGCTTCCAATGTCCACATAAACCATACCAGCGAGATACGAGGCCACGTGCGCGCTTTCACTGCATTCTACTGTTCCGTTTTGTACGATAACGGTTTCCTCGAGTGTTGACATTGCAATACTTAAAATTAACAGGCGATGCTTTTTCAAAGGTAATTTCTTTTCTTAAAACGTTTACTGGAAAATAATAAGAAAAAAAAAATACTTTCTAAGGTTATAAGCTACACATAAAGAGGCCATAAAAACCTTCGTGCCACTTTTAAGATTTTAATTCTTTCCGCGCGCTTTGAGCGATGTCATCATCCTGACATAGTCAACTTATTCTTTTACTCTTCTTATCAACCTTGATCAGTAACTTATTAACTTAGAGAAAAGTCGGCCCGTATCTTTCAGAACGGCCCTTGAAGTCATTTAATAAGAAGTAAATAAATTCCTACCTTGTAATGAAGAAATATTTCCTGATAGTAGACATAGTAGTGGCCTCTCTTCGTCCCATTGCTCTTGTGTATTTATTGCAAAGGCCTTACTGCCATCTTTTCCCTTTTCCAGACGACAGAATTTCAGTTCAACGCAGGAACCGAGGCCACGTTTCTCGGCCTCTGCCTTTATTCCGGCAAATTCCGCGAACTTTTTTGTAAAAACTGCCAAAGATGAATGTTCGTCTGTAATCAGAAAGCGAACTCGTTCCTTTCCAAGAAAATTAAACGAACCCACAGACTTCGGGTCAACATAAAATATAATACACTCGACCCTCATCATACTAGTCGCACTCGTCCCTGCCATGTCTCGGGAAGTTTTGATGTTTCGGATAACTATCCTTTGACCTCCCGCGCGTGATATAGGAGACAATAGGAGTCGACATCCGATCCATGATAGACATGCAAAGCACGTGAATTTTAACAATGGATTACTGTACGATGTTTACGAAACTTATGCGAAGTCTGTTACTTGTCACATTGGATGTTTTCAGTCTAAGAAATCTTCCGGAATAGTTGCATCTCAAAAATCACGCAGAATAGAGTGGTGAAATCACGAATATCGATTAATAATTCAAGTTCTTCACGAGTCACGCAAAACGTTCGGGTCACAGATCACGAAGAATAATTTATTAAATTCACATTTCACGGAAAATAAAATCAGCTAATCACGCATCACGAAAATACCCCTGTACGACCCTCAATATTATACAGACTTCTAGTTCCTCATTCGCTTACTCTGCCTCTGTCGCATGCGACATGAAAAGCCACGAGAAAGAATGGCCGCACGAACTGCTGCGGGCGAGAAGCATACAAAAGGAGGGACTACTGCCTGCTTTTGCCCATGTCTCACCCCTAGGATTTCATGCAGCCATTTCTTTCTCACAGTTGTCTTTTGTGTCACTCTCAATTCGTATTTTCTCGGCAGTGTGCTGATATTGCACAAAGAAATAACAAGTTGATTATTAAAGAATAAGGCACATTATGAATAATCTTTCAACTCCCTTCCCATGTTCAACCCCAGCATTTTGTATGTGAGCTAATCTTTCCTTTCAACTGCATCTGATAAGAGTGGACCCAATCACAGATTATAGTTTATGGGTTTAAATTGATCACGTGACGTGGCAGTGTTCATTTGTGGAGAGACACTATCAACTCATTAAGTGCCTGTCCAAGGAAAATACCCGGATGGATAGTAGTAATCTGTGATAATTTTCCTGTAAAAAAGCAGGCTTATAGAAAATAGACAATTGAAATTGTATTAAGTGGCTTTTTGTCTGTTTTCTTTTTCAAATTAATTTACATTTAATTTTAACGGTTTTCATCTAAAAACGTTGAAACTAATTCGATATATTTTTGAACTGGCATGCTGATGCAGAAGATAATTTAGTGGTGAACAATAACAACAACAGAGTGTTTAGTCACAGAACTATCGGTTTTCCCCTTGGATATTTGATGTTCTTAAAACTAGCACATTTGGCCTCGAAACTTCGCTTCTTGGGCAAACATTTGTATCAGCTGATAGTTCCTAAACAGAAACACTCTATTGTTTAAAAAATGACTGTGTATTTATTTAAAAGTTAAAATCTAGTTTCACTTTTCCTTAGGGAAGGGAAACATAATTTGAGATCCTCAAATAAATTCCATGTTGCTGTGTGTCTGTTCAGTAATTAGATCACAGATGACCTCAAAATGTGATAAGAAAAAAGAAGTGGCACACAAGGTGATAGTTAAAGTGTCACTGCTGTTCCTACCAAATTTCAGTAGGCATCTTCTATGATCCATAATTTTACTAAACAGACTCACTGCAACATGGAAGCCTCTTGTTTTATATAAATAATAAAGAAACAAGAGAAGAAATTATGTTAATGATGTCATCTAAGCTTCTGCCCTCCAATAGAGAATAGAGAGAATAATTTGATTAATATATTGCCAAAAGGTCTAGATAGTAGCAGACATATCGACATCTTAAGAAATAACACGACATTTTATAACTTTAAAAACATGTTTCGACAGAAACTTCTGTCATCTTCAGTTTAATGTACAAAGTACAGAGTTGAATATAAAATTATAGTGTGAACCAAAAATGCTAATGAACTATAAAGACAAAAGTAAACATGACAATGTAAAATATTACAAAGAAAGTTTTAAATTAACGTGATAAAGTAGATGATTAAGAGAAGGTTTTTCCATTGAATATGAATGGCTTCTTTTATCTTTAGCTGGACGGTGGTGGAAGCGTGATCTAGGATGCTAAAACAGTCATTAGAGCATAAAGTGCGGCAATGTTCAGAATTTTGTAAATGTTTAAAAATGTAAAAATAACAATTTAGCTAAAAGAGAATGAACCTGCGAGATAACAAGTTCACTTCAGTATATATTTACCATCAATTTTGGAAACATTTTATCAATTTCCTAACTATGAAACTCTTGTTTTAAGAGTCAGCATTAGTTTTGAATTTGAGCTATGAGTGAAAAAGCAGAGATTCAGTGAAGTTGTTACCTTGTTCTAACTTTCTAGACACCAGGCCAGAAAAAAGAAAGAAATTCGGGTCAATCAAAGCATTATTTGAAATAATTTATGGTGGATGGCAATCTATGTACAAACAGACAACCAATGACGTTGAAGTATCCAGACAATACTTAAAGTAAATAAAGGTCTGCTGATACTAGCAATTCCATTGTACTCAGCCAGTACTTTGACACATCCTGCCCACATTGCAGGGTTGTTTACTTTCAAATTTGTTCTAAATTAACTGTTTGTAATCTAAATTTTCAACGCTATTGGCCATCCTTCATTTCTCGACTAACATTTTCAGTGCTTGCTTTTTTTCAAAGTGGCTTATTACAATAAGGAATACATGCACTGGGAAATTCCTCAAAATTAAATATAATTTAAATCAAGAATATGATCAAATCACATGCACTACTTTATTCTTTCATACTCTTTATATAGCGATATTTATATACATGAATTGGGTTTGTGTTGAAACTTTACATAAATATTACATCATGTTTTGTTAACTTATATTATTATTAAAATTATTTACTCACTGCAAAGCCTTTGTTTAATGTGGCAATTTGCTCTTTCATCTGTCTCCTACCCCCCTCCCCCCTCAAAACCACTTCTCGTGTATTGCACTCACTTCACATGCTTTCCTTTTAACGTATATTTCATGCAGTCTATGGACAGAAATGACTGACAGTGAAAATTGACTTCATTAACTGACTGACTTGAAGCTATTTCTCAACAAATAATAAAAAACACAAGTCCAAGCAAAAAAAGAAAACATTTCTAAGCTGGACTCTTAAGATTGACTCTTTGTACTGAGAACTACCAGTAATTGAGTTATGACAAAAATTTTCCACTTTGCTGGTACAGCCATTTCGAATGATTTCCTCAGACTCTCACGTCATTTAAATAAAAACTGAAACCAAACTTCATGGATGCAACTGTATAATACAAATGCACACTTCATTCCAGAACTGAACATTGCCAAAGGTACCTAATATTAATTTCCTGCCCTTGGCTTAAGTTTTTTTTGTTTAGTACCATAGTGGGGTCAAACTGTAAACATGACAATTAAGAAGTCTGCTTTCAGGAGAAAACAGTTGAATTATATGCTTTTAAGCATTAACAATCTTCCATCCAAAAAGGTAAATTTGTAGCAGGAAATACAGTTTTGGATCTGTCATACATTCCAGTAAATCACAATTATAAATATAAGCCTCACACACTGCTGAAATCTTAGGACTAGTAATTTGTACATGATAACTTCGCCTGGATAAAATGCTTGTCCATCACAGAGTTACTTGACCACCCCATCCACCTTCAAGCAGGGGTTTCGTTAAGGTCATTCCCTAGTGTTGCATTGTGCATCTCTGAACATCATTTGACTTGTGATCAGTGCACATGCATTAAAAAATGGTGGCTTTTCTTTATGGCTGGACCTTGCCATAGAAGTAAATCATCATTTTTTTCAAATATGAGCGTGATGACCTATCATTTTTTCTGTTGTTTTGAATTGAGTAAAAAATAAATATGGACTAATTTTCAGTACATAGAACAAGAAAAAATCATCAGAAATGTGAATTTAGCAAGCAATAGTGACTATTATAATCTTGGTGCTTTTATAAGGGTTTATGGGGTATAAACAAGGCGCCGTTGCTCCTAAACGAAAATGGGGACCCCCTCATTTTTATTTTTATAAATACTAGGAATACCTGCCGGTAGAGTGCCAACGAGTAAACTGGCACTGTTGTGCGTCGAGAGAAAATTAATAAATAAATAGAGTACAGACAATTTTTTAAAATGAAACATTGTTTAAAAAAGCAGTGCAAAACTGACATATTTTTTTGGTTTTTCTTTGGTTTTCCAACTGTTATTTTGATATCCACGTGAAAAATTAGTCACACCACTAACAACATACACAATACAGGAAGCATTTATAAATTTTCGTGAGCTGTTACTTCGGTGCACGCGAGCCCCCCGAAACTAACTTTGGAATAAGAAGACTATTCAAATTGATTTGCTAAGTTCCCTGAGGCTTGACAGATAGTGGCTTCCTGGCAAGCAGAGCTTAGACTGTTTTTCACTTTTGTGAACGCTAATGGATACTGAGCACAAAAGACGGCACAAACTATTAAACAGCGACATGTTGTGTGACTCGTGACTCGTTCGTCGCCGGATCAAATTTGTTATTGCGAGCAAACTCGATTGGAAAGAGGTTTTATATTCTCTCTGATTATGTTTATAGTGAATATATTTGAATATATTCATTTGTTGTTTTCCTTAGTTATCACAGGCTGGCCGATTTTGTCAAGGCAATTGACTGTTGTTTTGGCAAGACTGTTGTTTTGGTACACTCGCTGTGACTATCAAATTTGTATTTGAGCACACTAGCTCGATAAAAAGAGGCTTTGTACGCCCTCTGACCGAGTTTATAGTGATTATGTTCAAGTAGTTTTGTTTTTTGTTTCTTAAACGGCACGCTGACTGATCTTGTCGAGGCAATTGATTGTTTTGGCAAGCTAGCGGTGACTGTGGTACTACCATTCGCCGTTTTCAAGTTGATCTCGATAACTGCCTCACTGGGCGATTTTTCGGCCTCCTAGTTGTTAGATTTGTGACACTCTGGCTCCCAAAAACACTAAATCGAGGTACACGCAAGAAGACAGCGCTCAAGCTCACGAGTGAATATTAATATTTCCACTCACCTTTTCCTGTCGGATCACTCGAAAACAATCACCGATGACATCACTCTTACATTACCTTATATTACCTTACGTACATTTCCATTCGAGATTTCATCTCTCTGTACCAAAATCAACTCACGCACATACGCACACGGCTTTATAATGCTGCCGCCTCGCCAGCCTTGCGTCTTCGCTCGGCTGGCTTGTTGGCAATAAACAACCAAAAGGCAAAGTTTGACAAAAATCTCAGTGCAGGTTCTAGGAACTAGGCTGTGAGGATGAGTTTCCCACCCGGTTCAACCACCTTGATCTAGTAAAAAGTTTGCCTTATAAAGAAGTTCAGCTCAGGTTTTTTCCCCGCCTGTGAAAATCAGATGTCATCCTCCTAAAAATTTAATGAAAACCGACTTGAGTACTGCATCACTTTATCTTCAACATTTGTCAGTACTCATGTCTACCCCTAGTAAATAGAATCACTGTTAGCATAAAGCGTCTTGAACTGGAACACAACAACAATGCCTGAATGCTACCACTTGAACCTGGGGCCACTTGATCTGGAGTCAGCTTTCAAATGCCCTCTGTGTGGCCATAGTTAATAGAGGGGAATGGTTACGAAGCACGGCGAACATCAAAGCAGCAAACAAAGATGACAAGATTTATGTTGGAAGGGCCACGACCCAGCACAGTCTTTCATAAACTGCATTCATACACTATGTACAAGTTACATGATCATAACATTTCTATAGGTTAGTACCTTTGTCAGTAGTTAACAACTATTGTATTTTGTGCACTGGTCAAGGCAAAAAAAGAGAACAAAATTAACATGCAACAAAGAACTTTGTCAAGTTTTGTAACCATTCCTCCTTACTATTAACCATAGTGTGACCTAATATAATTATTTGGAATATATTTAAAGAATAGTACAAATGTTCACAATTTTGTTTATATCCAGTGAAATTCAAAAAGCAATGTTAGTACAAAGGTTGGACCAGAAATCCAAAACGAAGCTAGGACTGGAACCACAAGTTCTGCTATTACACCAGGAGTAATAAAGGTAATAGCTACTGTGGTCCAAATCCAGGAAAATCCTCGAGCTGTAGCATTTAACAGAGGAGTTGAGTACTTGAGATGGTAAAGGCAGACTGCCTGGCTTGCCAAACGTACGACAGCCTAAAATAACAGGACAAAAATGAAAGATCAGCTGCACAAAAAGTGAATGGGGATCAAGAGTGTGATGGTTGTTGTCATGTGCCAGAGATGGAGCATAAATGTATCAGTGTGGGAAAGGAATGTCAATTGAAGGACAATATTTCAGTGCAAGACTACAGTGTTTGTTTCAAGTTCCTAATTTACTGCAATATGCCAATGATACGATAAAAGAAACAACAAGAACTTTTAAAGCACTCCAATAAAAATTTGTCAAAACAGTTGCACAATAAGGCTGCTGCAGATCTACAGCTGAAGTTCAAGGAAATCAGAACTCCTGTATGTAAGTTCTTTTTAATGGGGGAAAATATTCTCATATTGCCTTTATGGACCTGGCGACATTTGTAAATCAAATTGGCAGTTTCTTTCGTAGCTATAATTTGATTCTCATATTACAGGTAATGTAATGGCTCAGCAAACCATTAAAGGTGACCTGAAAACTAACTAGAAATTACCCTGTCAGTCAAAGACGTAATGACCAAGCATCTACCAAACAAACACAAGAACCCACAAGAACATGCCTACGTCTTGCAAAAATTCTCCATGACCCTTTCCCTAGATTTAGTAATGGTACATGTAAAACAAGGTGTTTATAACCCATTGATAAAATTCTTCACCCCCAGCCCTTACCACCATCACAAGCAATAGAGGGAGATAGCAATTGTGTTACAGGAAGTAGGACCCTGTTCCTTGTTCCCATTCCCTAACCAACCAAACAAGACTACCCAGGCAGTTCAAAGGCAAAGACAAACCAAGTGGCCCATCAGGCCAGGCTTGTCCTGTTTCAGTAGTATGAAGTGACTAGGAGTATTTCTACTCCCCCCTGGATGGGATGGTAGTCCACTGCCCCTCAGAGAGAAGGACTATGAGAGTAAAGTGTCTTGCCCAAGAACACAGCATAATGTCCCTGGCCAATCACCCAATCTGGAGGTGAGCCCACACACAATGCCTCAGTGCCTCCCTGGAGGTTATGTTATACAGTAAGTTAAAATCACTTGAATGGCAATGTCCTTTGTTAAACTGTATTGTGAAACTCACCACAATTAATATGCTTAAGATCAGCTTCAAGTTTCCTTGTTTTGATAGCTCAGCTTCAAGCAAATGCAATTCCCCAAGCAGTAAGGCAATGAATGGGAGAAAGACAACACAGCCCAAATTTAATAGATAGAGTAGCTCGACACATGAGGCCTGCAAGACAACAGTTGCTACATTAGAATGAACTATCTTTCAGAATTTTACAGCATCACAGTCAACTGTCATTTTCTTTCAGACTCACACAAGAGATTACCCTTATGGGGCTCTCTGACTCCCTTGGTGCTACCACTAAGACTTATGTAATTAAAACAAGGCCTGGACTAATGCTAGGTGTACAAGAACAAGTTTCAAGTACCGCTCCAGTGGGCGCAGTTGTTCAACAGGTGGATAAAATCATCTACTGAAAAAATCACTCTCCAGTGGATAGGTGTCGAAAAGACAAGCTATGCTATCCACTGGATAGTAATTTATTGGGTGGACAGCATTATGCCCAGTTTGAATAACTTTCGAATAACTGGAGCCTTATGTTTGACAACTGAAATACTTCTCTCCAGTATAAAATCATTATTATTTTTTCAAGTAGAACTACAATGAAAATACACACCTTTGCAAGATATCGTTTTGCATAAACAATAAAAAATGCCAAGGATCCACTCATTATAAGGCCCAGCAGACCATGATGAAACAACATTTTGTAATGAGCATATTCATCTTCAAACGAGCAGAAAAGAACCATGAGAAGTGAACTTGACATTGCCACAGTTAGGATAACCTTGCCTGGATAGTTCTGCTTATTGGTCAGCCAAGATGCCAACAACAATATGGGAGGTGTTAAGGCTAGGGATATCTGCAACAATGGAATTTTTACAATCATATGAAAAAAAGTCCGTTCATGAATATTATCTGTTAATTATTAATATTCTGTTTCTATACAGTCAGGAAATAATTATGTATTCATGAGGTAAATCAATAGAAAGAGTTGTTACATTTACCAAATAGACTCCATGTTGCTGTGCATCTGTTCAGTAATAAATCATCAAAATTCATTAAGGACAAAAAAGTGGCTCATGAGCCATTTGGTGAGTGTGTCACTGAAAACTTTACAACATTTTGACATCTTCTTTGATCTAATACTGAACCAAAGCATGTCAACATGAAATCTTTGTGTTTTATATAATAAACAAACAAGCAAACCAAATGATATCACATATTCCCCTGTCTAATGCAGGTGTTACATTGGAACGGAATGCTCGATAGACCAGATTTTCAATCCTGCCATCTTGAATTGTAATTGGATGCTTGACTGGTAGAGAGTCAGGGCAGATTCCGGGGATGAGGGGGAGGGTGCAAGGGCAGTGAAAATATTATTATTGAGGTATTTTTCTCCCTCCCCCCCCCCGGCCCCCTTGCCCAGTTTTCCACCCCAATTGCTTACTACATTAGCAAATGTTCCCTTTCCTCTAACCTTACAAAGTCCAAGGTGGTGACCCAATATAACTATAATATACAGTCTGGAATATCCCAATATATTAGGACATCCATGACGTCACGGAGCCATTGTTCTCTAGGAAAATGGCGGCCATTTTTCAAAAACCCCGAGCAAAGTAGAATTCTGCTGTCCTGCATTTCGTGTGAGCGCTCACCCGGGACTTTTAGCTAAAAAACCTCGAGTGCCAGCTTGCAGCTGCCATTTTGGACATGTGGATGGACTGTGAATAATCCCTTGTCAACCTGTCCAGGAATTATATTTTCATATTTTTGAGTAAATAACTTGTTAAATCAGCAATGATACGTAAGCTTTCAGAAATCTAATGCGGAAATCAGATATGATATCTTTTAGCACAGCAACAAATAGATACAAGAAATATTTGAAATACCAAATGGAGAAATTTAAGATTTATAAAGAATATATTAACAGATTTTAACTATCAATACATTTTGCTAGCTTAGTATACTTTGTATATGCATTATTGGAAATTCTGTTTTAAATAATGATTTCATTTCCTCGATTCAGCCAAAACGTGTAACATTCTGGGCATCTAAAATTTATTTCTGCTGTAAAAAAAGGACGTAGGTGCGCATCCTGCCGATTTCGGCCCGATATTCTCCAGATTTTAAGAGTAAAGTCTCTATTTTCATATAGATCAATTCTGTGCTTAGAATAACGGGGAGTAAAGATGCTTACTGATTCTATGGTCTCTTTCCAAGAATGATAACACCAGCTCGTCAAACTTTGCCCACAGTTCTCAATTTAAATTGCGTTCTGTAGTGCTAGTGCTTCCTTCGGTCCGAGGATAATCGTTATCTGGGCAGAATTGTCTGTGACATGGAACACGAACGCAAACTCTCCCTTTATTTCATTGTTGCAACCGTATTTAACTCAATTCAAGATAAGTGTATACCTCCTGAAGACCCGCATTCATAGCATTCGAAAGCATTCGCGACTTTATTTGTCTGCCATCTTGAATCCCCTGGTTTGTTGTGAAACCCAACACTCTAACTAAACGGGCGTTCTCATTGGTTGAAACGTGAGTTTCGTGACGTCACGGATGTCCTAATATATTGGGATATTCCGGACTGATATACCTATACTGCAGGCTAGTGCTTGTCCTCCAATAGATCACAAGTAAGAACAAATCAATCAATCAATTGAAAATGCAAACATATTTTGTCATATTATATTAAACAACAATGGACACAGGCTTTTGCTCATTAAAATGAATCATGCAAACCACCAAACAAACCAAAAAATTATTGAATTAATAAACTCGTTCATTAAATTTTGAGGGGTAATTTTCAACAGGTATTCTGGTAGTCAATTGGCAAGGCCCAAAGACATCACTGATATAGTCCAAATACACCATATCTGACCTGTAAACTATTGGCATCCTTACCCAGGTAGTACACAGTAACCCCAAAATAAATAAACTAATAGTAACAAGACCTAGCACAAACCAAGTATGATTCTGAGCCAGCTGAGAGCCCAAAAGCAGAATTGTTAAAATCCAGTCCATAGACAGTAACAACAGCCACATGTAAAAATTGAAGAGGAAGAAAATGGCTAGTTTGGTTCCTGAAACTAAACAGCAAATGGAAAATATGACTTGTGAGATTAAATTTGTACAGTATTCTTAGCAACAAATAAAAAAGTGAGTGAGGAAATTACTGAGTCTTTAGGGTGAAGATACACTTGCCATATACTCTTACTCCACTGTGACCCTAGTTTCTCCCTAGATACCCGTCTTGTTTCCATTGCATTGAAAGAGGGGTTAGTAGTCAGGGATTAGCTTAGCTTGTTGCAATTTCAACAAGATGTTTATCATTTTTTAAAAAAACTGATAAATTACTGCAACAATAAAAAGGTTTTCACTTAATACGGTTGACACAAACAAGCATTTTTCTTAACTGCTATTAAATCATGGTCACACGTGACACAGGATATAGAGGAGAACTTTTTCCCATCATGGGTCCAAGGGGCATCTCAGTCAAATTTCTTTAATATCAAAATCAACAGCCCAAACCACCTTCAATTCAACAATTTGTGCCTGTCTATCATAGCCAAACTTGATTAACCCCCAAGTCACCAGAACCGCCTTTCACAGGAATCTTACACTGGGTATGCAAATAATCCTTACACAGGAAATACACTACATGCAGCTAAATTCTCCCATATCCTTATGTCTACCTGACCAGAGTTGCTAAGTTTTCAAGTTGCAACTGGACACTGACTCACTAGAAAGATCAAAAATGTTTTCTGAGGTTCCAGAAAATATCCATACCCACCACCCACAAAGGGTCACAGAAATTCCCAGAGGCAGGGGTCTGAAAGAGGTAAATTTCCACAGGGAGGGGGTACAGATATAGTTTTCTTTCCAGTGGGTATGAAATACGATAAAATGAACACGATTTTACTTTCTCAACTGATTCAGGTAACCAAACCAACACAAATGCTCCAGTAACCTGTTGAAATAAGTGTAGATTCTTTGTCATATATTTTTAACCGCGTGGCAATAGGCCGACGCGGCTCTTACTCTGTACGGGATTTATTTTTTTAGTTTTGTCAATGATCGGTACCAAACTTCCGCTTGGCCAGACATTGAATCATGCAGCCTGTCATGTTTATACAGGGCAGGGGGAGTACCAGGAAGCACCGGGAAGCACCCTGATTATCATCACTGTATGTTAATGTTTAAGTGTGTATGTGTTGTGTGTGTCTGTGTGTGATAGTTTAGCTATAATGTATTTAAGGGTGTCATTTTCTTTCTTTTGTGACGCACATTTGTGGTGCCAAGTTTCAAGAACACTGCTTCAATATTTCCAGAGATATCATTTATTCAGTATTTTACCACTTTTCAGTTGCAAACAGTATGCTGTCATCACTGATCTAATTTGCATAATAGAAAAATGTCAATATCTCTAAAATGAAAAAAGATATTTCAAAAAGAAATACGCCATTCTTCTGTATTTTGAAAGGCCTTTCAAATAAGCAGAAATTATTTTTCATGTCATATACACTTTGAGTTTTCAAGAAAACAAAGGGATCATGTTGTATACCTTTACGAGGAAAACAAAAGTATCAAGTTACAAGCGTTCATGTGAAAAGTAAGGGCCTGTTTACATGGAAGGTGATCCTAGTGCTAGGATCATCCTAGGACTAGGATCATCCAAGCACGGTATGTGTTCAGTTTTCAGTGTACATGTGAAGGTTGTATTTGGCCCCAGTGCTAGGATCATCCTACTGCTAGGATCATCCTTCCTCCATGTGAACAGCCTCAGGTGGTCCAGTTTGCCCACCCACCATCTTGAAACCGGAGATGACCCTGGGGATGAGTTGTGAGAAACAACATGGCGGGATCTTTGCACTTATTGACTAACACATTTTTTTTGTATGTAAACCAAAATGATGAAAAGTTGATCCCAGGAGCTGCATTTTTGCATGTAAACCAAATAAACCTCCTAGGACGATCCTAGCACTCCTCTTTCTATGTAAATGGCCCTAAGATTATCATGTTTGCTAGTCAACATATCATTTAACTCAGTTTATAACAAGACCAAATTTAACATGTTCTGTTGCCAACAATGATCGTTGATTTTTTCCATGAAACCACTTCAAATTAAGACCAATGTAACGAACACTATATCGAGGCTTCTCTTAAATCTTGATTCTTTCTGATTCGCTGATTCGTTGCTTAGCAATTACGTCATTAGCTTATACACGTGGACGTATATAGTTAGTGTTAGCGGCATATTCCTGCCAGTTTTGACTTACGTTCATCGTGAACAGTATATGTCTTAACTGAAATTAAGTTTTAAGCTACCCTTGGCTATTTAGAGTGCAAGCGGGAACCGATGTGTAAGTGCAAACCATTTTTTCTATGCCTGTTTTAGTATAAGTTTGAAGTTTACGTTTTGAACCTCTACCTTTAGTCTCGGTTTTTTATACAACAGCCTATTGTTCTATGTCCAACACGTGGCAGCGCCCACTTTCAAAGTTTTATTTGTCCTGTTTTAGTGTTAAGTCTCTATAGTATATACTCCCCTTAGTTTTTATCTAGCGGCTTCCTACAAGAATACCCTGGTAATTCAGTATAGTTATTCCCACATCGCCTACGGTGGCGGTCATGCAAGCACGTTTTTATTGCATCCTGCAATTTTGTTGTTTTCAAGTTTACAGTGTTGCTATATATCGTATTAGGACAGTTAACCGTATGTGTATCTGCTTGGGATCGCTAATGATTTTAGTTGTGTCCTTACTGTGAAGTCTTTACTGGAAACATTGTTACACCGCAATTATGATCGGAATGCTCGCTATTATTGATTCGTGACTCTTGTCATCTTGTATCTGCTATTATCTAGTAATTAGTTTATTCACTGCATTGTATTTCAGTTTACGTTCGATTATCGTCCATTATCGTCAATTAAATCACCGTCAATCAAGGGTGGTTTCCGCGATATCTGGCTTTATTTCGATTAGTAAAGCATCTCCCACACGCTAACCTCATCGCAACGAGTTGTCTGGCGAGTGACGATTTAGCCCTTCAACGGTTGCCGTGAACCTGGCGTTACAACCAATAACAAAGCCCATTTAAACAAGACATTATGAAAGGCAAATTTGAACTTGGAATAACCAGACACAAGAAACACTGCATAAATTTATAAGACCCTATGAAATCTGCAGAGTTTGGGATGTTTCCTTGTCACATTACCATTCCCAACACCTGAAAGCTTATTGGGCGATTCCAGAAAATATCCATACCTATACCATGGATGGCTTTTGGGAAGGGGAGGGGGGTTCACAATAATATTATTATGGAATTCTCAGGGCATGGGAGGATTTCAGAGGCAGGATTTCTGGAGCAGAAAGTGTAGAGTGAGTTTCTTGAAAATGCTATCGTTGTGACTTTTGTAGTTCGTGCATAAACCATGAATGTATTCTGCAGAAGCAGAAGACAAGCATCGATAGATCAGACACGTGTTTTTGCCCATAACTTATAGCAGTGAACAGTAAAACACAGGTTTCACATTTACCTTGATGAATTTGTCACATGTCTGAATAAAATCTGAAAATGTATCTTACCGCTTGCAAATTTCTTGTTGTTCCTGTCTGATAGTAAAAACCTCACACCAGTCCCTCGCTTCCAAGGAATGGCTGCCAGATTATTAAGCATTTGTGTACACTACATGAAGCATATGGATTGAGAGCACTTTTTAAGCACACTACATAATGTATAAATGGACGCAACAATGGCGTTTTTTCTATTTATTAACTTTTTGTTCTTCATTTTTTATGTGTATTATCGTATAAATAAACAGTGGGACACCGGGGCGAGACACATCGTTCGAATTCTCCTCAGTTCTCCCGACTGTTGATCTCTCAAAACATTTAATCATGGCTTGAATCGTTCGAAAATTCATACAGTTCGTCAATTGTGTGACTTTCAGTGTCTTCTATTTCATTTTCGGCAATAGAGTACAGTATGGTTAAACCAGTATGAGCAGGCATTTTTTCGGGAAATAAGACTTCTATAATTACAGGTAGCTTCTATTTTTATCATGAAGACGTTCGTACGAGAATTTATTCATTGTAGAACGTTCCTTCGTGTTTTAGACCGAGTCCGTAATGCTCGGTCCGCGTTTTATACCCCAGTCCGTATTTTATACCCAGTCCATAATGCTTAGTCCGCGTTTTATACGCAGTCCGTAACCCGTAGTCTGTGTCTTATACTGACCAATTCGCGGTTCACTGATTTGGATTTGGTGTCACGGTGTGAGTGATTTGAATTCGGTGTGATTGATTTGAATTCAGTGTGAGTGATTTGAATTCAGTGTAAGTGATTTGAATTCAGTGTGAGTGATTTGAATTCGGTGTGAGTGATTTGAATATGGTGTGAGTGAATTGAATTTGGTGTGCACTTGTGGGCCACGGTAGTTTATATAGCTGTTGCTAAGTTGAAAATGTACTTCCAAAAAAAAACAGAAATTTTGAAGTGGAGGAGAGGGGCTCACGATTATGGAATTCTAAGGGCATGGGGGAGATAATGCATTTGGAATTTCCAAAGGCAAGTGTGGGGGAGGGGGGGGTGGGGTTAAAACATGGAAGCCGTCCGTGGTTGGGTATGGATATTTTCTGAAATTCCCCATTGGTGACAAAACGTCAGTTACATACAGAAAAGATTTGTCACCTTATGTGAGACTGCATTTCCCAAACCATGCATGGAATCTATTTCAAAACGAAAGAACCACTGTGTCACCTCAAAGTCTAGTCTAATTAATTTGCGGTTTCACTTGCCGCCATGGAGTCTTCAGGAATATCTGAGGAGTTCCATACCACAAACCTAAAAGAAAATCTCCACTAAAAATTCCCATTTTAAGAATTGATGTTAGTGCAAAATATTAAAATGTCCCTGAAAACATTAAGAAAAGGTAGGTCCAAACATTTTTCCAGACATACTACTAGATTGGCTTCTTTGTTTATTCTGACCATGTGAACAAGAGTAACTGATCCCATGATTAGTCAGTTTTAATTGCAACTACTTGTGCATGGATAACAAGTGTCAAGTTACCATTTGAAACTAACAAATAAAAAAATCTTGTTACATTTACCTGCAACAAAAACAAGAGATTTGATTGGCTGTTTATAGTAGATCCAATCTGATTGGTGTGACATACATACATCTCTCCCTAAAGCCCTGTTTACAAGGAGGTAGGGTACCCCTACTGCCAGGGTAACCCTAGCAAGAGGGTTAAAGGATATCCCGGGTTTACAAGCAAAATTTACAGGTAGGGTAACCCTACTGCCCGAGACAACTTAACACTTGTTACACTATGGTAACCTTGCAAGTAAAGCACAAACAGATAACAAGACTGGAAAATAATTTATTTCCAAAGCCAAAATATAACAAATTGTGAAAGCACTTGATGCTTTCTGGGTCATAATTCGCTTATTTTGTCAGTATTGTGATCATATTTTGTTTTTTTGGAGCCAAAATAGAGTTGTCCCTGGTAGGCGAGTTGTCTCTAGCAGTGCATTTACAAGGCGCTAGGGTTACCCTAGCAGTCAGCTAGGGTTACCCTAGGGTTAGGGTAACCATAGCTGACTGCTAGGCTTACCCTAGTGGAATGCGTCGTTGAAAATAAGAAGAAATGTGGGAGTGCCAGGGTAAACCCTCTTGCTAGGGTAACCCTAGCACTAGGGTTACCCTACCTGCTTGCAAACAGGGCCTGAACTCACCCATTCACTCTCTCACCCAGCCATTGAATATTGAAAATGAATAAATTAATTGTAAAACGCCATACCACGTAAGCTTACCTTGAGATCTGCTTGTAACTTCCCCAAAATTTGAAGAACAGTGCCGTAACACAGCTTTCCAACCAGTAGAAAACAACCGCCGTTTGGCTGTTTTCGAAAAGTTTAAAGTGACATATGTTCTCCACGATTAAAACAACTACAAACAGCAGCGTCCAAGCAAATGTATAAACGAGGCTCTGTTCTCTGAGGCACTTTTTATGCGCCAAGATTCCGTCACTGCCACTCTCATTGAAGGACAAACCGCCATGGCCGTTCGAGTTCGGCACGCCGCCGTTCGCAAAAACACGTCGATCGTTGTGAAAATCGCGATTTGTTCGTTCTTGTGTTCGCTCGTGTAGCTCCATACCGCACCAGACTTACGCTATCCGATGGTTCTAGGTCAAAATGTACCTAAATGCAAGCAAGCCCGGAGGTGACGAATGACCAGGTAGGTCACAAGGTGGTGTAAGACTCACTAAGACCGCATTGCATTATTGTGGCCGATTTCCGACAGTCTAAAATGTTAATTACGGGCTTGCAAGACGATGGCGACCTCGGGCGTCCTCGGATTTCATCATAGGAAGTTGTCTCGTGACGACCTCCTTCCAGGTACCCTGCGAGCAGAGTCTCCTTCGATCTCCTTCGATCTTCCTAGATCAGTCGGGAAGAGGAAGGAGACTCTGCGAGTGGCTTCAAGATTCTTTGATCCGCCGCTCATCCGAGAAAATGGATGAGTCAGTCCAGTTTCGAACCGGTCGTGCCGGTTTGCCACTGATGCGCATGCAAAATCGTAGGAAATGCTGTCTGTTTTCGCGCCCACGGCATATTGTTTACAATTGATCCACGAACATGGCGGCTGCGTCGTTTTCGTTCAAGGTCTTTGAAAAAGCCGTGAAATGTGCTATCACAAAACTTAAAATCTGACCGATTACAATCCTCACGGAATCACAATCTAGGTCTTTGTCTAATTTTCTTTGTGGCAACGATACGTTTGTCTCACTTCCTACTGGACATGGAAAATCTCTGATTTATCAGATCTTCCCTGCAGTTGCAAGAGAACTTGCATCAACTGAAAACCAGTTCCCATCTGCACCAATGGTCATTATTATCTCTCCTTTAATTTCCCTTATTGCTGATCAAATAAGTTCCTGCGAGAGTGGGAGATCAAGGCCTGCAAAGTCGATATGGAGAGTGTAGATTCTCTGCAAAAGGAATGCGACTTCGACCTGTTGTACGCTAGCCCGGAGGTCTTCGACAAAGAAGATGGTCCTTCTCATGTAAATAAAATAAGACCTTATCTGTGATAGAAGCTGATCGTATTGTGCTTGCCTAAGTCAGATTATTTCCCCCAGTGATTTCTTTTCATGATTGAAATTCCCTTTAAGAAGAGTTTCCTTTACTGTTCATACACAGCTACTTAATTGCCCATCTACATCTTCATCTACATCCACATAATTTATTTGCAAAATCCTA
>CM042751.1:16714735-16717970 GCA_022496165.2 Catalaphyllia jardinei | reverse complement strand
CATCTACATCTTCATCTACATCCACATAATTTATTTGCAAAATCCTATGAGGTCATAGAGCAAATTCCAGTGCAAGGTGCAAAGATAAGAATGAGTGAATATGTATGTGCAGCTAAAGTAATAAATAATTTCGGTACAATAATTATGAAATAAATAGAAGTTGGTAGAACTAAAACTTAAGCAGTGAGATGATTATTCACATCCACTTTAGAGTTACTTGTAGAGGTCATATTTATGATATTTGGTGGTAGACTGTTCCAGTCGTTAATTGTTCTAGGCCAGAAACTGTATATATACTCAGCACATGTTTCTATTGGAGTAAACTTCTGTATCATTAGTTTTTGTTACAGTTTTATGTTTCACATAAGGTGGTGTATTGATTGCTACTTGGCCATGTAGTGTTTTGTACATTAAAGTTAGTCTGTTCACTTTCCTTCTTTGCACAAGTGCAAACTATTTTTAGTTTTGTTGAACGATTCCTTAGTTTAATAAATTGGGTGTTGTATTTATACAGGGGAACTGCAGAAAAAGGACAAAAGCCTTTCAGAGAGTCTTATGGACGAATTGGCCACCTGAGAGGGTTCACACGGGCTCCCTTTCTATGCATGACTGCCACGGCTAGTAGCCAGATAAGAAAAAAGATCATCAAATTGTTAAACATGAACAACACAAAGTTGATCAGACAGTCACCTGACAAGAAAAATATTTACTATTCTGTGTTGAAGGCCAATGATAAAATGGAGGAAACTTTCCAGTGGATCATGGCGAGGTTGACAAAAGGGCCAACAGAAATACCAAAGACTTTAATTTACTGTCGTTCTCTTAAAGACTGTGGTGAAGTATATTCACTGTTTTATTCACCTTATGTCAGCATGTATCACAGCAAAACACTAGAAAAAATAAAGGAGAATGTGCTGAAATCATTTATGGAAGAGGATGGTAAATCCCGTGTTGTCATTGCAACTAGTGCCCTTGGAATGGGAGTCAACATCCAAGACGTTCGAGAAATAATTCATTATGGTTGTCCGTCAGATTTGGAGAGCTATGTTCAAGAGGTTGGCCGGGGTGGAAGAGATCGAAAGCCATGTGAAGCAGTCCTGTATTACAGGCCATTTCATCTGGCTCATTGCGATGAACACATGCAAACTTTTGTGAAAAACAGCGAAAAGAAATGCAGAAGACAAGCCCTCGTGGCTTATTTTAAGGACAAGCCAAATGCACCTGATTTGACACATAATTGTTGTGATGCATGCTGTGCAAGTTGCCAGTGTGTTGATTGCAGTACAGATGAACCTGAAGAGGTTTCTGAGCTACATGTACAACCCACACTATCAAGGCAAGTGGACGAAGAGGGCAGAAAATTCTTGTCTGAAATGCTCAAATACATACCTTGTTAGCTCTGTTTTTGGTAGTGCTAGACTGTCAATGGAACTTGACCAGGAAGTTATTGAGGCAATCTCAAACAAGTGTCATTACATATTTTCAATTGATTACATTATGGATAATTTTCCGGTCTTCAGCAAACAAGTGGCTAAAGAAATTTTGACCATTATTGATGAAATTTTTAATGACATTGATGAAGGAGAATTTTTGAATGCAATGGATGAGAACTTCATAAACATGCTTTTTCTTGATGTTGAAGAACAGACATCTAGAAGTGACAGTGAAACAGAACTTGATAGTGATGACACTACTGAACTGTAAGCATGCATGCATGTAATGCTACCCTGCAAGCAGTCTCCTTCGATTTTTCTGCATGCATACTTGTTATTTATCCTCAAAATTCAAAGTGCATATGACCCAAAAAATAAGTCATTTGAAAAATGCACTCATTTAAAAGGCTTTTCAAAGTAGAGTAAAATGGCTTTCTTCATTTTGTGATATCTTTTTTTGTTCCAGAGATATTTTTCTTATTATGCAAATTTGGTTACTGTTGTGGAAGTACAGTGGTGTGACACAAAACTAAGAATTTCTCCGCCAATAATGAAGCAATGTTATTGATACTTGGCAGGGAAGTTGCAACTTGCGAAATTTACCAGATGGTACACATTTTGATGTTGCTATGGCAACCTGCTCAGTTCCAGTCTCCTGCCTTTTCAACATTAATTGCAATGTATTCTGTTGGACAAATGGAGCAAAACCAATCACATGAGCCATGGTTTTTTTTTCAAATTTTTCTAGCCAACAAAATGCAAACTTTCAATCAGTTTACAATGCGGACTGTGTCTATGAACATTGAACAAGGCTCTGCTCGCAGTTGGCGTAAAAATGTCATGTTATGTAATTAAAGTCTTGCAATGTAAACTAAAAGTGGATTTCAATTAAAATGCGCAATATCTATTTAAATAACTCTGCAATAGTATTAAGGAAAGATAATGTCGAACAGTCATTTGGGCTGCTTATGTAATTGCATAGCTGTTAGAAATAATTATTATTGTTAATGTCAATGGAGGAGGAGTTGAAATAAGCCATTATCAGCAGAACATTTTTTGTGAATACCTTTTTTATTTACAGTTTGTACAAAACAACAATTGTCAAACAGCCCAGTCAAAAAAGCCGGCCATTCGGTCGCCTACAACGAGATATCTGCCACTTACTTCACACTTGTAAGACTTGTATTCAGGACAAGGCCCTTGAGCTTTGGCCTCTGCTGCCTATTACTATGGCCAGCTTGCCTACTACTCAAAAACATTTTGACTGGGCTGGTCAAAGCACCATAAATAAACTTTGAGAAATGAGGTAAACATAAAGCTTGAGGAAGAGTACATCCACAGTCTGTATACGTGTAACAATAATTATTTATTGGATGTAGTTTTAGAGAAACATCAGCTTGAATATGCTGCGGATATCAGTAATACTGAGCAAATAGCAAGGAGTTATCCAGTTTCAAGACAAAAACATAATTCTGTCCAAACTGTTACTTCAAACTCTATACCGTAAACAATAAAAATTGTAACGCTGCTCAACTAACCATAAGTATCTGGCAGCTCCCTAATTAAACCCAGGTTACTAGGGATAACAATGTGTAATTCCAGGAAATATCCACACCTCCCCCACGGAAGGGATTTTTTTCTTAGGCCCCCGCCCCACCCCACCCCTCTGGAAATTCCAATTAAGCTTCATACATTTTAAATTTTTTGGCCTTACAGAATCCCCACCCCCCAGGAAATTCCAATCCCTTTTGTGGGGGGAGTATGGATATTTTCTGGAACTGCACAATGTGAAGAAATTACAA
>CM042751.1:16702235-16709735 GCA_022496165.2 Catalaphyllia jardinei | reverse complement strand
ATTTCTAGCTCATTTCAGAACTTAAAGGTCATGAACATGTCGCGAACCGGCTGTTATTGTTGGTGTTAACATGTACACTTGCTTTTGTATTTGTTTCTCGCGCCTTTAGCGAGAAATCAGATTATTTAACATGGAAATTGCATCCAAATAAAATCTTCACGAGATTTGTATGTCTTAGTTATGGTAGCATTGAGCTATTACTGTTGTAGATCGAGCTTCATGAGAAATGCTATTGCTCTCTACGAGTTTTGATTTTTTCTTGCGATTTTTTCCGAATTGTCAAGCGAAAATAAGATGAATTTGTCAGAAGAATTATATTTAAATCATAATTTACGTTGTCAGATTATCTTTTCTTTATGTTTATATAATTCATCGCTTAGTTGATGAAAATAGATAAATACAACAATTAAAAGTAAAAAAAAAATAAAAATCCGGGAGCCAAACTCCATGCCATTGACATTTTCCGGCGGGATCAATTGCGGTCCACATCGGGGATCATTTGCGGTTCGGGATCACTTGCGGTCCAATTTGGGGATCATTTGCGGTCGCGGATCATTTGCGGCGCTGTACAGTACCCGTCCGCGGAAAATACCTGGATCGATAGTATTTTCTGTAAACATGCGGGAAAGTAGAAAATGAGCAATTGAAATTGTATTAAGGGGCTTTTGTCTGTTTTCGTTTTCAAATTTTTCATTTGGCTTTCATGCCTTTCATCTCAAAAAGTTGAAAATAATTCTACTGATTTTGAACTAACGCGCGAAAGAAAAGTTAATGGGGAACAATAAAGACAATAGAGTGTTATCGGTCTGATAGTTGCCCCTTGGAAAGCATAATTGCCCTCAAACCCGGCTTCGCTTCTTGGGCAAATATTTGTTTTAAGAACATCAAATTTCCGGGGGGGCAACTATCAGCCGATAGTTCCTCGATAGTAACACTTTATTGTTTAATTAGTGTATAGTGGCAGGAGGTCGTCTACGAATTGGCGACGTCTTTTTCGAAGTATCTTTACCGTTTTTTTTTTTTGCTTAAAAAAAAGTTGAATAAAAACTAATGCGCGAGTGCACACAACTTAAGTTTTAAGTGAAATTCTATCCTAGCGATGTTTTTAAGGCGCAAAGTATAACTCTCAGTTTCTATTTTTTTGGGCTCATCAACTATCACCTCTCATAGTTCACCACTAAATTTTTTCCGATTCTTATTGGCCAAGAGACCATTTTCTCTTGTATTGGCTTAAATTGATCGCGTGACGCGATAGTTTTCATTCGCGGAGAGACATTTTGGGACCTTACGCAAAGCACGAAAGGAACGGCAACGAGAACGTCGCTATTAGGGCCTCCACAGACAAGAGATGTTAAATTATCGACAAACAAAAGTTCTCGACAACAAAAAGAGAGTTGACGATCACTAAAAACGCCATGTGTGAGATAACAACAGAACGCTAAATATTTTTAGTTATCGACGGGCACAATCCATAGAACCAAAAATTCTGGGCTGAGGTTCGAAAATGTTTTGGTGTCGAATGGGTCGCGACAGGTCCGAACAGTCTCGTTCCATTCCATTCGCAAAACGAGTTTCGCGCTCATTTAGAACGAAGGATGTTATTTCACTGTTTCTAGTATTAAAGTTAGATGACGATTTCGACGGTGATATCAGTGATGTTGTGTGAGCTGTATAGTGGCCTAGGAATGCCATAGGAAAATTGTGTATCTTGTAAGTTTCCCGTTATTTATTATGTTATTTCACTTTATTTTTAAACTTTAAACGAAAAAAAAATTAATATCAAAATACTTTAAGTCAAATTTATACGAAAAATATAAAAAGTAAAATAAAATACTTTTTAATGAAAAGTTAAATGAAGCGAAAATAATCTTTCCTTGGCCTAGCAGTGCCATAAGGTTTTTCTTCAAAAAAAGAATCGCTCGTAGCCTATCGATGCCATAGCCCACAATGCACTTAATTTAATTTTAATTTAACATAATTTATATAGCGCTAATTCCACTAATTGACCAAAGCGCTTTACAATTCATGGATCATGTCATGATGTTTTCTACAAAAGATGTCGGCAAATCACATCAGAAATGGTGACTGGGTGCAAGATCAAACGCTTAAACTGAGATGATTAATGTAGGTATGTCCAGCAAAACTAGAAAACAGTGAGATTTTAGACTTCATAAAATCGAAATCCCTAATCAGTCCGGGCCATCGCCAGAACTGGATATATCGTGACGTCATGAGAAATGGCAATATGGCTGCCAAAGCAAGGCACACTATACGAAGTCCCTTCCGAGCTCTTTTCGGGGCTTAAAAGTAGCCTTTTCCCACAAGGCTTTGCACACAATGCAATTTAGTTGAGTGCAGAGGAGGTTGGACACAGACTGAAAGGCATCATGGTTGTTCGTATTAGCGAATCACGAACGCTCTTTTATCGTGGTCATGAAATCAACATGGCGGGCTTCTGGGAAGAAGTGAGTATCAATATTGATGGTTTTTACCAACTTTTTTTTAAAATCGATTTTGAGATAAATATTAGCGATAAAAAATCACGACGTTTCGACCTCTCCGAGGTCATTTTCAAGTGTATAAAAGTTCTCTAAATTAGCATAAATAAGTTAAAAACAAGTTATAATAGATAAAAATGTGGTGGACACTAAAATGTGATAAAATATGTAAAAAATATAAAAAGTGTTAAAATATTTATAAAGTCAAAGAACAATGGAGATAAAACAATGTTAACAAGAACTACTCTAAACAAATAATTTGGCGCAAATTGAATCGCACAGTTTGTTAAGAGTCGGTTTCAGTTCTTGGATAAAAAACATTTCAAAAATAAGACAGTCAAATTTGTTCTGACACTTTCTTAAGATTCTAAAACTTTGCGCGATGTCTTCAGGCTCCATATCATGCTGCTCTCTGAGGTGGTTTCCGATTGTCGATCCTTTGTGTTCTTCAATTCGTTGGTGTAGGTGTCGGCACGTGTAGCCGACATAAGTCTGCATACAAGCCAAGTGGCTCATCAGGCCGGAGCTTATCCCGGTTTCCTTAGCATTAAGCGACTAGGAGTATTTCTACTCCCCCCTGGATGGGATGCTAGTCCATCGCAGGGTTACCCCCCAGCATTAAATTCGCCGGTACCCATTTATACACCTGGGTGGAGAGAGGCAATGTGAGAGTAAAGTGCCTTGCCCAAGAACACAACACAATGTCCCCGGCCAGGGCTCGAACCCGGACCGCTCGATCCGGAGTCGAGCGCACTAACCATGAGACCACCGCGCCTCCCATGTAGCCTCTTCAATTCGTTGGTGTAGGTGTCGGCACGTGTAGCCGACATAGCCTGCATCATACAGGCTACATTGGAAAGAATACACCACGCATTGTTGACTCACAAGAGGCGGCTTGTCTTCCTTGACTTTAATTTCATCTTTGATCTTCCTACTTGTGTAAACTGGGCTGATGTCTGCGTTGATCTTCCTACTCAGGTCAGCCAGCTGTTTACGTACTACGTTTGCTGATTTCTGGTCTTTGAAGGGCAACACGATTCTGATTGGGGCTTCTCTTTTATGAGCCACTTGGGTGTGTGAATCCCCGGACACTTTGGATTCAATGAATTTGCGAATTAAGAACACAAAGGATCGGCAATCGGAAACCCCCTCAGAGAGCAGCATGATATGGAGCCTGAAGACATCGCGCAAAGTTTTAGAATCTTAAGAAAGTGTCAGAACAAATTTGACTGTCTTATTTTTGAAATGTTTTTTATCCAAGAACTGAAACCGACGCTTAACAAACTGTGCGATTCAATTCGCGCCTAATTATTCGTTTAGACTAGTTCTTGTTAACATTGTTTTATCTCCATTGTTCTTTGACTTTATAAATATTTTAACACTTTTTATATTTTTTTACATATTTTATCACATTTTAGTGTCCACCACATTTTTATCTATTATAACTTGTTTTTAACTTATTTATGCTAATTTAGAGAACTTTTATACACTTGAAAATGACCTCGGAGAGGTCGAAACGTCGTGATTTTTTATCGCTAATATTTATCTCAAAATCGATTTCTAAGAAACTACTTATTAAGGTTTTTTTTAAATTTGCGATTTCAAACCCACAGGACAAGTTCGAGTTGGTACTGGGCTTGTTGCTGGAAACAAACTTTTTGACTCTAAACTTAATTTCTAAGACAAGTTAGGACTCGACTTCGGTCATTCACTGTCGGCCTTCGTTAAGCTTCGTGAAATTTGAGTTGATGTTACATTTTATCGATTTCTCTCCAAACCCAAACTTGTCAGACTTCAAAATTAATATCCATTCCAAAGTAAGTTAATTTCCTAATAAAAAAATGATCAGGCGCCCCTAAGCGCCCCTCTGGTTAGTGAATCATACGATGGTGAAGTTGTTGAATTTTTGCCACTATTTGCCTTTCCGGCGAAATTGTGCCTGCAGTTCCGGCGTAATCTCCTGGTTTAAAAAAAGCAAATAATTTAACTTCTTCATTTTACCAGGAAAAATCATATAATTAATCAATTATTTCTTCTTCCGAACCAATGGAGCTTTCAACCAAGAATAGTTATAGTTTGTTTTTAAGACGTCGCACCTCTTACCGTTTCCCTGCTATACATCTGTATACATCTATTCGTCTGAAGTTTGAGACTTTTTGACGGTAAATAAGACAGCACGATCGCCAAACACTAAGGGAAACTTAGTTGTTTTCATGGTTTTTGTATCCTTTTAACTCGCTTTATTTTCCTTGAAGTTGTTAGGTTGCATTGATGTTTTTATTTTTTATGTCTGTTGCCTGGTAGACCGTATTTTTACAGGTTAACGTTATTCAGGGTTCAACAGTTGCCACTTTATTATGAGGGAAAATTAAAAACAAATTATCCAGTTGTTGAAGCAATTCCTTTGTTGTTTCTGTGATATTTATTTAATAGTTCTTGCACACATAGGATGTTTCTTTGAAATTCTTGTTTTCAACAGGGATCAGAGTATACACAATTGCTTAAGAACTAATTTCCAGTTGGATATTAATTCATAACCAGTGTTGTAACCAGGAGCTGTGGAATGGCTATGAAAAGAGACAGCCCCTATTCATATGCTGTCTCTACAATGTAGCTTTGAGTATGCTTGATGAGCTTCTCTTTATGAGAAGGAAACAGCTTCCAATATCAATTTACTTTCATGTTTTGGAAAAATTTTCTCCTAAGTATTACCATATCAGGTTGTTTAATGTAATAGTCTATGATGCATTTCTTGACTGCCAGATTCAGGCTGTAAGATAAATGTTGATAAAATATTTCAAATAAAGATTGCTCTGAATTGTTGTTTCTATAATGTGAAGCTATTTGTTTGTTACCATCTGTTTTGCGCCTGTGCATGTGTTAAGTAGCTACATGTACTGCACCTCGTATTGGTACAAGGCCAGGTTCAAAATCATTACTTGTCTGGTTGCCCAAAATTACTGAATGGTGATGGATGTTTTCAGCCCAATTTGTCAAGGCAATCAAGACCACAGATAAGCACTTAATAATAGTCATGTCAAGTTTTTTTTCACACTGTAAAAATCCTAAAACTATTTATCGTTATGGTGACTATTCTGTCCTGAGTCCATTAATTGACTTTATAGCAAGAAGCAAAGACAATGGGAATCCAGTCCACAGTCAGTAATGGTCAAACATTGGATTACAATAGTTTCCTTTCAAAAGGTTATAATTTCTTAGGCACAAAAATCAAGTTAGAGTCCTGAAATACAGGCAAACTGATGGACCTAATGTCTTTTTTCTATATATATATTTGGCCTTGAATATGAACATGCTGGTCACTGATTGCTTAGAATTTATTAGCCAAATTTTATTTCATGTTCAATTCTCTCCAAGGACAGATCAAGGTTTTTATTTAGAAGATAAGTGACCACTTTAAAACATTTGTATGGTATGGCAGCCTAGTCTCAACTTGTTTTCAACATTGAAGACAATATTTTCAAATCTGGGCTGTTTGACGGCCAGAGGCTGCCAGAGTCTCAAGCTTAACTACATTTAATAAAACATTCACATTATTCTTGTCATACCCCGGCAACCCTCCCTCTCCCCCTAAGTTATATGCCCATCGATCTGGTCACCTCGACTTTTTGTAACTTACTTGATTGACTTTGCAGTTTTTTTGAGTGACAGGGAATATGTCAGGTTACAACAATGTAAATAATCCAAGGCAAAGTGTATACCTAAAATTTTGTACTACCTCACATAATTATGACATGCATGTACATGTAAGGTTTCCATGACCAGATTTAGGTACAGTATTGCAAAAGCTTATGCACTAGGAACTATGATATCACTGTGAAAAGAGATTGATCTTTACTTGCAAACAGATCTTTACTGGTAAACTCCTTGCAAAGACCTTCTTAATGTTACTAACTTCTGTTGATAATAACTATATCTCAGGCAATAATTCATATATGACACGTTGGCACAGTGCATAAACAGTGTCTCTTGAGTTCACTTTAAAATAATAAAGTAGAGCTTTTGAGCCATAATCGTATAGTCAAATACAGCCTGAAGTAAATAAGCAATTTGCCTCAAGCTTACGTGAGCTTAAATTTTCAGTCGCGACTTATTCAAGGCAATTGGATGAGAAGCGTAAACCTGCATTACCCTGGAAGCACAGGTATTAAACTGTTGCCATACGTTTCAAAGTGGCAGGATATGTAGAGGAAATAGTTGTAAAGATCTATCTGCGTTTGTAGGATCTCGATTGATCGGTAGATCGCGCGTGGGCTCATGTTTACTCTGGGACTCGACCAGAAAAAGCCACGATTTTGTTGTCTTCATCGATCATCATGCGTAGGTAAGGTAATCCAAAGAATTGTGGGACAGAAGAACTTTCGATGTCAAGCATTCATATCGAAAATATGAGCGAAATTCCTCTTTAAACGTATCTTCGGTCGCCTGGCCAGAGATCCGAACGCAACGAAAGCTCGCGTAAACTGAAGCGTACTGGATTATTTACCCATGGCGCATTTCGGTCTGTGTCCAACCTCCCCTGAGTTAAGTTGAGTGGGAAAAAAGTGGCGGCTAGGGAAGTGTCTTCGAGTTTCGAGGGGAAAACCTCACTGTTTTGTGCTATTTGTGCTCTGGTGTTTACCCGACAAGGCGCCAAATAGATGGAACAATCAGGTACGTTGCAATTTTTTTCCTCTTTGAAAAAAATATGTCGACAATTTGCTTTCATTTGGTGGTATTTTTGTATTGGTCCACGACTGCGTCGCTTGGTCCAAGGTTTTTGAAGATGAAATATTGTACCTTCGCCACATGCGTTTGTTATTGACCGATCGCGCGGACCATGCTTTGGACCCGATTTCAAACTGTGGGCTAAATTGCAGAATACCCCGGGACTTTTCTTGTTTACGCGTAGCTGGCTTCGGAGAGTGGCTACGCGTGGCTACGCGTAGCTACTCATTTAGCCACGCGTAGACGCGTAGCCAGCACATAACAAATTGCCTCGTTC
>CM042751.1:16688840-16702225 GCA_022496165.2 Catalaphyllia jardinei | reverse complement strand
TAGCCACGCGTAGACGCGTAGCCAGCACATAACAAATTGCCTCGTTCTTTGATCCACCCTCCACCAAAGAAACTTGACGCGTAGATGCGAGGTCCTTCACCCCAGCGTCGATTTCAACGGGGTATTCTGCAATTGCTCCAATTTGCAGGTTCCAGAGATCGTGGGATTACTAGATGAGGAGGATTCCACCGTATTATTGTTGTAGTTTGTTATGCGACGGCCCGCCGACATAGATTTCTTTTCGCTCGCCATTCCTCTCGGTCTTAGTCCTTTCGCGGTCTAGGCAATGTTTTGGTTTTGCGTGGGCCAATCAGAGTACAGGAAATCATATATCCAGTTCTGGCGATGGCCCGGACTGCTAATGTATGCATGGAGCGAGCGAACTTTACCACGTAGGCTGCAGTACTTTGATATAAAGTTAACGAATCAGTATGAAGCCAGAGTGAAGTGGATATTGAAAATGTGAAAGAAGCTGTGCTTGACACTCCAAAAATTTTCGAAAATTTAAGGTGGCTCTGAACCCCATGTACAAAATTTTTTTAAACTTTGCCAAGAGTTGCATCTTATCCTGCTTAGCATGTGAATTTGCGTGCGCAGTAAGGATGCGCAGAAACAATTAGCGCGAACGTCCTTAAGCTCTGCGGTCTTCAAGATTTGCGCCCACCGGTCCTCAGTCAACATCTCTTATAATCTACAATCTAAGGTCCACTGTATGCAGTTCTGTAATCTGTAGTCTGCAGTCTGCAGTCTGCAGTCTGCAGTCTGCAAATGTCAGACACCGCAACACACGTGAGCCATTAGAACAACAAAAGCTCTGGTTAATTATGTTCCCATAGTACACAGTGCTAACTATGGCTAGCAATACTTCCTCCAAGTTGTTGTTGACGTTATAGGCTATTGCACTTAGTGTTATCACTGAATCACGAAGAAGAGGAACAAAAGTCGGAACAACACTAGTTTTTGCAAATGTGTAAAATTCGCCATACGATGACAGAAGGCTCTCCGTTATTTTCCTGCAAAACAATAATAAACTTTTCTTTTTTCCCGAATTTTACTTTTTGCTTGAAAAGTCGAAGCAATGTGCCTGCGACATCTTTCCATCCTCCATACGAAATGAAACTGGAGTGATGGTTTGCAAATAAAGGGAAGTCGTGAGCAGTAGAGAGAGGACCCTGGGAACGAGGTTTGTACCGGATGTGACGTCAGAGTCTTCCGGCTCTCTTCTGGCCCCGCCCCTGGTTGATGTTGCACGGAAACAAGCCTGGAAACAAAGGCACTCGTGCATGCACGCTTACGCATGTCATAAACCAAAACGGTTCCTCACGTTTACACCAGTTTCGACATTTAAAAGAGACTGGGATATTTGCAAAGGAGTAGAGAGGGTGCTTCCGTTTCTTGCTTTAGGAGGGCATCTTGATGCACAACGTGAAAGTAGCCGCATGAATCACGTCATCTGTTTTTTCTGTTTTCACTGTGAACATCGCGTTCGATGATGAATACACCAGAGAAAGAGAGAGGATCCCGTCGAAAAATCCTCGCTCTAACACTCATTCCAACAGTAATCATAGTGACTTTTGTCTTAGTTTGGAGACCGCTCTTGCTTCCATATTTCTTTACATATGCGAAGATAATTATTTCAGAATCTTGGAATTATGAACAGAGACTTCAGGAGAACAAGATGGAGCTGGCGCATAAGGAATGGCGAATGTATCAAATCGAAAGTCGTTTTGGCCAAGAATGGTGCAAAGAGAAGCACGTTAAATCAAGAAACAACGTAACATGGCTGACAATCGTAGTTGACGAGAATTTTGCTTCCTCTGCGTTGGTTCTTGGTCACTCCATCCGCACATTTTCTTGCCAAAAGAACATGATCGCATTGATTTCAGAAACGGTCAACGATGGAACTCGCAAAGCACTTCAGAGCGTTGGTTGGGAAACTCGTTTGGTCGAAGAAATGGACTGCGATTGGCTGGATGCTAAACTGGGAGGTGATCGAAACAGTGGGTTGTTTGGAAAACCACTTGGATACAGAATAAAAGGAACGCACACACGATTCCACGCCTGGAACTACACACAATATTCTAAAATCATTTATGTTGATGCTGATTACATGTTGATGACAAACATTGATCGACTCTTCGATATTCCAGATGATTTCGCTGCCGCTCCTTCTTCTAGACCAGGTGTGGTGAATCCAGCCTTCAATGCAGGATTTTTGGTTTTTAGACCAGATAGCAGGTATTATCAGGAAATTATGAACCTGTGGGAGGACACTACAAAAAAAGACACTTGTCCTGATGATCAAGTTTTGCTCTGGCATTACTATGCTGATTCTGGTAACTGGAAGGCACTGTCCTTTTCATTTAACGTCCGACTCCTTATCTACAGACCTCTGAACTCTTACCATTTTGCTGTAGCTCCACACTACCATCCACCTAAGCCATGGTCTGCAAAATGCAGACCGAGCAGAAAAGAGGCCCGTGATTATGACAGACCAGTTCTTGTTCCTGATGATATGATATTGGTTTTCTGGAAGAATTTATATGAATTACTAGTGAAGTATAGTTTAGAGGACTGGTGGAGATCTACAAAGTTGTTTCGGCCAGCCCAGGAGTTTGGCAGTGTATCTTATGATGACTGCAAAAGTTACATGTAAAATAAGCAACACCAGTTTAGAATACTGTTTTGCAATTTACAAAAAAAAAACTGTACTAAGATGGGTAGCTAGATTGTCGTATATCAGTTGAGGCTAAAATGGTATCAGTCAAATGCCTAATTGGCTACAATTGGTGGCAAAGAGAAATGATCATTTTCTTGAAATAGCAGGTTACTGAAGCAAAAGTGTAACCTGTCAAAATGTTAATTTTAACTTCTATGTAATTCTTAAAACTCTAAACCAGTCTTGTTGAGCACCATTTTTATTTTTGAAGAATGATTGCCACACACCGCTACAAAGAGGTTTAAGGGAAAATTATAGGCTCATTAATATAAAATAAGTAATATAAAATTAGGACTTTTGTTGTAGACATGATTTTTGTTCTTGGAAACTGTACAAATAGTGCACACAGCACTGAATATGATCCCCAGACCAGGAATGATAATCAAACCACCCTCAAATTAGACCACAAATGATCCCAAACCCCAATTGATCCCCGATGTGCACTGCAAGTGATTCTGCCAGAAAACTGGTGATTTGGTTCCATCATTTTAATTAGGATTATTATTATTATTACTATTATTATTATTTTTTACTATTATTATTATTATTATTATAGCAGCAGTTAAAACTTTTGTATGCTATCCACAATAAATTATTAAAATAGTATGACAGGGCGCGTGAGCGTAACCCGTTGACTATGGTGAAAACTTAGAAATAGTATATATACTTAAAATTTATAAATCAGATAAAAATATTAGCACTAAAAATACAACTGCGTAATGAAAAAAGATAAAAATTGATCAAATATGTAGGATCTCTAAAATATAAAATGGTAGTTATACTCCATTTTGTCCTTCCTTTTGATCGTTGTTGGCTCTCGCCTTCCGCTGTTTTCGTCATAATAGGTATAACGGCTTCTCAGTGGTCGAATTTGTAAAAATCGTCTAACCTAACACAGAAACACAATTCACTCAATTGAAGACACCATTTTATTTATTTATTTATTATTGTTATTATTATTATTATTATTATCATGCAGTTCTTATTGAGTAATAGAAGAAAATCAAGTTTTCCTGTATGTATCTGATCTGTGGACACCAATTTGACCCCCAAAAACAAGTTCTTCAGGGGCGAATGACATCATCTCCTTTGTCCATGTGGTTTCTTTCGATTGTTGTGCAATATTGCAGATTTTCGAGTGTTGAGACAACTTACATTGGACTGTAGCGGATAAATTTTTTATTCAAAGCTTGAAGTTAAAGTTAATGGAATTTAAAACCTTGCAGATAAGTCGTACACATTTTCGTACCAACAGAAAGCTGTAGTTTGTTGCGTGTTGTGCACCCTCTTCTCTTCAACCAAAACCAATGCTATTTTTGATGTGTGTGTTTTTCAATTCACTGGCTTAGATCTCTGTGCACAAGATAAAAACCCAACCAAAGTGTTCACATGGGAAATTCAATTACCATGCAATTGCTCTGGTACACCAACATGTCCTCTGTTTTTTTGCTTTGGAAGTGAAAATGCTCATAGCTGTTTCCCCACAGGCAAGGCGACTCAAGTCCCATTCATAAACTGAATAACTGTTTTAGTTTGAACAGAATAACTGTTTTAGTTTTGGTTATAAAAGTACATTGTCTTGCATACAAGGTATGGCTTGCAAGGTTTGTGTTGATTTACACAGTTCAAAGGCGTCGGTTTCCGGTCAGTATAAAATATGGACTGTGAACTAAATGCAGCCTACCGACTATAGTCTTCGCATTTTACTGACTGGTCATAAAACAAACCCTCTCATATGTATGTGCTTTGCGATCAATTCATTTGTTTTCACCCCTACTGGAGAGAGGCCAATTTCATATCTACCTAACTGTACAAAATGCTGTTCCATGAATTTTTGCTTTACCTACCAATATTCAAACAAGTCATTGTATCTATAACAAAATTCTTGATTGTGATTGGTTCTCTGTGTGCCCATTTGTCACTTAATTGGCAGGTGATCATCTGTGTGTCCAATTACAGGAATCCAATTTGAACTTCTTGTAACTAGAATATCCACATGATTCACAAATCAATTATGTTCACTTTAATGGCTTCTGCAATGTTTCCTACATTATTTAAAACTTATGAGAAGTGCTACAGACACTTCAGCTGAAGTTCTCAAAAAACATCTAACATTCCTAAATTTGTTATAGATACAATTATTAAATTATCAGTAACTGGAGCTAGTGTAGTACAATTCAGGGAGTAATCGTGCTTAAAATTCAAATTGGCCTTGCACTTCGTGCGTCGTCCAATTTTGAAGTATTTAGTGCAATTTAACTCCCTGAATTGTGCTCCACTTGGTCCAATTGATTGGAGTGCATGGATTAAAGCCCTGAGTTACTTTTGGAGAATTTTGAGGTAGCTAGGATTGAAATACCATCCAGTCATTGGTACCATTTATTCTGGTTTTAACAAGAGCATTGATGCTAGTTAACTCAAAGGTTTCCAAAAGTCACTCATAGGGGTTTATTCCACATACCCCTTCAATTACTATAATTTTACTTGTTATTATTCTTTTTTATATTTATTTTATTGTCATGATCTAAGGATAACTTTAATAGATGTGAAGAAAGATGCTAACAATGTTTACTATAATTTAAATAGAATAGATTTTCTCTTGACAAAATTTCTGAAAAATCACGGAAATTTAAAGCTTGCAAACAGCGATGCGATTTCTCAGTAAGCGCCATTTACAACATCTCCCAATAGCTTAATGCTATCATAATGAAAAACATAAACAAATTTTTGCTAATACCACCAGTAAGAGCTATTGTGACATATTCATGACCTTGTAGTCCTTATGTACCAGTCAATTCCAAAACCGCCCATCCCCCCCCCTCCTCCCCGGGCAATCCCCGGGCATTTGACTCGCGTTAAGCTCCGTACAGTGGGGAATTTGACCCAAAATGAGGCCCGCCCAGTGGGGCATTTGATTTTCGTGTCAACACATCTGTCAGCGGTTGGGAGCAAAAGGATCTCACAATTCTTTGATTCAGCACATGAGCTGCGTTCACGGGTCATTGCTCTTGTCGATTCCACGCATATTTTTCTGTTGTTCTCGTTTTATATAGTTATATCGTGGAATATGCTTTTCTTTAAGTGTGGAGCGACCCCGGGGGAGCGACGACAAGCTGAACAAGAAATTCGTATTGGCTTAAAATTTTGCAGAACTTGTTTCACAGATTGCTGGAGGGTGGGGGATTTGACCCTCTTGAAGCTGTAACGGGTGGGGCATTTGACCGTCTAAACTGGCAACATAGCGGGGAATTTGACCAAAATTTTTCAAAAAAGTCAAATGCCCCGGGGTTTGCCCGGGGGGGGGGGGGGGGGGCAAGGGCGGTTTTGGAATTGACCGGTACATTATTATTGATTGCCTTAACTAAGCGATGAAAACAATCCTAGTCCTCGTAATTGCTATCAATTGTATATCGATTGTCATCGATCTTAGTCGGTAACTCTTGAAAGAAGATACCAGCGTCCATGGATCCGGTCCAATCAAACAGATTTCCAGATCCAGGGCGCGCGCAGAGCTAATCAGCGGTCAGCAGCTGCAACGAGCTGCAACAGGTTAAATATCGCCTTGATAATCGGTATACATGATATGTATATGATCAGAAGCATAGGTGATATGCTTCTGATATGATTGATAGTATGATGTCAGAAACTTTGCTTTTACCCTTTTGGAGGAGTATCAATCTATTTCCATTCTCTAAGTTCGCTCAGCCACTCTATAAATAGACATTAGATGTCTTGGATGCCTTTCGTTTACGAGGTGAAGCGACTTCCCGGGAAAAGTTTTCAAAGAATCCAGATCAGCAAAAATTTCGAAGCTGTTGGCTTGTGGTCGTGTGCGAAGCTTTCAATAAGCGTAAACATAAGCTGTGGACAACTCAGCCTTTACATGGAGCGACTCGACAGCGTGGTGTTGCGAAACATCATTAAATTTCTCGATCCAGAAGATGTAGTCCGTTTGGGCAGAACATCACGACACATGCATGCAATGATGCCTCAAGTTATTCAAACCACCGAATTGTGGAAGGGGCCGGACTTTCGCATTCTTGGTCCTAGAGGAGGACATTGGGCTCCTGAATTGTATTTTGACGGACCGATACTTCCTAGCACGGTGATCGAACTGCAAGTGTCCGTCGTGTGGAAAGATCAGGGATGGGGAAACAGGAAGGGCGAAATCTACGTGATGTTGATGCGACCGGCTGCAGATGGAGGAAAGCCCACGGAGATTGAGAAGTACCCCAGATTGTTCGGTATTGCAGAGCACATTGAGAAAGAGGCACAGGCTGTGATTCGTGGAGATCATCCTGTAGTAGCTAAGGCTAAAGCGGGAGATTTTTACCGGTTTATGAGAAATGCCGGTGGTGGAGGAGGTCATCAACTGACGGGGAAAAACTTTCGAGTCAAGGCTACAGTATGTAAGATGGTGCATTAAATGAGACTAACAGACAAAATGACAGCTTTAGAAAAAATTGTAGAGTACAGTGATGTACTTTGTGCTTCTTTGGTTGATGTTCAACCCTGCATGACATACTTGAATTGTCAGTCACACTAAAAATTGTCATGGTAAGAACAACTTCAATATGGTAAAAATGTCCAAGTGTGACATTAAAAACTATTAATATAAAGCAATAATAGAAAGCTGAGTAGGTGACAGAGAGACTGAGAGCTTGCCAGTTCTCTGAGAAAAATACTGGCACTGAAAACCTGCACAAAAGTTAGGCTGCAACCAGAACGAGCCAGAACTGGAAATTATTTCAACTTGACTGTGGGGTGGGGGGACATTTTAAAGGATGTTGTGCTGGTTGTACCTTTTAGGGGTTAAAATGCAGTTTTGTTACCTGTTAGGGTGTTTGACCTTAACAGGTCCACAGCAGGAGCTTTTGGGGTAACTTTTAGGGTATCGAGTTGAAACAAATATGCCAGGGTGTGGGTAGCAGGGTTGGTTCAGTGGTGAGAGCGCTCACCTCCCGTCAATGTGCCCCAGGTTTGATCCCCAGACCCAGCATCATAAGTGGGCTGAGTTTGTTGGTTCTCTACTCTGCTGTAAGACATTTTTCTCTGGGTACTCTGGTTTTCCCCTCTCCCCAAAAACCAACATTTCATTTGATTTGATTTGATTGTGGTTCACCATCACTAGGAGCCTGCAACTACCCTATATTCCTGTCACAGCGTTTTCACAGACCGATCTATTTTTAGTCTGAATTGATGTCGAATTCAGATCCCCAGAGGAACCTCAAGCTTTTGAGCAACTTTTTAGCATATTTCTAAGCAAGTTTTTACCTTTTTGGGAGCAGACTCTGGGACGCCCATAATCCAGGCCACCCCTTGAGATACAAAATATAGACCGCACACTGATCCTAACGGCGCATGTGACCAAAATGAAATAAAATGGACTAAAGAACTAAATTGTTGGCAATTTTGTTTAAAATAATTTAGTCCTTTAGTTCATTTTACTTCATTTTGGTAACATCCGCCATTGGGATCAGTGTGCCATCTATATTTTGTATATTAAAATTTCTACTGATCCAGGTCTACTTAAGATCTGGCACTCTCATTGGTTTATTGCTGTGCTTATACAGTTTTTAATTCCACCTCTTGAGAGTCCAAAAGGTCATCCAGGCCACCCCTCGAGAGTCCGTGCACATGCTCACAGACCCACGCTCAGTGCCAGGAAGGGGCCCTCGCCTAAGCCCAAGGGGGTCCTAAAGTAAGCCCAAGGGGACTCCAAACTAAGCCTAACCCTCAAGGGCACCAAAGCCCAACGATGGCGCGTCAGGGCCGCCCCCATTGACGTCTCGAGATTTGCGTCAGCACCAGCCACAATGACATGGCTGCACACCCCTAACCCTGATGACGTTGACATAAAGGCCGCCCGCGATTGATGTCAAGTCCACCCCAATGGTGTCAGCGCCACCCACCATGTCATGCAGCCCAATGACGTCGACGTCACCCCCAAGCAAGGCTGAGCCTGCCATCTGACCCCCTCTGGGATCAGGCCTAGTGGTCAGCGGTTGCTACCCACCTCTAGGTCTTGGTGAGTCGCCCCCAAATTGGGTGCTAAACGGGTTATGATGTCATTTTGTCTCAAACTTTTGTTGGCCGCCATCTTGGAGGGGTGAGGCGCAAGCCTTTCGGGTTACCTGTAACACTACTATGGTATGATAAGTTTTCACTAACACCCCCGTCCCACAACCCCTCTGAGATTTTGTAAGGTTGCTCTAACAATTCCTGTAACTCCTGACAAGGTTTCTCTTTAATGGGAAGTGTAAGAGAAACCACTGACAATATACCAGTGGCTAGTAATATTTCTTACACTGACTTAGGGTCATCAAGAAGTTAACAAGAAGTAGTTTTCTAAGTGTCCAGACAAAGAGTTTCTCTTGCTGGAAAGTGTAGGAGAACCTGCTGTTCACAGGGTGATTTTATGTCCTTTACCGGCCTACCTTTAACTCAACCATTTCAGTCACCCCTTCCTTATCCAGTGGCAAGTTACTCTCCAGGTCCGCAAACTAAAAAAACGTTTTTCAAGGTCTCTAGAAAGATGGAACTGAGCGGCACAGGTAAAACCTGAAAAGCCTTCTTTTTGTACAGTTTACAGATTTATTCTCGCTTCTTGCTTAATAGACTTCCGGTCCCGACGTTGTGTGACTTTGAAACGTTACCTTTCTCATTCTTTCTCATTCCTTTCGCAACCTTCCGTTTCCTTAGGACTTCCTGCCGATTAATTGCGTGACTACTTTCGAAGCCGGTGGTTTCTTCTGATGTGGATGAGCTGAAGTTTTGATGTAAGGAATTGACTGGGCTTTCGAATCGTGAAAACGCAAGAGAAAATGATGGGACAGAGAGGGACGTTCCCAGTCCTGGCCTTGGGATATGTGAAATCCACTAAAGTCATTTTAGGATTGCCGGAAACAGCGGGAGTGCACTTCCTTTTACGTCCGCATGATACCATTCTTTTGGTGATCACGCAATTCAGAAACGGCGGTCCACGGTGAAATACGTCGATAGACGTGCCTTTTAAGGGTGTATTTGAGAGAGATGGTATTTCTGAATGGATAAATCAATGTCACAACTTGTTGGGAATAAAATAGCTTATGCAGACGGGCGGAAATGCAGTTCTGAGTGGTCAACAAAAACAACAAAACGTTCCGGCTGGAAAAATTTTTATGGAGAGAGAGAGAGGAGGGGAGGGGAAGGGGGGCATGCCCCAACCTCGTTCCCAGGGCCTTTTCCCTGGCTTGGGGGCGGGGCGGGAAAAGGGCCTGGCATCGGCTGGTCACGTGTCCATCTTACACCCTGAAATCCTGGGTCTAATAAATTATCCAAGTTAGCCACCGGCGGCCCAAGCACACAATACGAGGAGTTATATTGCGTTTGTTTTTTTTTTACTTTTATGCGAACGTTCAGCGAAACGTGACCTGTAACATATACTATTACTTAACAATAGAATTAGACCACGCGAAACGTGACTCTCGCCTTGCAGCATATGGAGGTGTGTTACAACGGTTTAAATTTACAAAGGTTTGTATGGGAACGAAACGGTTTTGCTGGAAAAGTCAATTCTGCTTCTATTTTGTGAATATAATCTACTTACCCTGTTGCTTGTTGTATTTTTTGTTGTTTGCCAGCTCCTCAAGCCAATCTAACGCGTTTTCGGCGAGTTATCGTTCGGTGGGTCTTTCTTTTAGCAGTGGAAACCCACCGAACGATAACTCGCCGAAAACGCGTTAGATTGTCTTTTGCAAGAAATTTTTTTAAGTCTCCAAGTATTTTTTTTTGAGGGAAAATATGACGCTTTAGTGAGTTTACCGTGAACACTTTGCTTACTCACTGACGCCTGGTTACCCTGGATGCCAGAGGTCTTCTCGCTCGCCAGCCGCGAGGAGCGTCCGTCAGAGCTAGTAGTGCTGGTCGGCAAGAGACTTTTGGTTCAAGCAGTTAAGTCTTTTGAGCGCGCCGATCCAATCACGTTGCCACTTATTTCTCCAGAGTCAAGATTTGACCCTGGGAATCTGATTTGTCGGTTGGAAAAACGTTTCTTAAAAGGGCTGCTATTGGTTAAGTGTCCGATGATCTTGGCCAAACCGGTTTTACAGTTTCTCCCGTAAAACCGTGAACGCCAATTAGAAAATTTCTGGAATGTTTATTCTTTCGCCGAAATGAAACCGGAAAAGATAACCGCCAAACCGCAGCATTGATTAGTCACGAATTGACGCGAAACAACGAGCTGGCTTTTTCTTCTATCAGAAATCTTCAATTTCACCGTTTTCAAATACTGATATTTTTCTTTCTCGATTTCGGCTTTGGTATTCTCAAAGAATAGATATGACATTTTTGCATCCTTAGCCTCACATTCATGTTTCAAGACAAAGGAATTTTCACATGAATGCGAGGCTAAGGATATATGAGTATTCTTATTCAAATTTAGGCGCCATTTATGCAAAGATATATAATAAGTCCCCTTACTAAACATTCCTGTCAATACGAACACCCTTCCAAAAAACCTAAGCTGCGGGCCTAGTATGTGTAAAAAAGAAGCTCTGTGAATTCATATCTCACAGTCAAAGTTGATAAATGTGGCAAAAACAAACATCATGCTCTTCCTACAAATTATCCAAGACACAAGAAAAAGCCTTTACGTTTCAGCATTATTAAGGCGGAATTTTACCTGAATGCACTCTTGACGTTGCTCAATGTGGCCTTTGCGCCAATATCTCGTTCACGTTTCAAGCAACGCCCAACGCCAAATCCCTCCACTTAGAACATTCACCAATGTTTTGCGGTTTTGTGTGGATGTTTGGGCATTTTGTAAAAGAGATATTTTTTCTTAAAATCGAGGAAAATGTGAAATGTTGAAGATTTAATGGATTTGGAAAATTCAAATTTGAAGTGAAGAATTAATAGGTGGACACCAAACAGTCCCCTACAAATAAAACCAATTGAAAGGCTGACCGGACGGCTAAAAAGGAGAAATTTAATTAAAGACGTTCGCGCCAATTGTTTCTGCCCATGCTTATTGCGCACTCAAACTCACGTTGCCGGATTTCATACCGTGAGGGCATGGCTATGAGTCCGTGTATTATGGGATTAACAACACGAGACCCATATATTCGGAAGTAGCACACCGAGCTTTACAGAATCCTTAAGTTTTGTGTCAATTAGGCCAATATTGAACAAGATACAGCCAGCCATTCAAAAACTTAAAAGCGAGAAGACCTCTGGCATCCTGGGCCGGGTTTTGCTTAAAAATGTTTTTCGCCTCTAAAGTTTGGTGTAGTTTTAGATCACTACAACTCAAAACGGAAGGGCAAACAATATAAACAGAACACCTCACTAAAAAGTGTTATGGAACTGAAATCAAAATTCTCGCTAACCCTGGGTTAATCGGGCTATGAACAACCCGGCCCGGGAATTCCATACCTACATTTCTTAGCAAATTTTGGAGTTTTGTATCTTGTTCAATATTGGCCCAATTAAAACGAAACTTAAGGATTTTGTAAAGCTCGGGCTCTTGTGTTGTTAATCCCATAATACACGGACTTATACCCAGGCCCTCACGGTATGAAGTCCGGCAATGCACGTCATGCATCGAGCGCGCGCGCTAAGTACTTAAGTGAACAATGATAGGGCAGATGGCCATTGCTAAAGCTTTGCTTCGATTTAACGACCTTGGACGTTTGGGGACCTCTACTTTTCTTTTCAGAACGTCCTTAATTAACAATTATTCGCCGAAGTGGAGGTGAATAGTGGTGGATATTTACCGAGCCGCGAATTGTTTTAGTATATACCACACAAGCTGAATAACTTCGGCTGTTCGGAGGTGAATAGTACTTGGCTAATCACCTCCGAGCTAGCCAATTAGCGCGCGCGAAAGGTACTATTCACTTGCGTGGTATATACTAATGCCCAATATTTCGGTTAGAAAGGAGTTGTCTTCTTCAGGGGCTACACTCTGACAGAGGAGTTGCTCCCAGCTAAAATTGTTGACTCGAATTAATTTCCTGGGGCTAAGCACACAAGTCTCTCTCCAGTTAGTTTGACCTTCTACTTTGTAAAAATTGGCAAGTTTCGGATCCCATATTTTCCAACGTTTTGAACGGATTCTTATAAAACTTCGCATATTTACAAAACTGACATGATGAACCGAGTGATAAGGCTTATATTTTTGTTTGAATGAGAAACAGTAAAAAGGTCCATTCACGAGTGCTTTGACACGCTCCAAAGATAAAGTGCCGCGGGGGGAGGGGGGAGGGAGGTACGTAGTAATGCAAATTTGTGCTTTAAGAAGTTATGTTACTATACTAGAGTAGAAAAAGTAGCTGATAACTAGTTCCCTATACGAACGAGCTCCCCTTATCTATCTTTCTCCACAGCATAAACAATAATTTGACATAAAGTAAATGCGTAAATCCCAAGAGTTTGTTTTTCTTGGTCGAGAGTCAAGCTGTCGGGACAGCGTGACATCGATTGCAACAACAACACCTTTATTCGCCTTGTACATATACATACCTTATACATGTACCTCAGTATACATCAGTCTACCTTTCCGTACAAACTATGTACATGGGTTCATTATATCTCCTTATACATGCCATTTCATGCAGTGTGATTGCATAATACCCGGCCATTTATTAGCATCTCATTGAATAAGAAAAGCAACTATTGTTTAAAT
>CM042751.1:16677307-16688830 GCA_022496165.2 Catalaphyllia jardinei | reverse complement strand
CCTCGTTCCGTAAACAATCAAAATCCCTCCAAAGATGCGGAATACACCAGAAAGACAGAGAGGATCCCGTCGAAAAATCTTCGCTGTAACACTCATTCCAACCGTAATCATAGTGATTTTTTTTTGTGTGTGGAGACCGCTCTTGCTTCCATATTTCTTTACATATGCGAAGGTAATTATTCAAGAATCTTGGAATTATCAACAGAGTCTTCAGGAGAACAAGATGGAGCTGGCGCATAAGGAATGGAGAATGTATCAAATCGAAAGTCGTTTTGGCCAAGAATGGTGCAAAGAGAAGGACGTTAAATCAAGAAGAGATGTCACTTGGCTGACAATCGTAGTGGACGAGATTTATGCTTCTTCTGCTGCTTTGGTTCTTGGTCACTCCATCACAACATTTTCTTGCCAAAAGAACATGATCGCATTGATTTCAGAAACGCTAAGCGAGGGAACTCGTAAAGCACTTCAGAGCGTGGGTTGGGAAACTCGTTTGGTCGAAGAAATGGATTGCCACTGGCTGGATGCTAAACTGGGAGGTGGCCGCAAGAGTGGAATCAAAATAAAAGGAACACACACACGATTCCACGCTTGGAACTACACACAATATTCCAAAATCATTTATGTTGATGCTGATTACATGCTAATGACAAACATTGACCATCTGTTCGACATTCCAGATGACTTCGCTGCTGCCCCTTGTGCTAGACCAGGTGTACTAGATCCTTGTTTCAATGCAGGACTCCTGGTGTTCAGACCAGATGCCAACTATTATCGAGAAATTATGAACCTGTGGCAGGAAATCACAAGAATAGATAAATGCCCTAATGATAATGTTTTGCTCTGGCATTATTATGGTGACACTGGTCACTGGAAAGCACTTCCTTATGCATACAACATCAGACGCATTATATACAGGCCACTAAGCTCATTCCATTTTGTCTGCTGTCGTCCACCTAAGCCATGGGCCGCGAAATGCAGACCGAGCAGAAAAGAGGCCCATGATTATGACAGACCAGTTCTTGTTCCTGATGATATGATATACCTTTTCTGGAAGAATTTATATGAACTGCTAGTGGAGTATAATTTAGAGGATTGGTGGAGATCAACAGAATTGTTTCGGCCGGCCCAGGAGTTTGGCAGTGTACCTTATGCTGCTTGCAAACGTTAGTCAATTGTTCTTTTTCATAAAATGCATCAGGATAATTGCATGCACAATCACTTGTAAAGAAAAGTGTAACATCTAGACATGTCAAGCTACAACAGTAGCACTATAACCTACCAAAAACGCCCTTGATAATAGCTTTTATCCCGTATAACTCAAAAACCACCCGTCGCGCCAAGTTTTAGTATTTAGTCATAATAGACCAATTTCGACAGTTATTTTTCAGTCTTGTGCCGAGGTTTATTGTTTTAGGCTGAAGTTTTAAAATATATCGAAACGAAGGCAATACTATAATTGTAAAAAGAACCTCCTCAACATCCTTTTCACCTGAAAAAATTTCAGCATTATCGGTTTGGAGTCCAGGAGGGGACTGCATAATAGGAAAATAAACCTTAGCCATGTCATATACATTTCCGTAAACTTGGTGTTATGACATCATCAGTAACGATACTCGTTGTTTGTATTTTATTTTGACTCGCCCTTACGGGCGTAAAAATACTCAGCGAAACTATTTAACAAAACGTCTAATCAGATATATAAAAAATGCATACCTTATTTTTACTGGTCATGCACTTACATGTACAAGCACTAAACTTAGCTAGTACACGGGCATGCCGCTGGAGCAAACGAAACAACTATTTCAAATAAACGTAGTTAAAAATCTAAACTGGCAGGAGGAAGACCAGCCGCGCTATTTACAAAGCGTGACCGAGGACTCGGGACTACCAAGAGACAAATCCCGCTAGTGGCAGGATGGACGGGACCTCCGGATTACAACACTAGCGCCCTAAACCACTCGGCCACGCTGCCTCGGTGTGACTATGTTTAAATAAATGTGCGTTTTATCTCAGTGTGAGGACAGTCAATGGAAGACTTTACAATACTGTTAAAGATATCACCGAACCACCCATTAGGACTGGTCTACATCGCCGTCTCGAATATTACTTTCCTCTCGAACTAGTTCAGCTTTTCAGCCACTGAGGTCACAGATGATGGAGAAACATCTAACTAGGTGTTAATAATTCTATGCTGGAAAGAAAGATTGTAATCGACGTTTGCATAAAGGCTCACATTTTTTCGAGAGCCGCTGTATAAATTTTTTATAGATAAGTCAAATAAGCACCATTCATTGTGAGGCGCCACGCACCTCTCGTAAGGTCTAACAGGATTGGCCGAGAAAACAATAGAATAAACAACAGAAACAATGGCCCTAGTCCTGAAAACAATAGAGGTGGATGATTCCGGGAGCAAATAAAATTAGAGGTTCCGAAGAGGTGCATGACTACTGTTCATTGTGAGGTAAACATGGTGTTTTTTTGTGTTACACTACACCATTCTAACTGTCGATTTCGTGTCATGTCTAACGCAAGCAAGATCGCGCATAGAAATTCACGTTATCTCAAACTCGTGAAATTCAGCTTGGCGAGGTTTACATTAGGGCGGGACTTAACGTAAAAACACACCAGTTTTTTAACTTTTTCCGTGGCTAAGATTTAATTCTTATTTTTTAGAGGGCCACAAGTTCATCAGTAATGTTTGTTACTGTCAAGTGTTATCCTCATAAAATGAAGTCTCTCTCTCAATTCCAAACCATGGCAAAGTATAGATTTTCAGAAAGCTTCAGGACCAAATTTATAAAAATTTTTTATCATTTTCAAAGAAGATATTCTTTGGTTCCACGTGACGTCATCATTTTCTAAAAGCCACCAAAGTTCATCAGGCATGGGAGGGGTGAATTTATGTCTGTTAACAACTTTTCAACTCAAGAACTTGCTTCGTCTAAAAACAGGCACATTTTAAAATGCAGAAGTATGGCGGTGCGTGACAAGAAGCTATGAACATGTTTGTCGAAAAATATATACTTATCTCGGGATTTTTAGCCTTTTCAGAAGTTAAAGTATTAGGAAAAGTGCTTATTTAAATGTTTGCATGATCAGGTAAGATAATCAGTGGCCTAGATAGCCAAAGTATTAAGTTCCAGATGTGTTTACCCGGCTATTTTTTCCCGGCGGCCGCCATGTTGAGGTACACCAAAAATATTTCGACAAATACTTGAAGCTTGGGAAAACGTACAGACCTACAACTTGGACAAGTGTCTTATCTACTTATCTCCGATAACATTACAATTTCTTGACTTTATACACTGAATGGTTTTGGAAGGTCGTTTCCAGATCTTTTGTTCAACTGACGTTGATTCTTAGATAAGTGTTTAAATTACGGGCTAGAGACTGTTGTGAGAGTTTTGTTTTCAAATACAGCACTTGCTTACTGTACAATGAAGGAGAAATTTTCAATACTGTACGAAGCGAAGCCTCAAACAATCTGGGTTTTCAGATTCAAAGACGACACATTTTATTCTTGGGAGTTTGGGGGTAATCCTTTAAGGAATCCACTGTTTGAGGTGTGCCAATGACCAACTTTTTGAACTTCTACCCTAAATAACTGCATAATAAAGTATTTTCATGACTTCAACTTTTAAGTTAAAGCGTTATTTAATGTAAAATAACTTTCCTTTCATATTATGTCATGTGAAGCTCTGCTGAACAAATTAATTTAACATACTGCTTGTTTGCAGATAATGAATAAAGCTTGAAATTATTCTGAAGAAAGCAAAACAAACACCAGCGACAAATATTACACTGTCGAGTATTTGTTATTTCTCAAAATACTACCTGCACCAAAGGCTATATAAATTTGGCCACTTTTGAATATGTATAGTTTTCTAAGTTTCAATGCAACTTCCTCCCAGAGCAGCTATAAAATAAATTAGCAGCAATCGGTTGATCGTTGGTACAAATCAATTAAAACTTGCTGTTCAGGCCACTCCTCCTTGTCATAAGAAATCGTTCAGCATCAACACAAGGAAAACAAATGAACACAACCACTAGTGCTACCAAACGCTACAACAGGCCTGTCTTGATGAAATCCAATACTGCTTACTTCATCTGGAGAGAAGAATAAAGCAGTAATCAATAAAAGTTTTGTGTATCTGTTGGGCTGTTTCTTTTAACAAACATAAGTTTTTTTAATGGCTCTCAATATTGATTTTTACAATAACTGTAGACATTCTAGCGTGCTTATTGGCTACTTTTTATTGTCAATATACGGTCAGACACATGAATTTACAATTTATGCGATGCGTCAACTAGTGAGAGTGGACAATTCAAGTACGTAACGGTCCACGTAAGAAGGATAGCACACGCGGCAAGGAATGCAGAAAGGTGCTAACTTTTGCACAACATTGCTATTGTTATATCATATTTCTGACTGGCTCAATCAGCAAAATCTACCAAAACTTCAATTAGCTTTATCTTTATTCATCTTTAATTTTTCAACTATTTACCTTTGACAAAATCTCTTCCGAGTCTAAATACCACAGTAATCCTATGTGGGTAACATTGGAAAATTGGAAGCTTTTATTGTCTTTGTTTACGACAGTTGTGATTGGTTGAAATGTTTCACACAAAGGAAACTAACTTTGAAAAAAGAGTTTAAATACATTTTATTTCATAAACCTGCTTTCCATCGATTGACAAATTCTTCGTCTAAAAACACAACCGTTTCTATGTGGGAAAGCGTATTGCCGCAGAACAATAGAAAATGCTATAGTTCTTATCTGGATCATTACTTAAATTGATGTCCGTTTTTCATGCGTCTGTCCTGTTATTGACAATAAATTTCGTCAAGACATTGTCAAAGTAGTCTGCGGATATCGTCTCGTGGTTCCACGGCTACTTTGACAATGTTATGATGAAATTCATGATCAACAACAGGACAGACGCATGAAAAACTGACTTCAATTTGTTAAACTCGTTAGTCGTGGACTCGTGACAGCATAGTATGAAACGCATGAAACGCCCCTAGTACACCAAGATGAACATTTTATATAACGTGAATTGTTGGCGTTAGGCAAAATGTAATTTGTGATATAAAATACAAACCAAACTTTCCAGCCTTCATTTCACCTAATTGCTAGTAGCACAATGCCTCTACCTATGCAATGAAATATCAATACTTCACAGGCTCAACACCAGTATCATTTCCGCAGAGAAACCTTGCGTCACAATTTTGTTTTTCATTGTGGTTCCAACTTTTAAGTCTGCAGACCCAGTGAAAATCCCAGTAAACTATGGCAATTCAAAGAAATGCTATCCAGTTAAACTTTCTTGTTGTATGGTTGTTTTTGTTTTTCAATACCTCGCCAATACACTGGGATTAGACTTATTCTACGTTTGGCAGGGACGGGTTAGGAATATATTCCATATGGTGGAAATGTGCGTAAGAGAACCAAAATAGGCCTGTGGTGACAACGAAGTATCACAGTAATCACCTTGGAAAACTTGAAGAGTAGAATGTTTCTGACAGTTGGTTATGTTCCAAATGTTCACTTTACCCTTGGCCTGATGTCCCGCAGCAATATATTGACCATTTGTACCTAATGTGTTTAGCCTGAAAAGAAAGAAAATGTTAGACGACTATACACAATACAATGAACTAATAACCTAAGGAGGAACTCAGGCATCACGCCTTGAGAGTGACAGGGATATGTAAAGCCACCTTTGGGATTAAAATCTGATTTGAAGTATCTTTTAGTGCCTTGCCTCAAGCTTACCTTATCTTTTCTACCCTGACTTTTTCAAGACCCTGTGTTCTTACTACTGCTTACTATTGCTTACAATTCAAGATCTATTAATTAATTAACAGCATACGAAAGGTCTTTATAGAACTTAAAGTGGTACTGCGACCAAAAAAACAATTCTTTTTTTTTGTTGGATTTCAAAACTATGTTAACTAAACACTAACTGACCCAAATTTTAAGTTTTGATTTTAAAAAGGCACCTGTTTATTTTAACTGGAATTTTCTTATTTACTGGTCCGCCATTACTAACTTTAAAATCTTAAGAGAGCTGGGTCGAGGAGAAAATGGCGTCAAAGACTCACTAGTTTAAGAATGCAATGCGTGTGTACGCGGCTGAATTAATATGCAGCACGGGAGTTTCGGGGTTTCAGACTTTTAAACCCGTGTTTTGCATATATAATAAATTGCGTTTACACGCTGAAATCTTAAGCTAGTGAGTAAATGACGTCATTTTCTCTAGATCCAACCCTCTGATGTCCTATCGGTCAGTTTTGAACGTGAGTAATGGCGGACCATGAAATCCACTCAAAATAAACAGCCTTCGAATAATACTCAAAGTTCAAAATTTTGCCAGTTAAGTGGTAAGCGAACACACTTTCAAAATCTGAAGAAAAAAAGGAAGTGATTTTTTGATCATAGTACCACTTTAAATATATAAATTTGAAAGAGTAAGTCCTAGACTGCTTCACTCTCTATTTGTTTGAAAACTTGCGCCATGAAGCTCACTTCATGTTTATTCAAGCAGCTCTTACGAAACAGTCTTTTTAGGATCTTTGCTCAAATATTTTTCTCATCAACATGGTAAGAAATTTATGAGTATTTTCTTGTGTTTCCTTTGCATGATAGTCGACTTATACTTGATAATGTATTGCTATTGTGAGCCTGATTTGAAAAAAAAATATGACTTGCAGTTAAATATTGAGTGTTTTTCAGTTTTTATTTTTGGCGGGGGAGGGGGGATTAAAATATGTCAAAACTTTCTAAGCAAAATTAAACTTCTCGTATGCCCCCCTTAACTGGAATTCCTGACAAATTGCCGTAAGTAAAAAAGTATCTCTGAGAATTCTCACCGAGTCTGGGTATGGTAAATATCTAATTGTACATGTACCTTTTTGACATGCCTTAGCGGCATATTGATAAGCAGTATGCTGATCCTATCGGCAAGGAGTAGAGTAAGAAACAGAATTAAGATAAATTAAAATAAAAATTAAAATATATTTGCCGATATTTCGGTTTGTAAGACAAACCTTCTAGCCCCCGTAAAAGGATTGTCTTACAAACCGAAATATCGGGCAAATATATTTTACTTTTTATTTTACATCCTAATTCTGTTTCTTACTCTACTCCTTCCCGTTAGGATCAGCTTACTGTTTATCAATTAGTCTAAAAAGAATTTTACTGATCCAGGTCTACACAAGATCCGGCACTCTTCGCTGCTTCGTTGTCGTGGCCTTGCCTTATTACAATTTTTAGCGACATACTTGGGCTCATTCGGTCTTGCCATGGGTATTTGCCTCTACTAAATCTTGCCAAAATATGAACTATATCTTAACAAGACTCAACTGATATGTCACTCAAACAAATGAAAAAGGTATGATTAGGTGTAAATATATTAACAGACTATATATTGTATGACACAACCCATAGTGAACATTAAAAGAAAGACTACAGTCGAAGCTCTCGTAAGGGGACACCCTCGCCAGACGCGAAAAAAGTGTCCGTAACTGGCTGCTTACGAGAATGGTTCTCCTAAGCGGCCACTTGAGGTGTAGGGGATAGATGGACGCTTAGGGGAGCTTGTCCAGCTAACAATAAATACCCATCTTCCTTTGAAATGTTTTTCCAACAATAGCATCTGTACACTTACACAATACCAGTCTTGCTTCTAAATTAATGTATTACACCAATACCATCAAAACAAACTATGGTAAATTCAACATTCGCTTTGCAGCTGTAGAAGTTTGGAATCACCTTGGCGAAAGCATTAAAAACAAAGTTAAGTCAACCATCTTACAGTCTTACTGTTCGTGAGTTTTCAACTGGTATTTGTTTATTCATTTATTTATCTCTTTATTTATTTACTTACTATTTATTTATTTCTCCTTTTCGTGTCTTCTTATTGACTAATTGATTCCTCTGCTCAAGCTTTAGTGCCGCCTACCTCGTATATTTAAAAATTACTTAGTTTTACTCAGCTCGATTAGCTTTTTAGTTATCCTGAGTGAAAATTACCGTTTTTAGTATTAATATATTATATTGTAAAGTTAAACTTTTTATTTGGTAGTAAAGCTTGATGTTGTTGGAAATACCAAAATACCGCCGTAATTAATGACATTTTTGTTTTATTGCGCCCTATATTGTACAGCCCTACGATATAATGACGATAACTGAACAGTATTACAGTGTATACTGCAGTACAAGGACTTTCACTTAGTGATTGTTAGCAAGTTCTTAAAGCGGGGAACAAACAAAGGAAAGACTATTGTAAGGGGAAAGCGAGTAAACAGAGGAGCCGGATACGGCTTACAAGTTCCTTGCCAGTATATTTCTATGAGGACGCTCAATGTCTCTGCCTTGGCTAAAATCGAAACTAAAGTGCCTTGGCTGCAGTGTTGTGCTGACGTTGTAATTCCAGTCACAAGGGGAATATCCATGTAAGTGGTGTCTCGGAATGTAACCAGGCGTGGATGACGACCAAACAAACACTGAATAATGGTACTGTAATTACTGTAAAACCATTGTGAAGAACGGCAATATGAAGTTGACTGATGAAAACAAGATACAGAGGATGATAATGGCATTTTCTTTGAGGTGTTCGCTTACGGGAGCTTAAAACCAAGAAAAATACTAAGTCGTAATCTCTGAAAGTATCCGCGGCCGCTTACGAGAATGTAAGAATACAGAGTTTGCATGGGAGCTAAAACGGGGTTTCAAACAAGGCGGTCGTAGGTAGAGCTGTCCGCTTACGAGAGGGCCCGTTAAGAGAGCTTCCACTGTATTGCTAAATAAATACAATATTCTTAGTTATCCTTAAATTAAAATTACCTTTGTTCTAGGCTAAAGCATTCCAAGCATATCATTTTTGAGGTTTTGGGATTCAAGGCAAATAACAAACAAGCACCAGTATTCGCGTCTTCTCCAGAGACAATTTCCTGAAAAGTACATGCATACAACAGTTCAGTACTAAAAAATCTATGTTGTGAAAACAAGTTAAGTAATTACATGGTAATTAATTTGCAAATTTAAAAGATGTACCGAGTGTGAATAGGGGTTCCCCAGCATTAGATTGGAAAAATCTTAAAATACTCTTTCAACACTCACAAGTCTGTCTATCACCACCTTCAGGGCCAAACATGGCAAAACTCTCTACATATGTGTTTCTCTGGAGTGCATGGAACGGTCAGGCCACACAACATGACAACAGTGAGAATTTAAGCTCTCAGCAATTAAGAAATAGAAAACATGTACCGTGTTTGTATGGGGTTATATAAACACGAGTGGAAGTTTGGGAGAACGAGAAATGCTGTGGGAACACGAGCCGTAGGCGAGTGTTCCCACAGCTTTTTCGAGTTCTCCCAAACTTTCACGAGTGTTTATATAACTCCATACAAACACGGAGTACATGTTTTCTATTTCTTTTAGAAAACACCGCGACGAGAAAAAGGAAAACAACTTGTTAACTTTGATTATCAAAATGTGAATTCTCTTTGCTCGCGCCATCACTACGTCAACAGCGCGCGCTAGTTCTGTGTCTCCATCGAGTTATACAAACACAATTATGAACCAATCAGCGCGCGTGCTGTCTTAGGACCGTTTTCTAATTGTCATTAGTGTGTACTGAAGGCATCCGCGGACTAGTGTTGATTCGGATTGACACTTGATCAACATCTTAAAAGACATCCCAATCGATAATCAGTCGAGATTAGACTGGCACTTGATTGACATCTCAATCGAAACTTGATCGATAGTTGGTCGAGTGTCTCATATGAATCGATCGACACTCGATGGCATGTTTGCCGAAATCAGTCTCAATCTCAACTGACTATCAACCAAGGTGTCGATCTACTATTGACCAAGATGTCAACAGTGTCAATCAAGATGTCGATCTAGTGTTGACCGAGATGTCAACAGAGTGTCAGTCAAGATGTCGATCTAGTGTTGACCGAGATGTCAACAGAGTGTCAATCAAGATGTTGATTGAGTGTCTATCGAGGGTTGATAGACCGCAGATTCCTTTATATAGACATAATTTCCAGCACAATGTATTCTAGAATAACTGAGCAGCCAAAGATGCACTGGTTGGTATCAGAAATTTAAGATGTATAGCCTCAGGGCATGCAACTCTGATCACTAAGAAATAGAAAACATGTACCGTGTTTGTATCGAGTTATAGAAACACGAGTGGAAGTTTGGGAGAACGAGAAACGTTGTGGGAACACGAGCCGCAGGCGAGTGTTTCCTCAGCTTTTTCAAGTTCTCTCAAACTTTCACGAGTGTTTCCATAACTCGATAGAAACACGGAGTACATGTTTTCTATTTCTTTTAGAAAAAACCGCGGCGAGAAAAAGGAAAACAACTTGTTAACTTTGATGATCAAAATGTAAATTCTCGTTGTTCGCGCCATCACTACGTCAACAGCGCACGCTAGTCCTGTGTCTTCATCGAGTTATACAAACACGATTTTTAACCAATCAGCGCGCGTACTTTCTTAGGACTGTTTTCTAATTGATAATATTAATCAAAAACCCACCCACTCGTTTGACCTTGTGGAAATAGTTGGTCTTAAATGAAATTTAGGGATAAGTTTAATATATATAATATACCTTTCCTGATTTACTGGCCATCATTAGGAACAGGAATCCCTGAAAAATAAAACATTAAGTATCTTGATGTGCATCTGTATTTCGTTAAGCCTTAGCAAGGCAAACGTCAAAGTCAACTGAACTTACCCTTTCAGTGAATGCTTTAAGACAAGATAAATGGCCAAAATCCATTACATGCAGACTAATGGACTGTAAAAGCTGACATGTTCTGTGATTCCTTAAAAGAAATTAAGAGAATTTTAGAATAATATTATAGACAACATCAGAGTGATTTAACATCAACTGATTGTATAGAAATAACTGCATCTAGCTAACTATTGCCTGGTTGACATCGTTTAATAGGTGATTTAGTGACACCTGGCTAAATTATTTAAGCGTATCATGTCAAGCTGACAGTCGAATTTGTGAGGATGTCACTCAAATTGTTAAGCAAAATCTATTTTGGGTAATTACGAAGCCAGTCATGAGACATAGAAATTCATTAACATAAGCAGACAGTTCTTTTTTAATAGATATGTAGATTGTGTATTTGTGGCAGCTAGAAGTCAAAGTGGACCTGCAGCTTGTAAAGCTATGAAAAGTTGAAAGCATTCAGGGTATTTGGGGCCGCACTCAATATTAATTCAATTGATCTCTTAATTTCAAACAATTTACAACTTTTCCGGTGTTCAAAAGTTACCCATTAATCTAGGAAGCTGCAAATAATGTAATGCATTGCTATCAAAAACGCGATAATAGGACAAAAAAAAAATGAAAAATAGGGCAAAAAAACAAAAACAGGGCAAAAGCGTGAAATACAACACAAAAAACGAAAAAATGGGGCAAAAACATAAAACATGCGATAATAGGACAAAAAAAAATGAAAAATAGGACAAAAAAACGAAAAACAGGACAAAAGC
>CM042751.1:16671126-16677297 GCA_022496165.2 Catalaphyllia jardinei | reverse complement strand
AAAAAAAATGAAAAATAGGACAAAAAAACGAAAAACAGGACAAAAGCGTAAAATACAACACAAAAAACGAAAAATGGGGCAAAAACATAAAACATGCCAAGAAAACGTAAAATAGAATATAAAACGCAAAATAGGACAAAAGCATAAAACACAAAAAAGGATATAAAACGTAAAATAAGTCAAAAGCGTAAAACAACGACGGCAAAAAATGTAAAACAAAACACAATTCAGGCGAGATAAACACTCCTCTTTCTGAGTAGTTGACTTGTGAATAGGTTCAAATTTTGAGTCACAATCGTCCAGAACGAAGGACTTTTCTGAAAGTCTATCGTCCATATCAACTCTTGGATTCTCGGCGGCATGCAGCCGTCAATCTCGTCCCTAGTCTCCGCGCGTCTAAAACGGACCTTCCATCGAGTACTTTAGACCGGTGAAAGACGACTAAAAAAATGGTCAATGTGAATTATTTTTCTACCACAAATGATACTGTTTTAAAACAAACAAGCCAAAGCACTGGAGAGGTACACATAAAAGGAGTCTGACCAACCCATTTTTAAAACACGCGCGACAGAAAACCCTTGCAGCAGTTTATTCACCGTCCTAAAATTCAAGTCGGTGAAGAAGGAGACACAAGAACAAGTGGGTTCGATCAGCAAGAACGAGTAATTTAAGTTTGTGAAGATTCTCAGAGAAAAGGTACACTTCAAAGATGGTTAGTTCGTCTCCCTCCCCTTTATTGGAAATTCGGGATTATCTTTAAACCTAAAAGCAATGCTTTTGGAACAACGCGTGAATAAGAGGGGGGTACATGCAATTAAAGTCACTGTGAATTTTTTTAAGGGTGTTAAGTCTTGTTATTAAAAATGTTATGTTTGGGAGAGTGTTTCAAAAATATAGAAATAACAAGAGATCGCAATACTGGTCATAATTTTAATATTATACCTTGCTTTTGAATTTTGCCGCGGAGTCAATTATTGTAAGAACAATATTGCAAGGCTAGATTAAGAGGTTACAATAACCAGCTATCAAAGATAAACATTTTGCGGCCACAAATAGCGCAATGAGTACATGATATTTATTACATATATCAAGAAAATCTGGTTTGTCACCTTTTACCCCAAAATTCCTGAAATTTCGGTCAGATTGTAAATGGTAAGGCAATTTAAGCTCGAACGACCGGAACATTTTTGAAATAAGCGATTCGTCTTGAAAGGTACTCCAAAATCTCCAACCAAAATATCGCAGTGGAAAATGTGCTTACTATTTGCAACAGGCCCTTTGCACGATCCAGTCATATTCCAGTCATATGAAACGGAAAAAAATTATGCTGGGACGCAAATAACGCAGTGGGACTTTCAAAATAAAGGAAAGTCGGGCTGGACTGGTAAGAGTTCCTTTATTTTGGAAGTCCCACTACGTTGTTTGCGTCTCAGCATAATTTATTCCGTACCATGTGACCGCATCGTGCAAAGGGCCTATTTCGCCGCCTTCTTGGATTTGTGATTAGCTCGAACTTTCAGCAGTCATGGGCTCCTGCTTTCGGTGATATATATATATATATATATTTTATTTAGTAAATGGTGCGTGGCCAATCTGAACAGAACTTCAGTACTATCAGGCATTTTTGATTACCATTTGCACAAACCGATGACGAACCGGTCTCTCCGTGTAAATGGTAAACAACCACTGTATAATTTGAGTTACACCTTTAGCTTCTGATATGTACTTTTACAATGGAAGTGAACATTAAATAAGATTAACGTGTTTTGCCATCTATATTTGGGTCTACTTTTGGAGGGGACTTCCATCAGATTAGATCTGGTGTGTTTATCACTAATTCCCATTTTAGGGGTAGTTTATCAGATAAGGGCATTTCTCACAAATTAAGTTCACGTAATGCTTTATCTATTTTCGCTAATGATTAACGCGAAACTATTGTCAAGGTCGTAATTTCGCGTCTTTTCAGTGAATGCTTTTCTTTTTTGTCCGTGCAAAATTTATAACTGTTTCAAACAAGATACTGTCAACCTGATACAAATTAACATATCTGTTCCCCCAATAAAGTGTGTGCGTTTCCATTAATCAGCAAAAGCGCTTTCATTTTTCATATCAAAGGGGTTAAAAACGGAGTGAAAAAGAATGGAAAGGGTCGGGGTCAATATGTGTGTGACAGAGAGTAGAGGGCGCCTGATCATGCATTGACATGCACTCACATTCGTTTCAGCGCAACAAGCCATTATCTGTAAGATAACTATTCCATGAATATCAAATATCACCTGTTGTGTTATCCGTGCTAGCAAAACAACTTAACCAGTTACACCAGCAATATAACAACTCCAATATCATAAAGAACGATAAATACTATCGCGATAATCTTAAACAATACTGAGTTAAGAGGAACTGCCACAAAGCGTATATAAAGAAACAGATACTAGTCAGTTCTCAGTGACTTAAAACTACCTGGTACAGAGAGCTAGAGTGTCAGAATGGCGTCCAAGATATCGTTGGCATCTTTGCTTCTAGTGATGCTTCTTGGTTTGTGGGGAAGTAAGCTGAGTTCTTCAGAAGAAGGTATTGAAATTTACAACCTTTAACTTCCAAAAAACAAGCAACGAATGACAGGAAAGTACCCTTTACTTAAGTAACCCTGACTTTCTTTAGTAAGATTTTTTTTTTCCATCTGATTTAGTCGTAAGGGAAACAATTTGCAACACTAGAGAAAGTTGCTGACAACTGTACAAGAAAACAGAACAGTATCTCACAAAAATGTTGGATTATTCAACGTTTAGAAAATGTTCCTAATTCTATTTTTTCCTTTTTCGGCGCTTACATTGAATATGTTTATGCAAGATTGGACTTGCCCAGTGCTTGGAAAAAACAAAGTAATACAAAACAGAGCGTGCATTCCTGTTTCTACACAAGAATTTGTCTTGAAACTTAATATGTAGTTTGGTAATTGATTAGGTAAACTGGGCCAGCTTCAAGTCTCCTTTGCATCCCTTGGGTCGTCATGGTTGGTTCACACCCACCAAGAGAGCATGAAAGTTAAGAAGATTAATCCCCCATATTAAGCCTTATTCCCGAGGCAATCTCTCTCAAGTTTTTTTTTCTTGGGCCAATCCCGATTTAAGAAAACCCATGAGGGTCTCCAAATGGGCAAAAAAGTGACTTGAATGTTACTCGCATGGACAGCCCGAGGGTTCACACGCACTTTTATTCTCATCGCAAACATCTAACCAAAAATAACTTGACGGGTAAACCTTTCAGAATAAGGCCAACATCTGTGATTAACTTCCTGACTCTTTATTCACTCGTGGCCCCACATAAGCACTTTCCAACCTCATGTTCTACATCTGACTGCCGAATCCCTTCCATCTGGCTAGGAGTCCATCTTGAACTGTTTAATCCTAAGTATGGCTTTCTAGGTGTTCAGGAGCCTAACACGTTCCGACTGGAAGATTCAAACAAGAATCAGGATATGGCCGACGGGCAAGATGGGGATACTGATGTAGAAGTAGGAAACTACAGGCAACAACAAAGAATCAGTGGAAGAGCAAGAGGAAGCCGATCGTCCAAGAGGTAACGTTGAAAACGTCATCACCGGTTATGTCATAAAATAGTGGTATGCTAGAAAACCACGCATGTTGGACCACACAAGTGTTTTTCAAGGTTAAAAATAGATCTTGAAAAATATTTTTCCATCGATGTCAGTTTCCATCTGTACATTTCGAACTTAACAAACTATTGTGGACCACAGTAATCATAGATAGATAAACAACATATGTTCATATAGCAAGGCTTTGAAGTGGGATATTGCGGCGTAGCACCTTTTTATTACATAACTGTATAATTCTGACATTCTAAGATGAGTTTGAGAATTATTTACTATACCTTGGAAACGTCTCTGCAATTTTTATAAATGCCTTTGTGAGATCTTTAAGAGTGTCAAAGTAAAGAATTGGTAGAAGGGACCACGACATATGTAACAGTTTTCCAGTCTGACAGCCAGTTATTGTTTGAACGTGACTGACTAGGCAGACACGGACACAGAGAGAGACATGCTCACATATACCCACCCACCCACTAACCCACCCAATATACATCTATCCGTCTGTCCATCCATCCATCTATCCATCTACTCATCTACAAACACTAGAAAACTAACCCGTACATGTTGTAACGAGGATCACTCTTCCATTACCAGGTGTGGACCAGACGTCACTCACTGGCTTGTTCGTCAAATGAACCACAACAAGGACCATCATGTAATCAAACGTTGCGGTAGCTGGGTCGGGAGTTGGATCTGGCCTTGGTGTCTTCGGGAATTTGCTAAACTTGTTGGTGACAAAAGACCATGGGATTTCAAAAAAACTCAGACTTTCCATCGAGGATCGTGCCCACATCGATGCCCGCAAACAGTGACCCTGTGCAACCAGTGTGTATTCCATGACGTACCAGGAAACATCCATTACGGCTACGTTGGTCGCGCTGCTGCCTTTCAACGCCTGCTTCTGCAGTTTGCTGCCCACCGGGTTCAGAAAGGTGGGATCGACGACCCAAAGGATCAGAACGCCATCAGAATTGGAATGGATCTGTGGGATCACACTAATAGGAGGGACCACTTTTGCCGTGAAGTTCATAAGCACTCGCTGAGCAAGTATCGCACTTCGGGTTGCCACACATGTAACACGAGATATTAAGCGGACGAACAGGGGATTTGTAACTAAACGATTTTTCATGACCTACATAACCGTAACACGGAGGCGGGGTGTCGTGGTTTGTTCTTGGGCAAGACACTTTACTCTCACAGTGCCTCTCTCCACCCAAGTATATAAATGGGTACCGGCGAATTTAATGCAGGGGGAAATCCTGCAATGGACTAACATTCCATCCAGGGGAAGTAGAAATTCTCCTAGTCGCTTCATGCCACAGAAATCGGAATAAGCTCCGGTCTGGTGGACCACTTGGCTCGAATGCAGACTATCTTTTTTTACACAACCGTAACAAAATATTGTACGCTTGATCCTTTCTCTCTCCAGTCTTGTTTAGTTTCTTCCAATCTAAGGCCGATAGCTTTGTTGCTTGATAAATGTAGCCATGTTCAAACAATTATTAGAACTGAATAGCTATCTCAATGTGTCATGGACTGAGTAAAATAAAGACACGGTCTCCTGGCATTACTGAGTGTTGTGGTTGATCCTCTCTGTGCTGGTGTTCTTCCTTTACATCTGATCTTAACCCTTCACCAAATGAACTCTTTTTAAAAACAAAACGAGTGGTCGGTTTCCATGCCCGTGATGGATAAAGTGATTTCCCTGCATGTAATCTTCAATGCCAGTCATACACACTAGCTCATAAAAATTACATTATAGGGAAACATATAGCTGTCATTTTGTCACTTCAGAAACAAATTTAACGCCAAATTAAGACTTCAAATTAATTTAAAGAATACACTGAACAGTGTTCCTCTTTTCCAGGTGTGTACAAGAGCTTTTGAACAGGCAGCAACAGTTAAAGCAAGAGCGTTAATTTGATCGCTATGGGCCTCGAATCCATAGTTAGAGAGGGTTTCGTTAACAAAAGCCCTCTTTTCTTTCCAATGGTCAGTACGGTCACCGTAGCTAAATGTTCGGGTATCTCACTGATGCTCAGTCTCATACTTATTTAGGGAATTAATTGGAAGACCTAACAATGCCCTGAACCCTTCCTTTGATCACCAGTTGCTGTGGCTAACCAGGTTTATTAGTCTGGCCATGCGACATGGGCTCAGAACCCTTGTTTTAAGGTAAGGTTTTGCATCTTATTTCTTTACCCGAACAACAGTAATTCATTCCCAGGGTCTTTCTCTGACGAATGGCTAACGCTCGAAACGTCCGCTTCACTAACTCGCTACTGGGGTTAATTGACTTTTATCTTTACCAGCTGATGAATAGCTACGTGTTCCAACGCCGTAGCCAGAAACAAAATTAAGGATTTTAAGTAACCGCGACTTCGACGTCAAGGACAACGTCGGTTAAAAAATGGTTGTAGAATTTACCTATGAATCCGGCTCGCAATGCTCTAAAGTCATTTACTTCATTTATCACTGTCAAAACTATCACAAAACTAAACTTAGAACACAGTGACGAAATAGAAATTGAAAAAAAACTGTACGCCGCGATTCACGTTCTC
>CM042751.1:16658626-16666126 GCA_022496165.2 Catalaphyllia jardinei | reverse complement strand
GTAATGCTACTCAGATGGCATTAAACACTCAGGCTCACAGCCGTTCGAAATGCACACCCCTCCCTGTGTGCGAGTCATGACTAGGAAGCACATGTACAAAGAAGTAAATGATTGTTAGCTCTCACTGTGCTGAGTGTCCGGCTCTAACCACTTAGCTGGAGTTGTTTTTCGTTAGGCCCTTGCTTGTAAATATAAAACTGGTCTGCCTTCCGCCAGTTGGAATAATAAACAATTATTAGACTCGGTTTTTGTGATATCCAGAATAATCAAGGTCGAGGTAAGGGTTATCAGTCGAAGCCGAAGGCTGATAACCCTTACCTCGACCTTGATTATTCTGGATATCACAAATACCGAATCTAATAGTTGTTTTATTATACATTGAGCGAAAAAGAAAATTGAAGTCATGTTTTTGCTTCTTCACTGACAGGAAGCAATACAAAGCGCGCGAACTTGACATGATTACCCGTGACCTTGAGTGACCTTGACATGACTATTGTATAATCTCCAGTTCTGACGTCACAGAAGCTTATTTAAAAAATTCACTGTACGCTTTGGGCCAAGCAGAAAAGAGTTAGAGTTCAGTGTATAATAATTAACATTATTATCATATGTTTGGCTGATATATTTCTTTCAGTTTAGATGGCATGCCTGTAAACTAGCTAGATGTAGCAGTGCATTGATCACTATCAGCAACATTTTAAATTTTCAGGATAACGTCAAATAGCCCCCCCCCCCCCCCCCCGGGACGGCTCATGAACGTTAAAAGAATACCGCAGAACCCTAAGACATCTCAGTAGAGTTGTAAGACTAGTTACCAAATACGAGATCGACAAGTAGCAAGGGTTGTTCAACAGTAGCCTTTCAGAAAAGTCGGCGCTCGCTCGGCCGCTTCGCTACCTTCGACAAAATGATGCCGCTAGGAAAAGTGCCTTTCTTACGTACATTATTTCTCAAAACCGAAGAGAAACGCAGCGAAAAAAATACAGGGCGATGTTTTTTTCAGCTAATTTGGAGCAAAACAACCAAAATTGACAATTATTCCCTTTTATTATGTAAACACTAGTGAAATACCGATATGTCACTCGTGGTACCGAGTTTAACACTCGAAGATAAAATTCACATCCACGCGCAGGCATGTAATATCCTCTATTTATGACTAGCTTCTTCGTATGTAATTTATTTTTGAGAAAAGTTTGTGTGATATCTTGCCCACTTAATTGAATGTACATGTAGATGTAGATTGTGGTCTGTGAGCTGGACTGGATATTCATATCCTCAGAAAGAACTTACCAAAGAAAAAGTCTATCATCTGTCGTCCCCAGGAGAAGGCAGTGACTACCTTGAACAGAGTGAAGGGACGACAAGTCACTCTCAGTGATTATTGGTGCAAAACAATGTTGCTGTTTCACCGACCTTGATGGAAGCAAGGAAAAAAAACAATTAAATGTTAAATTGATGGAAATTGAACAGCATTTTCTCTGACTTGCCTTTGTAATTGATAACTTTTTCATTGGAGCATCACTTCATTTCATCGTCCATACTCACTTGCCAGACTGATCTCACACGTGCATTAGCACATGCTCATCTTAATCTACACTAGTGTAATTTAAACTTGCTTGTGATCTCTTTCCAGTAGCCTCATGGTTCAACTGGTATAGGCCGGTACAAGCAGCTACTTCAGTTGACTCATAGCGGCAAGGATCATTTCATATCTACATTCCGACCAATCAAGATATTATCCTTACTCAAAAGGCCATATTCACTCGCGGGCAAAGGGAGTATGGAGTATGTGAAGCTAACAGCAGTTGCCAATGCAAAAAGCAGAAAAGATTATAACTTGGGTTCAAGTAACGATTCAAGCTACATGTTTTTACTTCGAGGTCATGCTTCAATATGTTTGTAGCTATACTTGCGTCTAATACTATTAACAGTTACTATGGTACATATGCCGGCTTCTGATTGGCCAAGATGGATGTGTAAAAGAAACAGCTGTGGGTTAGGTTATCACGGTTCTAACACTTATCATTAAAAACTGGATCACTGGATAACGCAATTCAAGAGTTCACAGGCTTTACAAATATGGTAAGCGCTCACGTAATTTGTTGGGGCGTTTTTCATTTTTATTTTAGTTTTCTCTATGTTGGGGGTCTTTCTAATAAAACAATTATTTCACTCACGCTTGTTGGATGTGAGGTGATTATAGTCAACTCGGAGCTGTGCCTCGTTAGGTATCTATCATCTCATATAAACGTGCGCCGCAATAATCGTTAAATAGTAGTTAGCCGATTGAGAAACCTTTCACTTGATTTGTTGTGCCATACGGATGGTTATATTAAGTTGGCATACAGTTTGCAAGTTATAAATGCAAGTGGAAAGTTGGTAAAGCACAAAGAACGGTATTAAAGGGTTACCTACTTGGAGTTAATTGCGCATATCGGTTGCATGCTAACACTAACCCCGTTTGTGAGTTTTGTCAGTCGATAGTCGGCAGTGTTGACCGACTCACATGCATGTCAATCGAAAATTAGTTGACACTTGATCGACCGAGTCATCGATGGAGTGTCTATTGAGAGTCAACTGAGGTGTCGATGAAGTGTCGATCGAGTATTGGTTGAGTGTTGATCGAAGGTATTGATCAACCGTGGATGCCTTTAGTATACACGATCCTTGTGGTCTTAATCCTGCTGTTTGCATGTGAATCAGATGCACAACCAAGAAAGATCTGAAGCTGTGCATTCATTGGGCGAGGTGAGTACACACTGTTACGCGTTGGACAAACTGTTAATATGGTAACATTTCAAAGGTAAACACATCTAGTTACAGAATATTAAAATCAATCAAACCTCAAGGCCCAACAGTCAGAACGGTCAGGCTGGATTTTGGGTTAAAAGACGAAATGAGCTTTCACTTTACTCACTTTTTACAGCCAGCAGACATGCTACAAGAGCGGCCATTAATCAACATAACTCACCTCTAGAAAAATTCTCCCTCGTGGGAGCTGTCTTTTCGTTTGGCTACTTTTTCTCTTTTATTTATCTCAGAAAGCTTCGTGGGTAACCTTCGTCTAGATTTTCTAGTATAAACAAGGAACTTGAAAGATGGGTTTTGAGGTTACACATTTGTTTACACCCAGAAAAGATCAGTACACCTTTACTTTTCCCGCATGTGTTTCACTGGCAACCTGCAAAGCAATTTCCTTTGATTTTAAGCAAAACAATATTGAGAAAGTAAATATAGTGTAGCCAACTTGCCTACACTAATGGATAAACGTTCACGTAAGCTTATAACATTAAAGTTACAATGATGTAAAACTTCATCACATTATAGGTGGTGACTTTACTGACTGCTTTTAACAAATCAAGGGCCACTGAATAATACTGAAATGGCCTCACTTATGATTAGGGAGCTTGAGCACACCAAGACGACGACGGCAACGAGAATGTCACCTAACAAATGGTTTAATGAGCAAAACAATACCTGTGCATGTGCGTTATAAATCTTTGTATTTTTTGTTGCCGTCCTCTGCAAAACAACAACGTGAAATGACCAAGTTCTGCTTCATCCACGGAACGTGGACGACGATGGCTAATTTTTTTGTATTTCCATTTGGAATTCATTGCCGTCGTTGCATATTTAGCCTACGCATGATTTCAGAGCTATTGGTGCGCCGAACAGATCTCGACAATCGCGAATTTCTCCTGTAAAATGTAAATTCACTAGGCGTCGTCCTCCTTAAGCCTTCTAGTAACTGTACAGTGAGTGTACAGAGTAGATATATAACTCCTTGTTTCTGGTTACCCAGCGTGGCTGGATGGGAGACAATTTCCATGCACCCATTTATACACCTAGGAAAGGAATGAGAATCCCATTGGAGCAATATGTTTTCACTTCCAACGTAACGAAAGGGCTAAAAGGCTAAACATTTTGCTCGAATTTTGCTGTCAGGTACCAAGCCCAACATTGCTCTGTCAATTCCAAAGCTTCTTTCTTCCGTCCTTGTTTCACATTCCAAATTTTTGCACACGTGTGGGTAAGTGGAGCTTGGAAAAGTGCAGGACTTTAACAAGGTTATCAACGAAGTGTTTGTGCATTTTGCATTGAAGGCAATCAGAAAATTTCAGAATAAATATTAACAAAGGATTTATACTGCGGGCTGACCTGTTATGCAACTGTAGCAAATGCCCTACCCTAGGGTAGGAAATGTTGTATAATGCCTGACAAATATCCAGGGGAAAGGGAAGATGGATAGGCTCGGAACTGATAGAGCCATCACCGACACATTTCCACTAAATAAACAACTAAACCAAATTAAGGCACAAAACCAGGTAACAAGTATCAGTGATGGCGACATCTGTCTCAGAGAATACTGATTAAATATACATGAAATACATATCTGACTGGATTTGTCAAAAGGTGCCTGCAGAAATTCTGAAAACAAGCAAATTCTGCTGCCGTCAGAGAGTACAAAAGCCACCCTGCCCACCCCTGTGCTTTGGTCACACAACTGCCAATTACCCTCCCACTGTACACTGTGGGTTCCTTCTAGTTGGTGATCAAAAGCAAACTATCATTCAGCCCTACACTAGCTTAGGAAAAAATTGCCAAGACATCCTAGACTGTAAAGTCTTACTTAACGAGGCCACGTACTCTAACTGCAGTCAGTCTCAAAGCAACAACCCACCCAGCCCTGTGCTTTTGACACACAACCCAGAGCCACCCACCCACTGTTAAAACTGTCCCTGGGCTGCTTGGAAATGCAAGCCTTGATGGCAAGCCACATCCATTTTGAGCGGCCACAATTTTGAGCTACGCCCGTGCTGAAGCGAAAACTTTAGCGGCCACCTACTAGCGAATTCGTTAGATATCAAGGGCCAAACGACTGAAATTCAGTCAAAAATCAGTTGATGACACTCGATTTACTCGGCCTGGCTCACAGAATGCCATGCTGGAGAGAAACGCGCAGATATCTGACTGGATTTGTCAAAAGGTGCCTGCAGAATTTCTGAGAACAAGCAAATTCTGTTGCCGTCACAGAGTACGAAAGCCACCCTGCCCACTCCTATGCTTTGGTCACACAACTGCCAATCACCCACCCACTACACACTGTGGGTTCATTCTAATTAGAGATCAAAAGGAAACTATCATTCAGGCCTACACTAGCTTAGGTAAAAATGGCCAAGACATCCTACACTGCGAAGTCTCACTTAACGGGGCCACATACTCTAACTGCAGTCAGTCTCAAAGCAACAACCCACCCAGCCCTGTACTTTTGAAATACAACCCAGAGCCACCCACCCACCCACTGTTAGAACTGTCCCTGGGCTGCTTGGAAATGCAAGCCTTGATGGCAAGCCCCCTCCATTTTGAGCGGCCACAAGGGCTTGAGAAAACTTTAGCGGCCATTTTCTAGCGAATTCGCTCAGATATATTAACAAGCAAATGGAGCCACAAGACATAAAAGAGCACTAATTAATGAATTATTATGACACATTGTTTCTTTATTTCAGGGAAATCATATTTTATATTTTAACATCTACAAATCAAATATCTAACAATCTGACTATCCCTAACAACAGTTCCAAAAAGTGGAAAGAAAGGCTGGTTGCGAATTTAACCTTGCATTGTAAGCTTTATATCATTCAGTGCTAATTAAAAAAATACTTAATAGTTATTGGTAAGCTACTGACTAGAGTTAACTAAAACAGAGTGGTTTTCCACATATTACCTCAGTTTTGTTTTACTACATTCTATAATAGGTTAAAAAAATTTCAGACTATCTATTCAGTTTTCTAAAGCGTCAAATATATCCCAGGAAAAAATCCACATGGCCATGGCTGACCTTGACAAAACAGATTGCGCAGAGTGTAACATATAGAGCTGACGTGGTACTATATGACACAGTTCCTAAATAACCTTTGTCCTTTCCTGTCCTCCTGGTTTGTATTGACCTTGCTAGTTAAAATATTACACCTTTAGTATCAGGTTTTTTTATGGGAAACTGCTAACCGCAAACCGCAAACCGCAAAATGTCACGTGACCACGGCCTTGCGGTCACGTTTGCAGTTTGCAGTTCACGTTTGAACCGCAGGAAGGGCTTCCAGCGGTAAGTGATTTACGGCAAGGTTTTTTGCCACAAAAATTGTACAGCCTCGCGTTTAAAGGTATGAACTAGCTTTTTATATCTGTTTGCGATGTGTTTGTTGGATTTTTGATCTCGAATCAATGAATTATTGCTGATTTTTGGGCGATTAAAGTGATACACTTCGACTTGATGAAAATAACATGGCGGCCCTAAACAATGATCATGAACGCGTAGTTCAAATTAATTTTATATTCCTTTCTGCCCTATTCAACAAAGGAAAGTATTCTGTTCCAATCCAGAGTTATTTTTTTCTATCTTGTTACTGAATTCATAACTTAACTCAGTCTCTGTTTAGTTCCTATTTTTAATGTATTACTCCGCGAATTTCATTTTATTGTGCTGATTTCGATTTCTTTGAGACTGGGGAGCCCAGGCTTCATAAAGCCTTCTGGTTTCTTCTGGGCTCCCTTGCAACATTACAATTCCCATATATATCCTTATATTGTATTATATTTTGGCTAAATAAAAATGAACTGAACTGAACTGAACGCCTTGCTAAAGTTTGAAATCTTGGCAACGCGAAACTGCAAACGCTCAAATGGGGTTTGGGGTTTGCGGTTTGTAGTTTGCCTGATGCTAAAGGTCTCGTTTAACTTGATACTTTTGTTTCCCTCGCAAAAATGTATAACATGAAACTCTTGCTTTCTCGAGAACAAACGGAAGATGTGCTTGTATCTTTTTCACAGCTGGAGATAAAAGACTGGGGATAATTGGAAAAAAGTTGAATATCGGATGAAGAAATGGAAGAGGAACGATTTGTTTTATTTAACATGCAAATTTCTTTTCAGCGATAAACAAGGACGAATCTAATTGTAACGGAACAGCGCTTTCTGTTACCAACTTTGGTTTAAGAATAAAACCTTTTAAATTTACTTTGTCTGATATTGATAAATACAGCTTAGGAGAGTTCTCTTCTACTTTAGGTCCATTGTATCGAATATTAAATTTACCATAGTTTGTTCGAATTTTTGGAACATAAAAAAGTTGTTCTAGTTGCAAAGCGAGTGTTGACATTATGCTTATCTGAAGTTTTAATAAAAAATGAGTCGAAAATCTTTGGCAATTTGCCAATAAAGAATTGTGCATGAAGTAAAGAGTTTGAAGTTTAATATGATCTTGAAGTTTTAGGAGATTAAGTTCAGAAAACAAAGGACTTGTATGAGTATCAAAATCAGAAAAGGTAATTAGCACTATAAAGGTGCGAAGGCTGTGCAAGAGTAGGCTTACAAAACAGAACATTCCACTCTGTCAGTTTTTAGCACTTTGCAGGCTGGGCAGTTAGGACCATTATCTGGACCACAGTAGCCATCATGACCTTCATACTGAACACCAAAGTACCGACCACAATAAAGCTTCTC
>CM042751.1:16623384-16647165 GCA_022496165.2 Catalaphyllia jardinei | reverse complement strand
CGCATGATATCATGAATTATCAAAACCTCGTGTCTGTATTATCTGCCTCAGCCTTTGGCTTCGGCAGATAACACAGACCTCGGTTTTGATAATTCATGATATCATGCTCAACCTCATCCAATAATCGTTTATTGTGTTGCCACAAGGGACAAAAAGAGCAATAAACCTATTAATCAAACTCGAGAAACATAAGCTTAACCAAATTGATGGAAGAAACATAAGAACCTCTCTACAGAAACGTGTAGCTTTCTCAAAGGAAAACTACGGCGTCTCCGAAGAAAAAAGCGGACGTGGGTGATAAGAAGCAACATACGCTCTACTTACAAATAGTTTTAATCAAACAACCGGGCCCAGCGCCACAATATTAAATGCAAGTAAGCAACATTTCACGCAAAAATTCTTATTTTCCACATTTTGTCCCTTGAAAGCAAATATCGTGCATGCATAAGCACATGGCAAACAATATAGATGTCAACATTAACAGGACAGCGGATTGGTTCTTTTGAAACAAAGGCTATAACCACCAGTGAACTGAAGTGGTCTGTCCATTGAGCAGTTGTTCGTGGGGAATTTCCGGAAACTTTTTGTTCCATTCGAATTTAGACCGGAATTTCCTGAAGTCGAATGGAACGCGCCCTAAAATTTTGACAGCTACGCAAAAATAAATAAACATACATATTCTTTGGTTTCCAATTTCAGTTATCAATAGTGCAATAAGTAATTCTTCATTCTTACGTATCACATTTTTGGCAAACAGCCAGCAAAAAGACGTGGACATTTATAGGAAGTTTTCCCTGTTAGCCGGCGAAGAAGTCGGCATTTTTAGTTCGAAAACAACTTCAACGCTCGTTCTGATCTTTAGATGACCCAGTTTGAGTACATAAAGAACTCGTCAGATTTCAACGAAAGTACTTGAAAGCAGAAGTAAATTTCTGACCATAAAACAGTTTTAAACTTCCTGAGGGTCTGAAGTTGCTGTAATCAAACAATTTTGGTTGAGATCAACCAGTGGCTATTTTGAGAAGGAAACAAACTTTGAATTGGTGGAAATGTTAGTCCAAAAATCTAGCCAATCAAATCATGTTTCCTGAGCTACTTTTTCCACTGTGCCGGCCAAGAGGAGCAGCGGCTCAGGAAAAGAGAAGGGAGAGAGGAAAAACTGCGCGACAAGGAGCGTCTGGGTTTCAGGTTTTGATTGGCTAGACCCTAGCTAGGTAGAATGGACCTCACAAATCTGTTAGAAGGTAAGACACTCAAAAACACGGCGATATCCAGAAAGACAGTTTTTTCATTCCCTCCAAGCCAATACTTTAGAGATGACGATGCTCACTACTATTCAGTGGCTTTCAATTGGCCCCAACACTACTAGCAATCTATGCTAAAATGTTTAATAAAAAGACGCGTGCCGAAAAACAATGCTAAGGTAGATGTGCGAGATGTGAGGATGCAAAACGGTTCAGTGTTATTTTTAAGCTACAATTGTCTCCTCCAATCGATTTTTTTAGGCCTGGCTAGGCATCTCAAGGTTTTCATGGCGGTTTACTGGTGGAAAAGAAATAAAAATGCTGAAGAGATAAACATGAAGCAAATTAAAAGTTGTTTTAACCTTTGCAACGTTTTTCTTTTCCCATTATTAGATTACATTTATCCCAAATACCCGGTGACCTTCACCTATAACAGGTTCTTTCCGTAAACGCAAGGCTCGAAAAAACTCCGTCTGCTGGTCCGGGGCAAGTACATTTTCCTCTCGGGCAAGTAACCTTCTCTCCTCACTTTGCACACAGGCAAGAATCCAGGCAAGCAGTCTGCCAACTAAATTTTTGAGAACGATCTTAAAAGGAGTAAATTCTGGCGCATGGAAAGTATTTAAATTAGGGCATTGTTTTGTTGATCGCATGGCATGTGTTTGTCACAGTTCAGAAATGGTTACCTAGCATGTGGTCAAAATCTGCCCTGATCAAAGTCTATTCTATGACTAAAAAATTGTGACCAGAACGAAAATGCTGTATTTCAGAAGTTTTTTGCCGGGATTTTTTGTGAGCATTTACTAATTTCGCTGTGAAAAAACAAGCTCGACATAATTGTATCACTGACAGCTGTAGAAGCTGCCGTACGTGAAAAGTCGTATATTTATACTTCAAAAGCGAATCCCTTGCTAGAAACTGAAAACTCTGAGTGTTGACCTTCCGCGAAACATACAAAGTTTCTAACTGAAATATAAGCTTACTTATGGCACTTCCACAGACTATTCCAAAAAAAATTATTTAGCAAGTCATCCTAAAATTTGACGAAGAAAAGTTTTTCATCCAAATGAAGACGTTTCAAATGAAGACGTTTTCTCTCGACTGAAACTTTTTTTGAACCACCTAAAAGAAAAAAATATGCACTTGCTGCTTTACAAAATCAACACGGTGCCTGTTTCAAAACTGAAAAGGAGAAACAAAATTGTTTTTGTTCTACTTATTTTTAATTTTATGTGCTTCCCTTCAAAGCGATTTTTTTGAAGTTAGGCAAGACGCAGTTTAACATTCAAGGAGTCGCACACAACTCTGTTCCACGGATTGAAAACTTTGATTCGTGGAACTTTTAAGATACCCAGAACATAATTCAGGAAACAGCAAATAAAACTGATCAAAACTAAGATAACAAGCAAGTCAGACAGGTTATTACATTCGAACACGCCAGTGTATAACTTTCATTTCTGGGTTCATGAATTATTAATAAATCTGAAAAAATTGGGCAAGTGGGGAAGTGTGATTTTGTGAAACAGTGCCCCCGGGCAAGCAATATTTTGGTCGTGGGTTCGATTCCCACCGAGGTCAAAAGATTTTTTCTTTACCTCGTGTGGTTCCCTGATTCCCTTTACTAGGGCTAACGCCCAGTGGGTTATTCACGGGTTAAATTAGCACTAAAATTTACACTTCAGAGTTAATTCTCTGTTACTTCATTAATATTTGAGAGTTACTTGCTGAAAGGGCAAGCCGGAATAACGAATTCAAATATTTTTTCGAGCCTTGTATACGTATCACATCGATAGTTACCATCAGTACTAAAATATAAATACACAATAGCCTCTATATGAGGTGAAAATATATCAATTGCCTCCATTTGGGGCGAAATTTGTCCGCGGACATTAGGGAGCTAAAACAAACCACGACGATGACGATGACAACGAGATCGTCGCCAAATAAAAGGTTAACTAACAAAACAATAGCTGTGCATGTGCATTATAAATCTTAAGTCTAATGAAATATGCCCGTTTCATTTTCGTGAAATTAAGTTCCCGCGAAAATAAGTAGTATTATTATTCATTCAAAATATAGCCCCATTTCTGATTGGTTTAAAATATTTTGAATAAATAATACAGCAATTATTCAATTCGGCTTTCGTAGGATATTAAGAATTCTGCAGATCTGGAAGGGTGTTACCTTGATCTGCAGAATTCTTTATACCCTACCTGAAGCCTAATTCAATAATCGCTTAATATTGTAATTGATGTTTGAATTCTGATGACCTCAGAGGGAGACCATCAGGAGTACATTGCTGTGCATATCAAAGGAACGTTCTCAACTCTCACCATCCCTTCATCTTGCACGGCGCTTTTAAACTTTCACAGCGAGATCATTTCTTGCTCAATTAGCAGGATGAACACTTTAAATTTTTGCAGGAGCCCATCGCATCATGTTAGAAAGGCAATTATTATGGCATGGCAGCGAGGGAAGAGTTTTTAAGAGTTGAAACATAAAAAGTTTGGGTATGAATCATGATGGCATACTCCACCACGGCTCCCTGCACATCTACTGTTGACCAATCAGAAACGAGCAAATGTCCCACACTAATTCTCAATACTACGATCACATGACTCTTTTGATTTGGTTTCCTAGCATCTTAAAAATGCTGTAGAGTTACTTTACACAGTAGGAAGAATTTCACATGCGTGGTACTCACAGGCAAAAAGCATCCAATGTCCACTTAGTCAGTGTTACTTCATGGGATGTTCTTCTTCCCATAGCACACTCTACACTTTCATTGCCACTCATTCCCAATGTATCATGTAATAAACACATGGTTAAAAAGGCACATGTGTTTCTCCTAGAGTACAAAATGTAAAAATCAGCTAAACAGCACCTTTGTTCCCTAGAACAAAAGGTCACTACAACTCAAAGAGCTGGAGCCTACACTTTTTCAGGAGTGGCAAAGTAAACCCGTTTCAGAAGTGAAGAAGTGTCTATGTGGGCAGCCAGGTTTCATGGAAGGCTGGTGCTTCACTTGGTTTGACCTCTTAGAAGTAGGAGTAAGCAAGTACTCCTACTTGATAGGATTCTAGTTCATCACAAGGTTACCTCCAGCATTTTTGTTATCACCCCAATAATAATTTTTGGTAAACCAAGGTACAGTGAGATTAAAGTCCAATATCATGCGCAACAAAACAGCACAAAGAGCCAGGGCTCTAACCTGGATCTTAAGATCCACAGAACAACAAAGGACATTGCCTCTCTCTCTATCTCTCCATTTTATGTACAAAGCAAAAATAAATGGTTTTTTGTTGTTGTTGTTGTTGTATCTCTGACCTTAATTCTGTTATTAATGACAAAGCCATCCAATCTGCATTCTCAGAGGAGTTTTCACTTGAGTGTCAAAAGTAATTTGATTGATATGCCACCAAAACCAATAACAATGTGCTTGTACATTTTTTCCATGCTTTGCATCAGCGTCCTATATTTTGATTGGTTTACTGCCCAGGTTGTTTGTGTCCTTTGTGACTCAGCAGAGTCATAACTTTGGTTTTGGTTTTGTGACAATACTCTTTATTGTACTTAAACTTACTTGTCATCCTGTTGCAAATCAAAAGAGTAGTCCCCCTCCAGCTCAGAATACCCAAGAACCCTGCATAAGAGTCAACATTGAAAACAAAAGTCAACATTGTCCAAATAATATTCCTTTTAACACTTGTTCAATCCATATATTCCTCACCTCCCAATTCCTGTCTGAAAATTTCCTCCAACCAGAAGAGCAACATGAGATTTCAATGGTAAAATCTGTACATTTACAAATTCTTCTCCACCATCCTACAATTACAAGACAATTTCTTATGAACAATTATGTTACTTAGTTATACAAAAATCAACCAGCAGTCCATTCAACAGGTTGTATTCGTCTATCTTTAAGTCTCTTAAACTTAAGTCCTTGTTTCTTTTAAGGATAATTCATCAACAAGAGAAACACCTATATGTTGTATTACAAGAATGAACTTTTGCACCCAACACCTGTATTTTTACTGCACCTTTCCAAATGTTGAGCTCTTGAGACCATAGACCTTATTCCAAAATAGCTGCCATTTTAGTATTCTTTTGTTTCCTTGTAAATTAGCCCTTGTCTCGTTTAAGGGAAAATATTCTTTTGAATTTCAAGTTTAAGAACGAGGCAAAAAGTGCTAATTTTCAAGTAAACAAAAGAACACTTCAGTGGTGGCCATTTTGGAATAAGGTGAATTGAGAGTTGCTCGACAAAATTTTGTCTCCACAACCGATAAGCCAGTGTTCATTTAAGTAGAAAAGTATGTCCCCTCTTGGTAGTTTGTACAAATTAAAGCTCTGATCATTGCATCATTTTTAATAGGTAAACTAAATAAACTACAAGTCAAATAATAAAGGTATCAAATGTTTTCTTACAGTGGGAAGACTCCATTTGTGAAACACAGTCCATTGTAACCCAGGTACAACTGTCCAGACCACAACCAAATGAGCCAGACATACTGCTAAAATATCTCTCTTTGTCTTTGGAAATGGCACATCCTTCTCTGCAGATGACTCATAAGATGACAGAGAAACAGACCTCACTTTATTATTCTCACCCTCTATATGATGCTGTTGAAAAATAAAGGAGCCACATAAAACATTGGTTTCCAACTCTTAAGATTGTTCATGCTAAACAATGACATTATACACAAATGGAATAACCAAATATTTATAATATTATTTTTTGGTCCTTACATATTGCAAGCAGACAGGACATGAATTTTCTAAGAGATATTGTCAAAGTTTTAGTCATTTTGGTACTTGGTCATGTTGTTTGATCATAAAGTAAATTCAGTTGGAAAATTTTGCATACTTAGTTCGACAATGCTCTGAACCCAGACTGCTCAATCTGGAATCTAGCACCCTAACTGTAAAGACAAAGTGCTTCCACACTAGAAACCGGATGTTTCAAAGGTAGATCTCACCACTGCATATTATATCTATGTTGGAAAGGAAGATGAAAGTGGCATGAAAAAATCTGGGATGAATAGTACATGAGGTATACCTGTAAGCAAGCCATCATCAGCACAGGAGAAAGCTCTGACTGATCCTCAGGTGATGTCATACATGATAACTGTGAGGTCTCTAGTGGTTCCTTCATTTTCCCATGTGGAGTAGCTTGATCACCTATCTTTGGTTCAGGATCGGATGGACTTGATCTCTTTTCAGTCGAGTCAAAGGACTCCCTTTGGTCATTAACATATAATTGCTCTGGGTTTTTTTGAATTCCTACATTGACTTCCAAATGAAATTCTGTGCCATAGATTTTGTGAATATTGTCTGTATTTGAACTATCAAAATTAGAATCTCCCTCATTTGAAAACGCATTAATCTCTTGGTGTCTTCTAGAGTCACACTGCAGTGTGTTAATTAATAAACTCCCATTGTTGTCAGAAGTACTTTTATAGACTGGCTTGCCCTGTTCATTGCCCAAATCATGTTGTTCATGGACACCAGTGCTGAAATTATTTTTCTTTTTAATGCTGATGGTTTGTTGAACAGCTTTAACACAACATGTTTCAAGCTGACTTCTGTCATAATGACCTGATTCCACATCTGCCTCAGGAGCAAAGTCTGTTTGTCTTGACATATTCTCCAGTGGTTGTACCTTTGGCAAAACATTGCAATTTTTTACTGGTTCTATTTGCAAGAATTGATCATGTTGTTGGTGTTCAGAACTTGACAGAAAGTTGTTCACAGTACACTCTGACTGCTTAATGCATTCTAAATTTACAGGCGTGGAAAGGACCTGCAATTTATTGGTTCCTTTTCCTTCTAAAGTGTTTTCAGCTGAGTTGGCCTCCACTTGCATTGAACAAGCTGTAGTAGAACATGCAGACTTTGTCAAAGAATGAGAACAGCCTTCCTTCATTTCTTCCTCACACTTTGATTCTGCCAAAATGTGATGTTCTTCAGTTACTTTCTCTGATTTGCCATTTGCCACTCTATTAATCCTCTCAACTGGCAAAGATCCTTTGATCTTTGCAAGCTTCAACTTTGCAAACTCATTATCGGGTAACGAAAAGTCCACTATAGCACTCAAGAAACCACCATTTTTTGTCTGCTCTAAGGAAAGTCTTGGAAAAACAAAATCTTCAGCTGTTATTTTTTCAGCTAAATTATTACATGAAGTAGTATCTGAGTCAACATTACATTTTGTTATTTTGTCTTTGCTGCAAGAGGGGATTTCTTTCTTTGTTCTTGGGTGTTTTGATCTTGCTCTTTTTGTTTTCCTTGGTTGGCTATTATCCTGGAAAACAACTGTTTGGCTCCCAACGTTAGGTATTGATAGCAGCCTAGGAGATCTCCTTGGAAACTCCTCTTCGAAAAAATGCAACCACCGCCAGTTTTGTGGAGAAACATTTTCACTTTCCAGTACAGAATGGGCATCATCCTTTTCAAAGGAATCTTTCACCTTTACAGAGGCTTTACCATTAACTGAAACTAAGCCTTCCTTACTCAAGATACCCTCAGACGTATGGTCTGGATAATGATTGTCTTCCATAACTTTAGTATCCACAAGTATGCCTGGATTTTCCATATCCTCAGCAACAATAACTTCTGTAGCTGAATCACTGCACTCTTGACTGGTAGTCATCATTGGAATATCTATAGCAAGACCACAACGACCTACAACATCTGCTTTGTTCACAGTAGAGTCTTGACCATCCTCAGTCCTAGAGCAATCTCTGTGTTCAGCTCTAACCACACCAATATCAGGTTTCCTTTCCTTCTTAGTCAATAGCGAAGAGCCACTAGATGAATTTACCCAGTTCCTATCAGCTGTAATAGAGTTGTGCCAGTTGCTTTCAGGATACCCCTGCAATTGTTCTGTGTATGTTTGTGGTTTAGTCTCTCCTCCTGTTAGTGTAGATTTCCTTCTACACCTTTCCTTGGGTCTACTGCTTTCCTCGTCTTCATTGCAACTTTTCTCTAAGTATACTTGTCTACTGGAATCTACGGTGTCCTTGAAGGTCACACTTTTACAGAGCCGTTTTTTGTGACATGATAAGGGACTTGATTTCCTAACATCAGGGGAGAAGACCTTCTCAGACAGAGGTGTATTACACCTGCTCTGAGCTTCCACGCTATGATCAGTGTTGTCATCTTTAACTGCAAACTCATGAAATGTTCGCCTCCTTTGCTTGCTTTTTTCAGCTCTCTGCAGAAAGGAGAGTTGTAAATGGGTTATGGGTTATGACTAACAATGGTTAAACTAAACCCATTGGAAATCCCTGTAGGTGGACACCTCTTATTGTGTATTCCATCAAAGGTGAATAACTATATTAAGCAGACATATAAATTTTAATTGCTGGCACAGAGAGTGAGCCTGAAGGGAACAAACAAAAGTAGCCCTCTAATCTGGAGAAGGTCATATTATAGGGCTCTTGAAAACATTTTGCAAAATGCAAGGAATTGTGGTAGCGGTACGATCAAAGGTGCAAGGAATTGTAAATACATGTACATGTGCAAATGGAAAAATTAGCATGCCCCGCTTTCCATAACTCATGTTAAAGAATGTTTGGAGATGAGGTTTTTACAGCTGTGTAATTGCTGCTTTTATGCTTGTTGCTGGTTTTTTATGCTTTTGTTATCTTTTATTGCTGTGTATTGAGTGAGCCTGGACAACAGAAGCATCAGTGTAACAGAAACAAAGACATTAGTAGGTCTAAGGCACCTGCCGTGATAGAGAGCCAAGTCAGTTTTCAAAATTTCATCGTTTGCTTACCATAAACATTAAAACTCTCAAAACTAGATTTGTAGTTCAGTAAACCAGTTCTAATCACTCCTGAAAAAGGTTTGATGTTGTGTTGTACTATTGAGGATGCTTAATTGTGTAAAAGTAAAATTTTGATTTATAACCAGGCAACTGTTACTGTTATAAAGGGCTAACCCGTATACGACCGCTCTCATGTGGCTTTGATAGCTCACTTGGGAGAGCACTGCACTGGCATCGCAGAGGTCATGGGTTTGAATCCCGCTCAGAGCCTGAATTTTTTCAGGTCTCTGTTCTAGTAGTGTTGCGGCCGCACTTGCATTAATGACTGTCATCACTCAATTGCTACTATGAACAAAATTAATTTTGCTCTTTACTATACTTGGGCCAAGTATAATGTCCACATATAAAGGGCTAACCCGTATACAACTGCTCTCATGTGGCTTTGATAGCTCACTTGGGAGAGCACTGCAACAGCATCGCAGAGGTTGTGGGTTCCAATCCTGCTCAGAACCTCAATTTTTTCAGGTCTGTTCTAGCAGTGTTGCGGCCACACTTGCATTAATGACTGTCATCACTCAATTGCTACTATGTGTCACCGAGGCAGGTTCCGATGTAGTTATTTGAACGAGACAGACTTGTAGCCACAATAAAACTTATTTTTGCAGGAATTTACAAGAAGCGAAAGAAAAAGGGTGACTGCAAGCAAATCCTCAGTAAAATAAGTCACCAACTTGAGGTAACAGGGAGTTGAACTTTCCTTGACCAAGAGGTCCTGAGCTTGTAAGTGCAGGTCTTAAACACTTTGAACTACTGAATTTAACTAGCTAACTGCACTTCTCTTATAAGGAATCGAACAATAACAGGAAATTCCTATGATTTTGGTGCAAGGAGTGGTTGTGTGACATAAAGGAAATTTATGATGCAAATCCTGTGTGTAGGCTGATTTGATTAAGAAAGGGAAATAACTCCTAACACTGTGGGTTGTTTTGTTTAGCACAGGAAATAGTTTCTACAGATGTAATTCTAAAACTATGACAAAAATATTTGCATTATTATGCATTAAATTGTGAACATGGTCAGATATGGACAAAATAAATTTTGCTCTTTACTATAATTGGGCTAAGTATAATGTCCACATATAAAGGGCTAACCCATATACGACCGCTCTTATGTGGCTTTGATAGCTCAGTTGGGAGAGTACTGCACCGGTATCGCAGAGGTTGTGGGTTCGAATCCTGCTCAGAGCCTGAATTTTTTCAGGTCTCTGTTCACTATTGTTGCGGCCGCACTTGCATATATTGCCGTCATCACTCAATTGCTACTATAGACAAAATTAATTTCACTTTGTGCTTTGACAGTTTGAAGCAGAGTTCCTTATAACCATTAGGTGTTATTTGTGATCTGTTGAAGTTAATATTTTTTTAAAAGTCACAGATTTTACCAGTACTATTTATATATTTTATCTGCATAGCTTTTTTCAACATTTTGGAAATCACCCAAGGGAAGAATACAGTTCAATCATATCCATCACAAAAATTATGGCTTGTTGTTAGAAACCTTGCAACAATGCTATTTAATTCCTCTGAGAAGTTTCTGGAAACTCCAGGCATACTTGTATGTGAGCGTAAGTTTCCTCAGTAAGAGAACAATGGAAATCTTTATGTAATGAGGTTTAGTGCTGCATGCAGCCAAGTGTTGTAATCCAAGATCGAAGTTAAATAAACCAGTTTGTTACTGCTACAAACAATCTTGAGTTCTGTATTGGAATAACCCTTAGCCTGCGAAAACAGCCATCCTTCTTCGCTTCTGGCCCGAGTGGTGTTTTGCGTGAAGGACATCTGCGATTCACAGCTGAAAATTCCATACTCATGACAAAAATCTGTCCCGCATCTGGTCATGAGCGCTGATTGGTTCAATCGGTAATAGTGCATAATTAAGTCCGTAAATATGCAGGACAGTGAGAATACTCACCAAAACAAATCTGGCGCCTTGTAATTGTAGCGGTGGTTTGTGTAAATTGGGGTTTACAAGTCTACATGACTTTGACGGTTTGTGACATCCTTACATTTGCCATTCTCTGTTCGGTTACTCAACCTTTTTGTCGCTTCACTCATGTTTATGAAGAGCACTCCATGCTGTGTTGTAAGGAGTAATTTTAAGAAGAGTTGAGCCATTAGACTGTGCCATGGCAAATTTTTAGAGGTCATAAGTGTACATGATTTCCGCTGTTATCTGCGTGTTACTTTGTGGGTTTTGACACCTCCAAAAACAGTGAATAGAACTGTTTGAGAGTACAGAACTGATAATTTCATTTGCCCTCGTACCTTTTTCTTCAGAGATGCTGTAGCTTTACTTCGAGAATGCTATACACCAACTTGTCTAGTGAAATCTAATTTTTCTTTCAGCTGTCTGATCGAGCTTACGTTTTTCAAGCTTGATGTAACAACATGAATCAAATGCAACTGTCGACATGCAAGTCTGTTGAATGTGTCTTTGTTTGGCTTAGTCAAGACCATGGTTTCGATCCTCCATGCGGTTCTCATCAGTTACCGGTATTTCTAAAATACTCTGTACCTCTGAAGTTGCTAGCATAACTCGTTCATTTGTGAGAATGTAAGACATTTGCGGCTTGGCACAAACCTTTCGGGACTGCAAATGATGATTAATTCAAATTATAAAGTTCACGCTTACGTCATCAGTATGGAATTTTCTGCGGTAAATCACGGACGTCCTTCACGCGAAACGCCACTTGGGCCAGGAGCAAAGAAGGACGGCTGTTTTTGCAGGCTAAATAACCCTACCCTACATGGACACTCCTTGTATCCTTCTTCACTTCTGCAGCATTTTGTAGCATTAGGTAAACTAGTCTATTATATAGCTGATTGCTGATAAGAGTTCCACTTTTGAATGCTTACACCATGATTTGCACTGGAGATGTGGATAATGTGCAATACAATAATGGATTATGTACAAAAATAGAGAGCAAATTGACCTGAAGTTTTTTCAAAGCCTTGGCATGTTTCCTTTCCAGTTCTATCAGCCGCTGCCTTATGACCTATAAAGATAGAGAAGCTAAAAATTAGCAGTGACACCCTTGCATAAGTAATGAATAATGTTAATTTTACCTCCATTTCATAATCAGCTGTGGTACAGAAACTCGTATATAAAATTGACATTTTGCTTGCAAGAAAATACAAAGGAAATGTAACACTCAGAAATGATTCAGTGATTGTCAGTCAAGTAGCACACTTATTTGTATATGGGCAAGGTTTACAGTCAACCCTCTCTTAACGGACACTCTATAAGACGGACACCTGGTGCTGGTCCCGTCCATTTCTCAGTCATTTTACTACAACCAAACTCTCCATAAGACGGACAACGGACACTTTGAAATGGTCAACAGACACTTGTGGGGTGCAGAATGTGACCGCAAATTACGATTTAGGAAAGAAAAATCCTTAAATCACCAACTACGTGACTCTTTTTAACACCAGACATTTAATTGACAGCTCTTATCTTATCAGCAGAATACACACAGTTCAGTTAAAATTAAATCAGTCACCATTTTGTCCCATTCAAAAAATAACTTGGAGGTGACAACTGAACTGTAACAGCACATTGAGGATTTTAAACTGTTGCACCTGAAACAATTCAAGCTCACGGATTTCTTTTCTTCTTAAGGGCGTTCACGCCCATTGCTACTACGCATCATTGGGCACGCGTATTCATTGGGCATGCACATGTCACGTCATTTTCAAATGCGCACATTGAGTCGAAAAATCAATAAAATATAGAGCTGATGGCCCTTGCGTTAACATTGTGTGGGAACATTTTTGTTGGATGCTCAGTGACCCCCACTTTTATTTATGGCAGATCACTTCCTTTTCTAATATTCTTTCCGTTATACCCCCTCTCTACGTGAGAAGTCTTAATTATTTCTCATATACTATTCAAATAGGCTCGATTTGGTACATGGATACAGGTGTGCATGACTTAGAAGCTGTATTTTTTAAGGCTCATTCTAGCTGATTTAATGACATATGTAGCAAAGATCTATCAAATAGGCTATATATGCTGTGTTAAACACACATAATTTAGATATGATTCTTCAACTTAAATATATGCAGATAGTAATGAATCTGGCCAGAATCGCCTTGAATGACTAGAAATCCTAGAAATGCTATGGTGTGTGCTATGCCTTATCTTCAACCATTTTCTACCTGCAGTCAAAGTTTTAACAAAATCGATATGTGGGAAGTTTTTGGGCGTGAACGTCCTTAAGTGCATGCCCACCAAAGCCATTACTGTTAAAAGCTTGCTTTCACCAATTGTTTTTTAAAAAAATCATATCTTTTTAGACTTGGTGCAACAAAAGACAGTTGTCCAGAGTCATAAGATGGTTATGTTACCGTTTGCAGAATGTACTGTTCACTGTTTGGACTCTAGTTAACCTGTTTGATTGTAATACGACAAGAGATTCACTGATTTCACAAATATGTTTTTGTTCCAGTTTGTAGGTTTGGTTCAAGTAAATAACTTAAAACAAACTTTAAACAGACTCGTATTCACCGTGCACAGCTTCAGCATCATCATCTTAAAATACCTGGGGTCATGTTACGTCGACTTTCTATCAGCCGGACACCTCTCTAAGACGGACAGCTGAAGCCTGTACCAATAGTGTCCATCTAAGAGAGAGTCAACTGTATTTCCATAATGCCTTTTTACATTTTTAGGGTCAACCAAGAAAAGATAACCTCACCCAATATGAGAGTTCTCCAGGATTTTGATTTTCATAGGTTATATCCAGGGCTGTCAAAAAGGGCCGGTAGCCGGCCAAAACAGCCGGCTACTGGCCAAACTTTGGCCGGCTACTTTTGTCACACTTTACTGTTAATTTTAGCATGAAAATTAAAATAAGGAAAAGATCCAACAAAAATAATTGTGATACATCCGTCTAAAACGTCTGAGTAGAAATAAAGGTGCATTTCAGGAGTTTCAAACGTGTTTACCTTTGCCACGTGCGTTGATCTAAGGGTTGTGAAACGCCTGCAACCTTTTTACAGAACTGGATCCAGCAAGAAACCAGCTTAAAATAATGAAAAGATCCCGCAAAAATAATTGTAAAACATCCTGCTCAAAAGTCTAAGTAAAGGCACATTTTAGGGGTTTTAAACGTGTTAACCTCCCCTAGGAAACTTGAGCCTTCAGCGCTTAAAAAGCAGGCTGCCGCCTACTTTGCCAGTGGGGACGTCTACTTCAAAACTTATTGAGAGCCCTGTATATCCCTGGGTAAACCCTTCATTTACTTTTTAAATGTTTAACTTTTCGTAACAATTAGTTGTGAAAAGTTAAATAATAGAAACGTACTCAAGATTGCTAAAATATGACAGTATTACCATGCGAAATAAGCTCTGAGGAAAGATTTCCATAAAGTCCCATGGGTTAAATTGCAGAATACCCTGCCAATTATTTGCATCTCCTTGAATAAGAATAGCAACTATTGTTATATACTTTGTTCTTCAAAGAACACCGACACATGAAATGGCTAGGCCGGGTAGTCTACAGTCGCTCCGTCCCATGATTATAAAATATACATACAGTTTACTTCAAAGTAACATTATCCTCAATACATGAATGGATGAATGGAAATCAAGGATCGTTTATGTTCATAGTTATGGTGACTACCTTATTCGTACTAATTTTCGCAAGGCTTTAATTTCGCGATTTTCGCAAGTTGTAAAAAATCGCAAAATTAAAGACTCGCTACAATTAGGATCCGCGAAAATTAGGATCCGCGAAAATTAAACAAGCAAAAATTAACACACTTCTATAATAATTGCTTTAATCAATGATTACCTACGTTTATAGATATAGCTACATGGTAATTGTCATCAGTCTATTTATCTTCTACTTCAGCACTTTCGTCATATGAATCACTCATTTCTTCTTCTTGTACCTTTTGCTCTTTTAAAACATCTTTTGTGCAGTCATTAAAATGTCCATTTAGGTCAGGCTCTTTATAATTAGGCCAACACAAGCTCTTTGTATTTGTCAGTAATAATTCATTAAAAAACGGTTTTCTAAGTCTGTCTTTTGTCAATTTTCGCGAAATTAAATGCCCTAAATTTATCATTTTTTGCAAAATCGCGAAAATTGATGCTCGCGAAATATTCGTGTTCCAAATTCGCGAAATTAAGTGCCCACGAAAATTAGTACGAATAAGGTACATAGAAATCTTGTCGACCACAATAAAAACCACAGCACATCTAAGACTTCTTTGAAGCCTAAGATTCATGAATCTCTTGTTGCCTTCTTTGTAATTTCATGTGAAGAATTTAAAACCACTCTTCAGGGTGATATTGGCGTATGTCTCAAATTAAACATTTTCCAGGCAAAGGTTTGCGTCCGAAAAAGACACCGCCATTACGGTGACAAAAAAACAAGGCAAAACCCTACACAAACTGCATTTGCACGATTTTAGACGTTTACTTACCGTGTCCTTTTCACTTATGCTCATGCTGTTTATAATAAAAGATTGTCTATACGCCTAAACAAAAGTGGCTTGTTCTGCTTGATCCACTTCGCTCGAGTGGGCCGCCATCTTTGCAAAATAATTTGTCTCGAATTTCGCGGGAACATGGGAAGCAATATCCCGGATAAGTCCCAGGCTTTTCAAAATGATAGGGCTGCAATGCGTGCAGAGAGTAGCGAACAACGTTTCCTTCACCTGGGACGATATTTGCTCCTGCCCTTTCCTCGACAGAAATATTTTTTGTCATTTTCACATTTTTATTCAAAATAAATACTATTACAATTAACGTGTTACAGCAACCATAGTTTGCACATGAACTAAATACAGTCTACAAGAGGCACGTTTAATTTGATAAACAAATACTTGTGGTACTACAACACTGATACCATTCATAGCTTTACCACTCATATCTTGAATATCTTGGGCATTGGGTAGGAACTCTTGGAAGTCTGTAAAACAACTTCCACAATCTAAAGTAAAAACAGGGGAATATTTATTTTCCAGGACTTCTAACAAGTCACATTACAATCAGTAGAATTGAACTCAATGTTTCAATGGCTCACATCAAAATAGCAGTTTAGTCATGTATTAATGTTTCTATAACCAGTTTCAAAAAGCCTGGCAAGTTTAAAGGGACTCTTTTTTTCACACAATATTTCCAACTGAATTTCATTTTACATACTTCAACAAGCTGCAATAGAGCTATATGCTATGAAGCATGTAAGATTATTTCTTTACTTTCTGCAGGTCGCTAGAATTTGCATTGAAAATGAAAATCTTTCATCATTGCAGAGAATCGTAAGCTTAACATTGCAACCATCGTCTTGTCTCTAACTGACTGGATGGTGCACGCTGTCAAATGTGCCAGTTTTATGATCCGTTATGTTGGGTTTAGCTTCATACGTACAAATTGTCACGCCATGGCGATGAGCCTCTTGAAAGTCACCTTTCAATCCAATGAAGTACACCTTGCTCGTTTCAGCGCCAAAGTTACGTGGGAAATAAATGGAAAGGTGCTCCACGTTTGAAAATCGTGCCACCTTGGGCGTGTACTCTAAACTACCATCGTGGTCTTCATTCAGTTCGAATGTTTGATCAGGCTGTGCATTTGCATCGTCAAAAGTCATAAACGGGCGATTTTTATAGAGTTTCATCTCTGAGGGGTGTTCGCCATTTTCACCGCCTATGACAACAATTCCTTTCAGTTTGACTTGACCAACAAAAGGAATGTTGAACAAAAGTTCCTCGTCCACGTCGCTTTCGACAAATTTAGTTGCATCTAAGCGTTCATCCCACGGTTTGAATACGTTTTTGGCTGAACCTTCCTCGGCTTCATTCAAGCACTGAAGCTTAAGGAGGTCTATCTTCTGGAAAAGATGGAACTGGGCGCCCCTCTCTGCTTCAGAATCGTCGTGTTCGTGTTCGTGATGCTCATGGCCACAACCCGCCATATTGAAAAACGCGGGAGACTTGAAATAACTCTTGCAATTGCTTACTTGGTATAAAAAGTAACGGAGTGTCCAATCTGAGATCGATAAGGCTTGGAAATGGCGAACAACGCCGCAATCGTTCTCTCTGTTTTAACGGCTGGTCTTGCCTTCGTTTACTATCGTTTACGCTGCTACTTTGCAGGAGGAATATGCAAGAATACGGTTTCGATGGAAGGGAAAACTGTGCTTATCACCGGAGCCAACACAGGTCTTGGTAAAGAAACGGCCCTGGAGCTTGCCAGACGCCGAGCAAGAGTGATTCTTGCTTGTAGAAGTCTTGATAGAGGACAGCAGGCTGCTGATGAAATCCGATCAAAGGTTAAAGATGCAGAAGTAGTTGTGAAAATTCTTGATCTGTCATCTCTAGAGTCTGTACGTAAATTTGCTAGTGATATTTTAAAGGAGGAGGAGAGGTTGGATGTCCTTATCAACAATGCAGGGGTATATATGGACCCCCCTGCACCAAAAACCCAAGATGGCTTTGAGATGCATTTTGGTGTGAATCATCTTGCTCACTTCGTACTGACAAACATGTTATTGAATCTGCTTGAGAAATCATCTCCAAGTAGGATTGTAGTAGTGGCATCCAGCTTGGCAAAAAGGGCTCGCATTGATTTTGATAACATTCATGGAGAAAAGAGTGGTGATAAGGCAACAACTCCAACAAAAAAGGATCGCATGAGAGGACCCTATTCTCAGAGTAAACTGGCGAACATGCTGTTCGCCCATGAGTTAAACAAAAGGCTTCCAGATGGTAATGCCTCCTCACATATACAGTCCAACCCATATTAAACAGCCACCGTGAGATAATGGTTTGACGCTGACTATTTTTTTGATGTTTCGTTGAGCGAAACATAAAAAAAAAATAGTCAGCATCAAACCATTATCTTACTATGTTAGCTTCTGACTACCACTACTTTATTTTTAAACGGCCACCCTCTGGGGACTAAATAGTAGCCCCTTATGAGGGTTAGCTGTTTAATAGAGGTAAAAACAATAGAAAAGCACTCATCAGGACTTTGATTAATGGCTGCTAAATAGGGGTGGCCATTGAATACATGTAGGTAGCTGCTTAATAGGGGTTCAACTGTACTTGTGAACAAGTGGTGTTCTTGTCTCAGAGCCAGTGAGTGTCGTTAGCTATAATCCTATATAGGAGTAGAAACTTCCTGTAATAAGTTGATCTCCCTGCATTCTTTTACAGGGCCATACCTAGGATTTTTTGTCTGCGGAGGCAAACTCCACAAAACCTTCACAGGGATCTCCCGTATACAGCCCAACAAAATCAAACACAATGTTAGAAAAAAAATTAGTTTTCCTGGCGGGGGCAACTGCCCCCCCTGCCCCCCTGCCCCTCCCCCCCCCCCGCTATGTACGGCCCTGTTTTATACCCTTAAGCCTGATTGTAGTATAAGAGATGGGGATCCCACCAGTAAAGAAATCAAGTGACTTTGTGAATAACAATGTAAATAAACCCCTGGGAAGGGGGGTGGAACTCCCATAAAAGGGCACAGGATACTCATTGTACCTTTCTAAAAGTGGTTTTGGTTCCTCTTTGAGTGTTCAACCTCAAAAGGTCCACAACAGGACCTTTTGCAGTACTGAGTAGGGTACTGAGCCAAAAAAATATATGACAGCCAAGGAGATTGTGTTGTTTTAGGACTGATACCTCTTTGGTGGGGGGGGGGGGAATTCAAGCCATGTCCACAAACAGAATCGTGATACCTCTTAAAAGTTCTTTTCAAAATTTTTGACAAGCATCCCATCCATTTAGAAATAGTCCCCCATCCCAAGGTAAACCTCTTTCATTGAGTACCAGTCTTGTCCCATGTAGACAAACTGCTGCAGACCAAAAACTGTCATAGCATTCTGTGTTAACTTACGGGGTATCAAACTATTTCAACCCCTTGCTATTATAAGATCTCAAACTTATATGGTCTTATATTCCCCTTAATGATACACAATTTTCAGACGGTATACATGTATATGGATTGAACACAGGGATTTGTCCAGAAATGCAGGCAATGGGGAAAGTGGCAATTTTGGCGAAATTTTGCCAAGGATGTTGACAAAATGATGATAAGAGCGAATAAATCAACCCAGCTACAAGGGCCACCAAAATGTTGGCGAATTTGGCGAAAGTGGCAATTTTGGCAAACAAATACAGTTTTTTCCGTTTCGCATGGGCAACATGCTTTACTGAAGAGGTAAACATATTATTTGCTTTCTGTTCCACACTCGGGCAACACACTTTAGAACGAGGGATGTATATATTGCTTTCTGTTCTTCTCAGGTTAATACTGCTTGGGCAACACGCTTTTAGAATGAGGGAAATATACATTGCTTTTTGTGCCACTTGGGTAACACTGGTCAGTAATTATCGATCACGATTTTAGAACAAGGAAATGACATTGTCTTGCTTTAGTTCCACTTGCCAAAATCGCCAAATTCGCCAACACGTTAGACCCATCTCTGGTGACGTAAATTGCGTAAAAATCACCAAATTTGCCAACACTTTAGACCAATCTCTGGCGATGTAAATTGCATAAAAATCACCAAATTCCCCAACATGTTAGACTCACCTCTGGTGATGTAATTTGCATAAAAATCGCCAAATTCGCCAACATGTTAGACTCATCTCTGGTGATTTAATTTGCATAAAAATCGCCAAAATTGTCAAATTCACCAACAGGTTAGACTCATCTCTGGTGATGTAATTTTCATAAAAATCGCCAAATTCGCCAACATGTTAGACTCATCTCTAGTGATTTAATTTGCATAAAAATCACCAAACTCGTCAAATTCACCAACATGTCAAACCCATCTCTGTTGATGTAATTTGCATAAAAATCGTCAGGTTGACTGGCAAAATTTCGTCAAATCTGCCATTTTCGTCACTGCCTGCATTTCTGGACATAAGTTTCAGTAGATCACTTCCTTTTCTGATTCTTCATTATACTAAAAAACAGAAAAAATCTGTATGTGGGAAGTTTTAATTATTTCTCATTTAGTATTGAAATAGGGTAAAATTGGTACATGGATACAGGTGTGTGTGACTTAGAAGTTGCATTTTTTTTAAGGCTAATTCTACTTGATTTAATGACATACCGGTATGTAGCAAAGATCTACGAAATAGGCTTATATGTGCTGTGTTAAAAACACATAACTTAGATATGATTCTTCAACTTAAATATATGCCAATAGTAATGAATCCGGCCAGAATCGCCTCGAGTGACTGGAAATCCTAGAAATGCTATGGTCTGTGAAACGAGTTTGGTGACCCCCAAACCTTTTTACGTTTTTAATGTAGTCTTATCATTTTCTACCTGCAGTCAAAGTTTTAAAAAAATCTGTACGTGTGAACTTTTTAGGCGCGAACATCCTTAATTGTAAAATAGTCGCCGTAAAAAAAAATTCAGTCACTAAAAAAGGTGAAGGGGAGGACACTTCATGACAAATTACACAAAGAGCTAATGGCCGAACGGCACGTTTTGCTACAGTAGGTTTATGCATTCATGTCGAGTTTCTGAACGACGAGAGGGGAAAAGAGAAAGACAGGTGATGCCGCCACTTGTATTATTAAATTTGCCCTATTATTGATAATTTTTCAAGTAATCTGTTGGTCGCCAATTGGCGACTTTCGCCAGAACTTTGGTCGCCAAATATTTTTTCCACTTGCCATGGCGACCAAAATGGTCGCACTTGGAGCGCTGTGTCAAGTGAGCCAAATAAATTTGTATAAAAAACAGTAAGAGGAATTGAGATATTGACCCATTTAGCAATAGGCCATTTTACAGTTTTGTACTTCAGGTTATCTGGGCTATGAAATGCAAGCGAGGCTTGAATTGACCTTGGGTTGATACAAAGCTCTCTGAGTTAGCATTTACACAACAAAAGCAGTGAGGTCTGTATTAAGACAAGGTCAACTCCAGCCTTTCTGCCATTCAGAGGCCAAGTCAATGAGCAGACAACTGTTAAATGGTCTATTCAGCAGTCCTTCAAGCTATCAGACATGGCTGCAGAGTCAGCCATCCTGAATAGATTGTTAAGTGAGGGGACAAATCTATCCATCTGATCACTGTGAAGAGTAAGTAAAATTTATTAGATTGTACAATTTTTGGGTTCATATACTGCAGAAACGTTGTTTAGTTTTGTTTCAATTCTAGGTGTTACTGTCAACTCCCTGTGCCCTGGATTATGCTGGACTGAGCTTCACCGTAATTCATCCCTAAGCTTGATGAAAAAGCTGTTCCTGTACCCAGTTGCAACAGTGGTTGCCAAGAGGCCTTGGGAAGGAGCTCAGACTATCATTTATTGTGCAACTGAAGAAAAATTAGACCAAGTTTCTGGAGCAATTTTTGCCGACTGTGATGTGAAGGAATTTCCCCCTCACACTAGAGATGATGGAGTAGCAAGAAAACTCTGGGAACTTAGCGAAACATTGACCCAGTAAAGAGATCAATTTGGGAGTTTTAAAGAGAAGCAAAAGTAACATTGCTCACAAGTTAAAGGATACTGTATACCTTCAGAGACCTGTGTCTCATGTCCAAGCAAATATGTAGCACATCTGGTTTAAACTGTAAATAACTTTAGAAACCCCCATATCAAATTAAAGCTTATAGAGCTGGCTATCGAGCTATACCAAGAATTTTGAAATAAAATGAATTGTCCATTTTTTATGACCTCTAAATTCAAGTTTTAAATTGCCTTTTGAAAGTTCAAAGCAAAGTTTGTTTTTTCCTTATTATTTTAATTGGACCTCAGTTTCCAGACCCCAGGCACTAAAAAAGTTTGTCTGCAATTTACCATATTCAATTTCAGTGAAAAGTTACAGAATATTTTTGATTTTTGATTTTTTATGTGGTGATCATAGAAATATCACCCTTGGAGAATGAGTATTTGAAAATAAAAAAATTTCAGATACCTTTTTATTGTTTATAGGCCAAACTAGCTACTGTCCAAATTTGAAGGCACACAAATAAATTCCCCCTAAATGCTAACTTTCTAAAGGGAATCAATATACGATTCAGATGTTGACATCTGGAGGTCGTGAAAAATTGGGCAATTCATTTTATATTAAAATTATTGGTATAGTGTGATAGCCAGCTCTATAATAAATTGATATGGGGGTTTACACACCTAAAGTTAAAACGGGATGCGCTACATCGCATGGATGCAAGAAACGTAAGCAGATGCTCTAAAAGGCATGTTTTTGTGTATACAGCAACCTTTATTGAGAGTGTCACTGATCATCAAGGCCTTACATGCTGCATGCTATGACCATCACTAATGATGATGGCCATAATAAGAATATGGTTGCCTTGAAAAAGTGTCATGCTTTCAAGCTACACATCGTCAAAAGGCCCTTTAGGCTGCCTTGTGTCACTTGTTTTAGAGTGCAGAGAAATCCACTGCCAAATCAAACAAATATAATGCAAGAGTAATGCTAGTTAAAGTAAACAGGAATGCATCTTCACTTCCAGTATTTTTACAAATACAATTCGATCTGACTTAATATGGCCTGATCCAACCCTTCTTGACAATTAAACTTGTTCTTATTTATACCTGTTTGCTCATTCTCAGAAGGTGTGCATTGTGTGCGTTATGAAAAACCATTCAAGTAATTACATACCCATGAGTTTGACTTCTGGAACTACAATAGAAACAGAGTGAAGCAAGTGCAGGGAAAACTGCCTTCTATCAGAGTTTCCAAACATACTAATGTCTTTACAATGTACATACACTGAAATTGACCAAGGGCACAATAATGTCACAATTGCATTTAGGCAAGTCATTTTTTTAATATCCAATGTAAATAACCCATAACTCTCTAGACAGTAACCTCTATTCATATATTTAAAGGTACAGTTCCAATCTGATTGTTTTTATAGTACAAAATGACTACTTTACACAATAAAACATCCTTGAAAATATATTGCTGGTCAGACAAATTCTGCAATGTTTGTGTATTAACAGATTATTTTCTCATAACATAGTTATAGCCTTGACCTCTTACAATTTTTTTCTAACTAATAATACTAATAATATTTTTTTAAAAACTAGCTTTGAAGGGCTTTTTGCCTATGATTCTGACTGTTGCTTAAATAATTCCTTTACAGTCACTAAAATCATTTTGATTTAATGACATTGTGTAAAGCACTGCACAATTTCTCTTGATTTCATTGCTATGACTATTGATTAAGAAATAGAAAACATGTACCGTGTTTCTATAGAGTTATACGAACACGAGTGGAAGTTTGGAAGAACGAGAAATGCTGTGGGAACAGGAGCCGCAGGCGAGTGTTTCCACAGCTTTTTCGATTTCCCCCAAACTTTTATGAGTGTTTTTATAACTTGATAGAAACACGGAGTACATGTTTTCTATTTCTTTTTGAAAACACCACGACGAGAAAAAGGAAAACAACTTGTTAACTTTGAACATAAAATGTAAATTTTCTTTGCTCGCGCCATCGCTACGTCAACAGCGCACGCTAGTTCTGTCTCCATCAAGTTATACAAACACAATTTTTAACCAATCAGCATGCAAGTTTTCTTAGGACTGTTGTCTAATTCAATCTACCAGCAATCACTGGAAAGAATGATAACCTTCCCATAATTTTCATAAAGTTTATTTTACCATCCCCCTCAGGGGGATAGCCAAAGGGTCCTGGGGTACCTGTGACCACCTCTCCCCCTTTGTAACCCTTTTTTACAGCGGCTATCAATTACACACGACCTTCA
>CM042751.1:16608044-16623284 GCA_022496165.2 Catalaphyllia jardinei | reverse complement strand
CACAAAAAGTCTAGACCAAACCTAAGTTTTGGTGGACGTCAATTGTCTCCACTTACTTGCAGACTGTATGCAAAATCTACCTGAAAAATTGAAATCTTGCAACCGTCCACTCGTAAAAATTATCATTTTACTTTTGACATGTACGTCTTGCTCACTAACTACATCCTTGAAATCTATAAATGTAAACATTGTCGGGTTTCTTAACGGCCATTCGCATGCATGAATGACCCCGAGAGCAAGAAAATCTACACACAAACAAATCATTTCTACACATTTTTCTTGGGCTGCAGACTGAACAAGACTTAATTCTATACAACTTATAACTTGTTACCTTATTATAAGGTTTTTAAGACGTTAAAGTCTTGTTCAGTCCATAGCCCCAAGACGAATATGTGCAGAAATAATTTGTTTGCACGTAGATTTGTTTGCTCTCGGGGTCATTCATGCATGCGAAGGAGATGATTGATGTCCACCAAAACTCTGATTTTGACTAGAATGTAGCCTGCAAAAACAGCTGTCCTTCTTCGCTCTCGCGTGAAGGAGCCCTTACACGAGAAACGCCACTTGGGCCGGGAGCAAAGAAGGGTGGCTGTTTTCGCAGGCTAACTAGACTGTTTTTGCGCTGAAGGTCATGTATGATTGATAACCGTAGTAAGCAAACCACCTACAAGAGGTGGCAAAAAGGACATGACAATCTGGTGAGTACCCTCACTCTGACAGTGTGACCCCCTCTGAAAAATCTGGGCTATGCCCCTGCCCCCCTCCCAAATCAATGACTACTTATAATAAGCAATCTTTCTCCACAATGTAATCAAGACAACAGCTAGACTAAGACATAACATGGAAGCCACAGGAACAAGCCTGAACAGTTATAATTGCTCTCAACTCTCCTTTCACTGAATTTGACTGTGCATGTCACATTTTTATTCAGAAAGGGTCTGCTTGAATTCCAGGGATATTGACAAATGATTCGGAACCTGAAAAAAAAAATTAAAAAACGAAATGAACAAAGATTTAACAAAACGACAAAGAGCAAAAAATAAAAAAAACTCAAACCATAACATCATCAGACTCAATTTGTGTGGTCTAAGGTCATCAAGATATTTTGTTGATATTTTATGGCATTTATGGCTGCATATAAGTGACAAAATTAAATATAAATAAATCTGTCCTCATCTTAATGCCTTGCTTCATACTCCCTGCCTTATTTTGAGAAAAACAGAGTCTGCCAGCAGGAGTTTAAGGAGTCTCACAAATTTATCAATTAAAACGATGGTTTATTCCAAAAATACAACAAAAATCATTAAAACATCCATTACTAGTATTTCCATTTTCATGTTACTACTGTTACCCTGCATACATTATGCAGATAAAATTGCTAAACGTTCAGCATCCTTGTTCACACTCTCCCTTAATGGGTAGAGGAGTAAAACTTTACTATTCAAAAACAGTGGGTGTTAATTAAAATACCGAGCATCAATCAGATCACTATTTTGGATGGTACAATTTGAGTTTAGAAGTGCTTACAATGTTAAGATTACAATGGATAATAAGAGCAGTTTTCAAATGAGTATTGTGATGCCAAAAGCAACATAATTATCTGATTACTTTTGACACTCAGTTGCTGCTCTAGCTGATAGGCTTTGTTTGTCTTAACGAACCTAATAAATGCTCTGGGACAGCACAGGGACCAGTGATCTTTATGACTCTGCAATTGTACACCCACTGAGGAGGCTCCCAATCAATCCACTAGAAGAGAAGATGTCATTAAAATGTAGGCAAGTTAAATCAAGACGTACAGATGTGATGTGCAATTTTCCCAAGTTGACATGGAATTCACCAATCAATGTTACCATTGGCATTAGAATGCTTAACTGCCATAATACCCCCTTCTTGAAACTAGTAAAGTAAATGGAATACGCCATGACCCTCCCTGTTTTATGCAGAAAATTATTTCATTATAACATCATTGTCAGTTCCACAAGTGGTCAAAACGAACCAAACCCTGTACTATGGTTGGCTACCTACAACTGGGGAAGACGAGGCTAGATTGATGTTCTGTATGCCATAAAATAAATTCTTTATTGACCAAACTTGTTCAATCAAGGTGAATCAAGGTGCATGGCTGGATTCTTTGTTTGGCCTCAATCTAATTCTTTTTCCTTTTTTTTTTTTGCCTGCTGATGGACCTCGACCACATCTCAGTTCATAACCATGGCAAATAAGATCTTGGTCAGTATCCATAGATCTTGATGGTACAAGCTTGGTCAATAACCCATATATTTGAAGTGCCCATATCGTTTATTTTCACATCTGATCCTATATTTCATGCAATGAACTTTGGAGAAAATTTTTTTTTACATTTGGATAAAAAGGAATTTTTTATGAAGGCTTAAAAAGCTGAAAATCCTATTTCATTGCGGTCTATCCATGCCGCTGATCACATCATGGACATGCTCAGAGTTGTGGCGTAGATTCAGGAACGTGTGACTTCAGGCTTGACTTATCTCGCTCGTTTTACTTCTGTAAATTTAGCTTCTTAGTCCATGCAAAATGCTCCTTTCCAGCATTTTGTCTGAACTACTTAGTTTATTTTACAAAGGTAAAACAAGCAATACGAGTCAAGCCTGAAGTCACGTGTTCCTTAATTTATGTCACAACTCATTCCAAACCAAGGGAAGACTGGTGCAAAGGTGGACCAAAATGGCAGCAAATTTGAATGTTTTAAAACTCCTAAAAAAGATTGAATTTTATCCAAATCAGATTTTTTTTCGCAGTTCTAAGTTCATTTGGTGATATATAGGAATCAGATAAGAAAATAAAGATTTTGATGATATGGACACTTTAATACATCATTGGTTAGTGTTGCAGCATGATTAGCCCCCATGGTGTGTTTATGTCTGCAATACCTCTTCATCCAACCAAAAGCAAAGAATGTAAGGGATTAAACCTAGTTTTGAACAGATTCACAACTGTGTACCATACTGGAGGAGGTGATCTGGGATGGGTTCACGCCTCACCCAGCAGGTGGTATTACTCCAAGACACATCAATGATCAAGCGAAAGAAATGAGAGAAACATAAAATAATACACCTCACCCTTAACAAGCAAAACCTATCAAACTTATGGGATACAAAAAATATCTTGCTTTGCAAGAAGAATTTTTCTCACACTTGTACAGTTGAAGGCGACTGTCATTGTACATTTATTCACTTTGGCACTATTATAAAATAATTTAATCTTTAAGCTGTGCATCATCGAGTCATGATGCACTTTGGAAGTTTGGAAAGCACTCAACGAGCTAGAGTTGTTAAGCCTCTTTACTGTGATTCAAGCAATTCATACCCTTCTTTTGTGCTCTCCAAACTTCCAGTGCATGTATTAATCAACCCACGTTACCAAGACGACACGAGAGTTTGGGCAAAATAAGTTTATTGAACCAAGTTGGAGTGCTGACCGATGGCTTGACAATAAACCGAGACGAAACTGAATAAAACTAAAGCTAAAACTACAATAGGATGATAAGCTTTACAAAAAACTCGAGATTAAAGGGAGGGAGAGGTGGGTAAGAGCTTACGCGTTGTCTCCGGATCTTACACAAAAGATGACGCTATAGCATGTGCGATCGGTTTTAAGAGACATTCGATACCCCTAGATCTGTAACTAGTCAATTAACTATCATTAATAAATGATTACTCAACTTGGTGATGTATGCTAGAACATGAATCCATAATTGATTGCCAACAAATTATTAAATGAGACAGTACACTGAATTACTTACTGATTGGTTGGGTGGTGATCTCAAAGTTAGTGGCAGTTGAACAGAGATGGGGAGTGCCCACTTGATGTCCATCTCAACATCTACATGGTACTTACACTAAAATAACAAAAATATGTACTGATTGAAAAAGCAATGGAAGACAATCTATACAATGCTATGTAGGTAAACTGAATAGCAGTTATAGACTCTATGCCTGCTGCATGCCTTGATCCCTGACAAACGGATTGTAAAAAAGACTAATTGACTGACTGTCTGACAAATGCTTACAGCACGGAGTCAGTATCTGAATGAGTGAGAAAAAGACTAACACAGTGGCCAACCAAATGCCTGCCTGTTTGTCCGCCGGCAGATAGACAAACAACAGATGCGTTGAGATATTGACTGACAGATTTGCTTTCTACTTATCTGTAATAAACAGAAAAACCAGTAAAGAATACATCAAGTGTATACCCATCCAATAATATAATTATTCATTCTGACCAGGTCACAACTCCTAACATGTCTACAACTTATGGAAGTGATTATAAATTATAGGCAAGTTGGGCCAGCAGAGAAAAGGCTAGAACGTGATCACTTTTAACTAACTTGAAGCAAACTTTGCAGGGTTACCTTTACAGCTTGGCCATTAGTAGAAGGTTGAAATTCTTTCCGTGAAGTCTCCTCAAACAGGTCAAGGGATATTTCCCTGAAGATAGATTAGTTACATCAGTACTAACATTATGGCATATATGTGTCTCTCTCCACTCAGAATTATAAATTGGTATTTGTAAAGTTTTTGGGGTAACCTGACAGAATGGTGGGGTGTAACCTGCGCTGGACTAGCATCCCATTCAGGGGGGAGAAGCAATACTCCTAGCAGCTTGATGCTACAGAAACAGCAGCTAAGCAAAGAGAGCTATGAACCAGTTGGGCTTCACAGGCTTTATTTATTGCTTTGAAATTATGGAATAAAGGATTCGATGGTGACAAAATGGTTAGTACATCGATGCTACAGCAGATTGAGCCATCGAGAGCTACACAGTGGCCAGGGTCACAGTGTTGATTTTGGGTATCAATCAACTGTCAGGTAGGAAGGTCTGCTGGAAGTAACCTGGCATGGACCAGCATTCCATCTAAGATAATAGCATTACTCATATCATGCCACAGTAAACACCAATAAGCAATCTGGCTCCCTCTATCTTCAGGATCGAAACCAATTTCACTTAATTAGTATTATTAGTATTATTGAATGAGGCTGAGTATTCTGCAGGTCAATTCAAGGAGGGTGTTGTCCACAGAGGCTGAAGGCCGAGGTGGATAACACCCTCCGAGATCTACAGAATTCTTCACATCCTACAAAAGTCAAATTCAATAATTGCTTTATTATTCATTCAAAATATTTCCCCATTCATAAAGGAGTTTTGGCATTTTGCTCTTTGTTTTTCCGCTCTCCAAAAATAACACAACCTTCTCCCTAGGTTTTCTCGGTCAACGGTTCAATAATCTGCAGCGGACTGCACTTTTGACGTCATTTTGATGTCATCGGTTCAATAATTTGTAGCAGGCTGCACTTTTGACGTCATAGGTTCAATATTTGGTGAACAGCAGCTGGTTATGGTGAATTATGCGTGTGGTTTTAACTAATCAGAAACGGGGAAATATTTTTAATGAATAATAATATATAATAATTATACATTGATATCAGTCTCTTTCTCAGAGGCCATAATCCTTTTGGTTAGTACCAATAAAGTGAGACCTCTGGCAAAAACAGAAGGTGAGCCAGCATTATTAATGGCAGCTACTTCCACTATGCACATTTAGAAACTGTTCTCAAAACTTCAACACAAGTGCACAATTTAACCAGAGCCAAGATTTCCTGGTTCTGTTTTTTGAATTTGTCCAGAATGTTGCATGTTCAGTAACTGTCTACCAAAACTGGATGGGCTCTATGGGCAAGCAAGATTGCAATGACATTCCATACTAAAAATTTAATAATCTAAAGATATCAGATGTCTTCAACAAGACACCACACACCCTACATGTTTCGTAGTTGTTTTCCTTGGCAACCATCCAGCGACCTCTCTTTGACACTGTCCACAACACAAGGAATCCTAGTTGTAGCCACAGACTGCCTCTCTTCCTGACTGCTTACTGATGATGAAAGATCTTTGTCTTGAGGTTTCAGGTTTACCACCCTGATGAGCTGAAGACAAAGACACGATTGGCAAGCAAAACAAATGTTACAACAATTACCATAGAATGACACAGATCATTGGAAAAAGAACTGAGAAAGGCCGATTGGACCTGGAGATAGATCAAACAATGGGCAGCCAACAGACACTTTTAAACGAAACTGGTGACACCTTTACATTGATGCGCCACTTAGGCGTGAAGAGCATTATATCACTCCTGTAAATATTAAGTTTTTCTATAAATTATTTTGACTAATCAACTACACTACCTGCTTAGATTAGCCTATGCTATTTGCGGGTTAGTGCATTTTTTTTACTTTCTAGGTAAATGTGCTTTTAATAATAAATTTGATTTTTTTTTATTTTTTTTTCTTTTTATGTATGTATGTGCAACCATAGAATAACAAAATTAATTATAAATGAAACAATTGAAAGTAGTTTACATCGGCAACCAAATAAAATCTATTGAGTTTGCTTATCAATATACGTCTGTTATTACAGTCCAAACAGGTCAAGCGTTCCTCTCACGAGTGGATTAATAAGTTTATTATTGCAAATTTGATTTCAGTAATCATTTCAATAATCTGCTTGTCTGATGAATAATGCAAACTTCAAATCAAGCCTCAGTTCAAAACTTGAATTTCCTTTGGAATATTGCTGGCTTTCGGTGCCAGGCGGGCGTGAGAATTTCACAGGTTTACTGATTGGCATAATCTGTCATAATCTGTCAAACAACAGTCATTTCACTTCACTCTTAGCAACATTACCTTTCTGTAATCTTACCAGTATCCTCAAACTTGAGACAATTTATATTTTCGAATTCCAAAGATTGGACAGAGAAATGTTAAAAGGAAAATCACGCTTGTTAGCGACCTTGGCAGATTATGCAAATTGGTACACCTGTCAAATTCTCATGCCAGCGTGGCACTAGAAGTGAGTGATAATCCAATCAAAATTCAGGTTTGTGAACTCAGGCTTGATTTGAATTTTGCATCATTCATCCGACAACCAGATTATTGAAATGATTCCTGAAATCAAATCTGCAATAATGAAATTATTAATTCACTCAGGAAGCCTATAGTTCATAAGCTCCCGGCTTCCATATAGGCTTCCTTACCATTACAACCTTTAAAATTGTTAAGTTATCGTCTTTAAGTTATTATAAATTTCTAGTGTATTACATTATTTTGTTATTTTTTTTCTTCTCTTTTGTGTGGTTTATGGAAAAAAAATAAAATCAAAAAATAAATAAATGGAGAGGAACACTTGACCTGTTTTGACTGTAACCAAGAAGACTTTCCAGATTAAGAAATTAACCGAGCCTTAACTTCAAACTTTTTAAATATTAATTCAGGATTATGCATAGTTGTGCGGAATAATCACTTTTTAAATCACATCAACTACTTCAAATTTCATGACATAGGTACCTTATGGATCTTTGTTACCTTAATTGGTTTGACATCTGACTTTTGTTGCACCAACCTTAACAATGAATGATTCAATATCCACATTAGAGTTGTTCTTGACATCAACATGAAGTGAAGCCGTTTCTCCTGATTTGTAAACTCTCTTATCTAGCCTTGGATCAAACAAGGAAGACAGTGCAGAAAAGTGAACAAAACCTGTTAAACCATGCTATTCATTCTTTGGATTATTTGACGTTTAAATAAACAGAAAGTTTCCTCTTACATTAAAAACACATATTTTTGTAAGAAAGACAGATGAAGAGAATAAAGATTTTAACCACATGCAAGTACAGTGTACAGTATACATGTAGTTAAGGGATATTTTCAAATTCATGATGCACCACCAAAGTCACTGAACCACATTTTACTCCTTCAAAATTATGTAAAGCAAAACATAGATGTACATGTACTTCATGTTTATATTTTATGTTTCTGTTAATTTTGTAATATTATTATACCAGTAATATTGATTAAACCTGGGTCATGACACATGGATCATTTACAAATTTTCCACATAATCAGTCTGAGTAATATTTTTGTAATGTCAGTAGTAAACCAGTAATTGAAGACGCTAGTGATAAAAGGGGATAAGTGACGTTTTTGGTTGTTTCTGTTACTCTCGCTCCAAATTAGCTGAATTTTTGCATGCGGCCTTCATTTCAGTTGAAAAACATTGCCCCGTAATTTTCTTTGCTGGCTTGCTCTTCGTTTTCGAGAAATAACGTATGCAAAAATGGCACGCCACTAGGAAAAAACGGGTGGATTTGTGCATCAACTAAAATTATGCGATGTCTCGAAAATGAAGCAAAACTTTAGCGGAAAAACTACGGGACATTGCTTACTACCAGTTTCAAGCTGCCGTTAACAGCCAACTTTTCTCCGCGTTGTTTCACGCTTTAAAACATTCAACTGATTACTGGTAAAAACCGTTAAAACTTTGATTTCAGGTTAACGTGCGACCACAAAGACGTTAACTTCACTCAAATTACAGTCAACGGTTTACTTCACGCAATGTGCAAGCTAGACACTCTTGATATCAGGTCATTTACTGACAGTTAGAATTTTGATTTCAAATTATCACGCCACCGCAAGGACTTTGATTTCACTTAGAGAACAGCGAGAAGTTCATTTCACAACATGTAAGCCCAATTGAAAGCCCGCGTGCAAGAACGTCCCCTAGATGTTTTGCTAAAAAACCAGGTCCAAACTTCGCAGCTGACTTTAACCCTTAGGGTTAAGAGTTCCCAGTCTTATTAGAGTTAGGTTCAGGGTTACCGCTCGAAACTAGGGTTAGCATTGAAGATTAGGCTTACAGAACAAAGTTAGGCTTAGCGTTTGCCGAAAAAAAGCGCATGAAACGGAAAATTTATCAGCAAAGGAAAGCTGAAATACGAAGCAAAACTTACATTGGCAGCTGACTTTCACCCTTAGGGTGAAGAGTTCCCAGTCTTATTAGAGTTGGGTTCAGGGTTACCGCTCGAAACTAGGGTTAGCATTGAAGATTAGGCTTACAGAACAAAGTTAGGCTTAGCGTTTGCCGAAAAAAAAAGCGCATGAAACGGAAAATTTATCAGCAAAGGAAAGCTGAAATACGAAGCAAAACTTACATTGGCAGCTGACTTTAACCCTTAGGGTGAAGAGTTCCCAGTCTTATTAGAGTTAGGTTTAGGGTTACCGCTCGAAACTAGTGTTAGCATTCAAAGTTAAGCTTACAGAACAAGGTCAGGCTTAGCATTTGCGCTCAGGGTTACGGGTCGGGGGTAGCGTTTCGGATTAGGTTAGAGTTAAGGTCAGGATACGTTAGAATCTATTGCACGAATCGATACCTAAATCAAGTCAATGATTAGTGCCTAGAGAACGACGTTAAACGTTTTGCAAATCGGCTACGTCAGTGATTTATAAAATGTTTCTAGGTGAAAGTATTTTTTTGGCCGACACAAAACTGCTCGTTCCATGAAATGATTAATTCTGACAACACAGAAAGAGGAAGCCTTAAGCTAACACGCTGCTCATGCCGAAAAAAAAGCCCATGAAACGGAAAATTTATCAGCAAAAGAACGCTGAAATACAAAGCAAAACTTACATTTGAGCTGAAGTTTTCTTCTTCCTGTAGTGATTGTATTGGGTTGCCTGTGTTAGGCTCAGCCCTAAGGGATCATGGGTAGCGTTGGATTAAAGTAATATGGCAGCCTAAAGCGTGTGTGTGCTTTTCTTGTTCGGAATCCACCTCCATCGGGGACCAGTCTGGAGTGCAGACATTACATTGGCGACGAGGATTGCGAGAATAATCCTTAGAGTGGTATGGCGTCAACAGGTATCCAACCGATGGATATTACGGGCTCGAAATCGGAATTGAGTGAGCGATGGCGTGTTTGGCTTCGAGGATTTACGTATTTTGCTGAAGGGAAGGCAAACCTCCAAACCGCCGCGAGAAAGAAAAGCTCTATCGGGCTGGCTCCGGAGAGCAGGACATCTTCGAAAATCTGGCAATCGTCGCTCTACCTGAAGGTCAAGAGGATGATGTTTATCGAGCAGCTGTTCGAACACTGAATGCTTATTTTCAAGTGCAGGAAAATCCCGCATACGAAAGACACGTTCTTCGCCAGTTACGCCAAGAGCCAGGAGAAGATGTCGACTCATTTGTGCTCCGACTGCGGAAACAAGCAAGACATTGTGGATATGGTCCGGAGGAACTTGAATTTGCCGTGAGGGATCAGTTGTTGGAGAAAGTTTCTTCTCTGGAATTACGAACCAAGCTTTTCGAAGAGCCAAATATACAGCTTGCTGCAGCAATTGATAAGGCGAGAGCATGGGAGACGGCAAGACGTCAGGCGAGCAATATTGCCGAAGGAGAGGGAGGACAGAGTAACGTGAATATGGTCAAGGCCGGTCGTGATAGCAAGGAATTGTCAAGTGGATTTGGAACTCACAAGTGTTACGCATGTGGCAAGGTGGGACATTTTGCTCGAGACAAGGTATGTCCAGCTCATGGTAAAACGTGTGCACAGTGTGGCCAGAAAGGGCATTGGGCAGCTTGTTGTAGAAGGGAAGCAGAGAGCAAAAAGGGTGGTAGAGCACGAGGAAAGAAAGGAGGTAAACAGAGGGGGCCCAGTGATAAGAGAGTTGATTCAAAGTCAGGGAACAGTCAAGTTAATCAAGTAGAATATGACAGTGGAGATGAACCTTATGCATTCCCTATAAACTTTAATGGAGAAAAAGCCTGTGAGGATAACGTGGTAATGGTCAAGATTGATGACACAAACACAAACATGCTTGTTGACTCAGGTGCTCAGTCTACTGTGCTTGGTGAGAGTCAGTTTTACAACCTTGTTAAGAGTGGCCTTAAAGCAAAATTGGAGCCTGAAGAAAGGAACTTGAGAGTTTATGGAAATGGGTGTTTACCAGTCGTGGGCAAATTTGAGGCAACTATTCAGTGTCATGGAAGGAAAACCATGGAAACTATCCTTGTGACACAAGGAGAAGGGCGGTGTTTACTCGGCAGCCCAGCAGCTAAACGATTGCAAGTGTTGAAAGTTGGACCAGAAGCAAGTGGCGTGGCTCAAGTTTATTCGGTAGGCAGTGACATTGATAGTATTGTAGACCGTTTTCCAAAGGTGTTTTCTGGGGTTGGCAAATTGTCTGGTTACCAACTCGAGCTGCACATTGATCAAGAGGTGAAACCGGTAGCACAGAAACCAAGAAGGATTCCTTATCCCCTGAAGGATAAAGTCAAAAAGAAAATTGATGAGCTCCTTGATCTTGACATCATTGAGAGAGTGTCAGGTCCATCAACATGGGTCAGCCCAGCGGTATTTGCCCCCAAGCCAAACAAAGATGATGTACGAATTTGTGTGGATATGAGATGTGCTAATGAGGCCATTCAAAGGGAGAAGGTACCAATTCCAACTGTGGATGAGGTGCTGGAGGAATTGAACGGGAGCACAGTTTTCTCTAAACTGGATATGAACATGGGTTTTCATCAAATTGAGCTGGAAGAAGGTTCAAGGGATATCACAACATTTTCAGCTGGTGACTCGTTGTTTCATTACAAGAGATTAAGTTTTGGTATAAACAGTGCTCCAGAACAGTACCATAACATTGTCAGGCAAACCATCGCCGGGTGCCCAGGAGCAATCAATATCGCTGATGATATTGTGGTACATGGCAAAACAACCGAAGAGCATGACAGAAATCTTGTAGCACTGTTGAACCGACTGCAAGAGAGAAACCTTACCCTAAACAAGGAGAAGTGCAAGATTAGAATGGGCCAGATTGTATTCATGGGACTGCTTCTAAACAAACATGGCGTGGGACCAACAGAGGAGAAAGTTAAAGCAATTCGAGAAACAGAAGCTCCAAGTAATGCTGCCGAGCTGCGAAGTTTCCTGGGACTTGTCAGTTTCAGCTCACGGTTCCTGCCTGATTTTGCGACGACCGCAGAACCACTTAGGAGGTTGACACGACAAGGTACCAAATGGCATTGGGGCAGAGAGGAAAATAATGCATTTGAGGCTCTAAAGAAGCAATTAGCTGAGGCATCAATGATGGCTTTCTACGACAAGGAAGCACCTACAGAGGTGATTACTGATGCTAGCCCGGTTGGACTCGGGGCTATACTGGTGCAAGAAAAGCAGGGAGTGAAGAGAGCAGTGGCATTTGCGAGCCGAAGTTTGAGCGATGTCGAGCACCAATACAGCCAGACAGAAAAGGAGGCTTTAGCGGTTGTGTGGGGTTGTGAGAGATTTCATCTCTACCTATCAGGGTTACAGTCATTTCAACTTGTCACTGACTGTAAGGCTTTGGAAGCTATCTATGGTCCTAGGTCGAAACCATCAGCCAGAGTTGAGAGGTGGGTGCTGCGTCTTATGCCTTACAAGTACACCATACATCATGTTCCTTCAGGCCAGAACATAGCTGATTGCCTAAGTCGGTTGACAAAGATACCAGCATCACCCCATGACGGTGCAACTGAAGAGTATGTCAGAATGGTAGCAATCAATGCAACACCACGCGCGATGACTACCCGAGAGATAGAGAGAGCTTCTGCTGAGGATGAGGAACTGACGGAGGTGCGTCGTTCTTGGAAGACAGGGGACTGGTCTACTGCTCCTAGCTCTTACAGACTATTGCGTGATGAAATTACTGTGGTTGGTAGATTGGTGATGAGGGGTATGCGGATTGTCGTTCCTGCGAGTTTGCAAAAACAGGTTTTAGAGTTAGCTCATGAGGGACACCAAGGGATTGTGAAAACGAAGGATCGTCTCAGAAGTAAGGTTTGGTGGCCAAATATGAACAGCATGGTGGAAAGACACTGCAAGAAATGCCTTGGATGTCAAGCTGTGACTCCTATTCCCACCATGCCTCCAGTGAAGACAACGACCATGCCGACCAAGCCATGGAGAGACCTCGCAGTGGACCTGATGGGACCACTCCCAACAGAAGAGAGCCTTCTCGTGACTGTCGACTATTATAGCCGATGGATAGAAGTGGATGTAGTGAGAAACACAACTAGCAGTGTTATTATCAAGTGCTTGGAGAATCACTTTACTCGTCATGGCATCCCAGAGACACTACGGACAGACAATGGGTCAAACCTAGTCAGCCGTGAGATGGAAGAATTTCTGGATGAGATGGGAATCAAACACAAGAAAACTATTCCCCTCTGGCCGAGAGCAAACAGAGAAGTTGAGCGGCAGAATAAATCACTCCTCAAGTCAATGCGAGCAGCGCAAGCAGAAGGGAAACCGTGGAGGCAAGAGCTACAGAAGTATCTTCTCGCTTACAGGTCTACACCTCACGCCACGACAGGTGTCAGCCCTGCCGAGCTATTGTATGGGAGGAAAATTCGAACTAAGATGCCAGAATTTGAAGGAGATGATGAGGAGGAGAGGTCAGGCACCACAGATCAGCAGGTAGCAGATCAAGACTCAGAGCGGAAGAAGCGAACGGCTGAGACTGCAAACAAAAGAGCTGCGGAGTCAGATGTAGCAGAAGGAGACAAGGTGCTCTTGCTGAAGCAGAAACAAAACAAGCTGTCTGCGATGTATGATCCAGACCCTTATGATGTGGTGTCCAAGAAAGGAGACCTAGTGGTCATCGAGTGAGGTGAAACTCTACTTAAGAGGAATGTAGGCCATGTAAAGCGGCTCATTGGACCCACACCACAGGTGCATCAGCCACAGCATGCGGAAGTACACCCAGTACCACAGCCATTGATCCAGCAACCAGTAGTGAGATCAGCTTCATCTCCTGTTCCTGAACCACAAGAGATTCGTCCACCAGTACCTGAGATTGAGCATACTGCAGAACCATCCCCACAGCCAGCTGTTGCTCGGGTACCAGAACAGTCCAGTGAACCCCGACGATCAGCACGGGAGAGATCTAAGCCAAGCTGGCTTAAGGACTTTGTTACGTGAGAGATTTAACTAAGTTGACTTATCGAGGACTTTGTCTAATGTCGTGACTTATAGAGACATTGTTTGTTGAACAAGAGACTTCAAGTTTTGGACTTTTAAAGAAGGCTATATTTACTTTCATTCATATTGTTGCTTGTTAAAGTTTAGTACTTATATCTGATTTTGGCCTGGCCTTTACTGTAACCATAGCAGTTGTTTAAAAAGGGGGAAGATGTAGCGATTGTATTGGGTTGCCTGTGTTAGGCTCAGCCCTAAGGGATCATGGGTAGCGTTAGATTAAAGTAATATGGCGGCCTAAAGCGTGTGTGTGCTTTTCTTGTTCGGAATCCACCTCCATCGGGGACTAGTCTGGAGTGCAGACATTACACTTCCTAACCTGCCATCGGGCGTTCTTTGTCTTTTTTTCTTCGCGGCGGGCTTGATCCTATCACAATTCAAAGCAATCATCTGCTTGGAAATCCACCATACACACTCACGGAACGCTTGCTTTTGCAATTTAACCGACCTGCGTTCTTTTTTGGCCCGTAGAAACGCTTTGAATCTGTTGAAATTAACTTTTCACCTAACACAGGTCAAATTCAAGGACTTTGCTGCCTGGCCGCCTTTCTCACCAGTTCCCGGCCGTGTTTGAGTCACGTTGAAAGTCACACACACACAATAGTCATGGCGCTGGCTTTATGTATGAAAGATTATTATGGGATATCCCATAAATTTTGGCAGCGATCGATGCTACATGGCTGAAGTTCTAGTCTAGAAAGCAGTTCTAATTTCCAAAACTGACACACGCCGAAGTTTAGCAAATGAGCCCTAAGTCCACGACAAATGCTTTGCTTTGGAAGAAGAAGCGTTTCTAGACTCTACCGCCTGGCTCATTTGCTCCTCGATCAATGGCTAAGTTAAGCCATAATCTCGGAACAAAAACACACCTCGGTTCTTTGAGGCATGCTGGTGACTTATAGAGGGTCAAAGGCTTAATGATGCCAAATCTCCTACCAGGCGGGTGCAAATATTCCTCGAATAAGCTTCGAATATCGGTGGAAATGACGAGCAAACTCTGCTTGATTAACAGGTAAGCTCTGAATAATCGATGCTTTGCGCGCCAAAAGCCGACGTCACAATAGAGAGATTAGGCTTATTCAACAATACATCTACAAAAGATGCCGCTTGGAAAACTGAGGGGTTTTTTTGTATACGTTATTTCTCGAAAACGAAGAGCAAGCCAGCGAAAGAAATTACAGGGCAATGTTTTTCAACTGAAATGAAGGCCACATGCAAAAATTCAGCTACTTTGGAGCGAGAGTTGGAGCGTGAGTAACAGAAACAACCAAAAACGTCACTTATCCCCTTTTATCACTAGCGTCTTCAATTGAATGGCTTGGTGCAAGACGGTCGTAAGTGACTTTTTC
>CM042751.1:16590604-16600877 GCA_022496165.2 Catalaphyllia jardinei | reverse complement strand
TGGCTACTGCTGGTATTATTAAGATCACTGCAGTAAAACAAATCTTATTGCAATAGAAGGGGTTACCAAGACTTCGTAGCAGCATGAAGTAAGATATCGCTTTGATGATCCATATGATGTTTTTGAAATTCATCTTTAATCAAGACATGTTTCAGATGAAACATCATCCATCGTCAGTTGTCACTCGTAGCTTATTAAAACCATGCTGACTTGTTTGAGTTGTTTCTTGCACCCCACAAAATATGCTGATCTACAAATTTGTAAGATAAGACTCTCGGTAGTTTGAATTTAATATCTTACCTCTAAGTTAGTCGGCTTTAGATAAAGAGTGCAGGAAAAAAAACACCCTGATTTTGAAGTAAAATTGAACGGGAAAATTAAAACTTCGATTGTGCGGATAACTGTGCGAGATTATTGACCAGCCAATGTTCTTGCCAAGTTCTAAGCGGGAAATTCTGCATTGACAATACTACTGCCAAATTTATTTCACTAGTAGTTCAAATATACTTAGCAGGCTTAGCAATCGCCAATTCTTTTGAAAAAAACTGCGCCTGACTGCTAAAGAAAATCATGTTGCGTGACACGAACTAGACAAGCGAAGCCAAAATAATAGCAAAACAGACTGCCGCATCTTCATTTATAAATGAGCTCCTTTTTAAGAATACTCCTGCCTTGATTCAATAAAAATATGTAGCCTGATTATTTCTTCGCAAACTGCGTTAGGAGTCCCAAATTCTTGGAAGTTATTTTCAAAAAACACAACTTGAAAGTTTATGCAAATTATGTGCAATGTAATTTGACTCGTAGTTATTAGACTGTTGTTTTCACAAGTGAGTTTGGTCCAGTTTATCATGATTCATCTTGGTTATCTCGAAAGAGATTATTCGCTCTTCAGAGGAGTTACAACTCTTGAAAAGGGTTAAAGATCACAGCACGGCAAATGTGACTGCACAATTCACTTGGATCGCCTGACCAGTAAACGAACTCCAAACAATCATGACAATTTCTGCTAGCATAGTCACAGCCGGAAAGTGTTTTTATACTCGGCAGTCTGAAGTTATTCTAGGATTTCCACGGAAAAACTCCTCCAGTCCTCCTAAAAACTGTAGATTTTTGTTTAGAAAGCACCTTACAAATATTACCCGAGATAAAACTGAGAAGACAACCTTTTCATTAGGCTCAAATGGTCGCAATTGTGCCGTTCCTTTGTGTAATTCGTATGGGGATTTATTCGACAACAGCTCCGAGAGGAATGTGACTTATCACAAGATACCAAGTGCACCAGAACTGAAGACATGGATCCAATGTAATGAAATCAGCCCAAGATGACAGGTTACTTTCCGCAAATGACCTCATATATTTAATATTCAAAATGGCGCTGCGACTAAAAGGGAAATAACACAGTAGTGTATCGTTTTTTGGCAGAAAGTTATCAAAAACAAGGGAACATATGGATTTGTTTACAGATAATGTCCCCTCTAATGTATTAAACAAATTATAATTAGGTAACATAAGTTTTGAAAAAAAAATTCAACTTGACCTCTCACATTTTTCATATCCTCTAAATTTCAGTTTGACTCCTCTGCATGGATCAGTACCACATATCCATAAGTACACTGTGCTACAATGTTAAATGACAAACACTGTGTAAATAACATTTCTGAAGCTAATGTTGAAATTATGAATAAAGGGCTGAGAGAGATTCCAAGGCTGAAGCATTCTGTTTTGCCTTTTCCAATATTATTATTTCTCTTTCTCCCATGGTTAAATCTGAAGCTTTCACCACTTAGATCAGATGTATGATATTCCACCTGCGAAATGTTTTGAGTTACGTGTAGTCATAGCTGAGTTTATTATATAGCAAGTGTCATCAGTGGGGACAATTCAAGACATTTATTTTAAAAAATTGGCATTCTTTGCCCAGGGAGCATTAATTAAGACTTTCTAAAAGTCATTTCCAATAATTCCCCCTTGGCCTGTTAATTTGGCTTTTTTCCACTTGCAGGGTGCCAAAAGAATTGAATTGATTCAGAATTTCTTTCTCTACCTTTAATTTTCATCAGATAAACTCTAGTTGTCCAGCAGCAATAGACAGAGTGAGAACTACTTCAGAAACATAGGCACGAAAGGCATGCAAGAGTTTTTTTTTTTATTAAAAGGTTATGAAAATAGGAGCATTTAAGTGACTCTTTCCGGTGATAATTTAGTTAATTTAACAAGCTTTTTGGCTACAATGTAGAGCAAGAACGAAACTGAGAATCTGATGTACATATGATCTTATATCGCTACCTTAACAAAAAGATCTCAGACTGAAACAAATATCATAAAATGCCCATGAATTAACTATATCAAACCGCTGCTGCAGACACCTAAAAGCTGTCCAACATATTAACTTCTTTTCTGTTTAATATCCTGGAAACAAGGGGTCATAACTTGTTAGCTCTAATTGAATTTACTCCCATGCGAAAAACAAAAGTGTTAAGTTGCCATTTGTAGCTAAAAATAGCAATATCTCGTTTTGTTTGTTCAAACATTTCATGGGAACAAGTGGTGATGATTCGTCAGCTCCAATTGAATTTACTCCCTACCATTTCTAACTTAAAATAGCAAACATCTCGGGGAAACAAGTGCTCACGATCCGTCACCTCTAATTGTATTTACTCTGTTGTGAAAAACAAGGGTGTCAAATTACCCTTTGGAACTAAAAATAAAAGTATCTCGTTACATTTCCATACAACAACAAAGCAATTGTCACTTTCGCTTATTTTATAAACGTTCAAACTGTTTCGAATCTAAATAGTCTCATTTCTTCTAAAATATGTCTTTTGAACTAGAAGCGACGATTCGTGACCTCTAATTGAATTTACTCGTTGTGAAAAACAAAAGTATCAAGTTACCTTTTGTAACCTGAAATAAAATTTCTCTTCTCATTTGTTTACTACTGACTCATGAACTACTTCAAAACGCAAAACTCGTCTCGTTCATAACTAGCCACCATTACACTTCAACAACCCAATGTCCCGGCCCAATGTAACTGTCACAATCCCCTCCAAACCGAACTAAAAATCAGAAAACGGCAACATGTACACGTCAGTCTTTATTATTCAATCACCAAAGTCCTTGTTCTTAATACAATCATAGAACTCCCAAGACTTCATATACCTCAATTTAGTTATCTTAAACAAGAAATTTTCTTTTTCTTCTACTGCAATTCGTGCTGGCTATTAATTTGATAAAGCGAAAACCCTGATAACACTGACGAGAAAAGATTAAATTTCATTTATAATGTATCTTCTCATCCCAGTCATAAACAAGAATCATTATAAATGTAAAATCGTCATAGAAGAATTTCTTTTTGTTCTGTTGACGAAATCATTCGTAGTCTCTTCACTTTTCTCGTTGAAACTTATCACTGAAACGGATCAATGTATGCTGAAATTAATGACTCGCCCTCGACTCTGCAGCAATATTTAGGTTTCACTACAACACGCAAACGATTCGAACCTGGTCACAACCCCTTCACATTCCCACTGGTGCATTCCACCCCCTTAAATACAATATTGTTCCTATCATAAAAGCCACAGCAACAGTAGTAAAACGGCTAACACTCATTTATTTCAAAACCTTATATAATGAAAAAAGCTCACCCTTCACCACATGCTTGCAGTTATATCCTAAACACTATGTTTATTCGACTGATTATCCAATTGCTAATGACTATCAAACCCGCCCACAAAATCCTCAGCCTAACCCACAGAAAATGTCGAGGTAAACCCAATATATGAATAGTTCCTCCTCTTTTACAGAAGAATAAATATGGCCGTTCTCAACTGTATCGAGATCAAATCTTCTCACATACCATTTACCTTTACAATTTGATTGGTGTTTAATAGTAGATCAAATCTGATAGGTGTGACATACATACATCTCTCACTGATCCACCTGCCCATAACATACCCAACGCGCCGACTAAGAGGTATTTTTTGTACAAAAAAATAACTCAAAAACTAAGCTCTCTCTTCCACTGTTGAGACAGGTAGATCCCCCAGTGGTTTTGGCTCAGGGCTTAACAGCCAGCCAGTAGTTTTCTAAAAGATTTCAGTTCAGTGATGGCCCTTTTCTACATTTCACTTACTGTCACATAATACACTTCTTTTTTCATACCAGTGTGAACCTGTCCCTTCAAAACAGCTTGAATCGCACTAAAGCTTTTCACATGGTTTGATTTTGAAGTGATTTTCGCCTCTTGAAAAGGATTTATTTTCGTTTGCGAAGAAAGAAAGCAGAGAAGCAATTGTCAGCCCCACTGCCAGATTGTTTCAAGTGCATTTGTTTAGAACAGAAATTTGGTTGCCAGGAGGAGGAATGTAATAATTGCTTTAGTACTCTTTTTTGTATGAAAACTTAGCAAATGATGGCAAGGACGGTAGTAAAGGGATGTGAAAAGCTGGGGAGAAAAGCTACATAAGACTAGGGGGTGTGGCAGAGAAACTGGAGGGGAGGAGCTGCAAAGAACTAGAAAACAATTTCCACTGCAGGAGATCAAAGTATGCATATAATGTATAAAATGTAAACAATTATTGCCTCTATTTGATGCAAAAATACGGTTGCATAATTGTTCATGGACATTATCTATTCCGAGTAGTGAACAGTTTTCTGAGAGTGAAGCTTGAGGAAAACTGTGAGTTTTGAGGGACAGATAATGTCTGTGGACAAAATGTCCTAGCGTAAATGATTAAGTCAAAATATGGGCTATCATGCTTATTATCCTTCAAAAATTTTCCAGAACATGAAAATTGGGGAATATCACTATTTCCCAGATATACACTAGTTAGGACATATTCCCTCATGTGACACATTTAAACCAATCATATGCGAGCAAAAATATTAGCTAGATCATAAGACCCCATACATGTTTATCTCCTCAAATGACATTTTACAAGGGGAAGGCCAGTCAATTCATGTATGTTTTAATAGATACCAAACCACGGTTCAACAAAGCACCCTTTGCTCAAACTCTTCTTTCTGTTGAGCTGAGTGGAAGAATAATCAGTCATTTTCGCTCTAAACGTATGCTTTGAATGCAAAGTAAGAACAAACTAGTTTAAAGTTCATTTAAAACAAGTTGTTCGACTTTTGCTTGTTCCATAACATGCATGCAGGTTCCTGTACCTGTGAACCTTGAGCTCACGAATAACAGCGCGCATGTATTGATCTACCCCGTACATAATATGCAGAATAAGAGCAAAATAGTGATTGTACTCACCCATAGATCTTTTCTCCTCCCAGGTAATCTCCTTTGTTGGTTCTAATTGCTATTCTGTTGATGCTCATTTTCACAAAAATTATAAAGTTAAGCTTGACATCTTCAGATACAAATCCTTCATTTGCTTCAGTTTCATAGATCAAAATCACTCAATGTTTGCATGTACATGAACGATCGGCTCACTTTAGCTAACTTCGCTTAGCTGTCTGGTTCATAGGTTTGACTGTACCTTCCAACGACTGTACCGTATCTTTTTCCGCTTAAAATTAAGCCTTTTTTCCACGAAGTTTATATCTCAAAATTTTCGGAAGTGGAAACTGTATCTGCATGTGGTCCTCACATGAAGTACCAAACCAACCAACGCGGAGACCTGGGTCTAGACATTAGGCAATATGGCGACCTTCACGCGCTTGTTCTGGAGAAAAACGGGTTTAATCTCTAGGAAGAGTGTATTTGCAGGGTTGAGTCAACAGAAATATACGAGTAATGTCTTTCCTATACATCAGTTGACTGCTGGAGGCTTTATTCGTTGCCAAAGTGATGATTCAAGCGGGAAAAGTTTGAACAACGAAACAGATCGAAGTAAACTTGAACATGATTCGAAAAATAGTTCCAAGAGTCAAGAATTGGCACAAACGAAGCTATTAAAAGTGGCAATCATAGGAGAGGCAAACAGTGGAAAGTCGACATTGACAAATTGCCTTATTGGAGAGAAGATTTGTGCGGTAACAGCTGTACCACACACCACACGAAGACAGACCGTCGGAGTTTTCACTGTAGGGGATTCTCAAATAGTCCTCCTTGATACCCCTGGGATAGTGAACCTCCCCGAGGCGAGGCGGTTAAAAATGACTCGCGAACACATGCGGGCTCCAATCGATGCTATACATGATGCAGATGTCATTGCTGTGTTAGTTGATGTAACGGACAGGAGAAGAAATCAGGTTATTCATGAAACGATCTTAACTTCCCTAGAGAATCACGTAGATTTGCCATCGATTCTAATCTTAAACAAGATAGACAATGTTAAAACAAAATCAGTGTTGCTGGATATAGTTTGCACCTTGATGCAGGACCGTGAAAAGGATGATTGGGGGTACAAAAACATAGGTGGGTGGAGTAAGTTTGAGCATGTGTTCATGATCTCTGCAAGAACTGGAGATGGCATTGAAGAAATCAAACAGTACTTTGCTGCAAAAAGCAAGCCAAGTGAATGGTTGTTTCCTGCTGATACATGCACAGACCAGAACTTTGAACAAATAATGCAGGAGATCTTTCGAGAGAAGCTGTTGCAGTTGTATGAACATGAAATACCATGGCAGATCAGGCAGGTGGGTGTAAAAAACTGCTTCAGGTTCGTCTTTGAAGTTTAGCTGTACATGATGTAGGTGGCTTAGTTTTAATAATAGAATATTCAGGGACCTGAATTTGGCAGCTTTCTCTGATGGTATAATTTAACACTTAATAACTAGTCCCTTGGGGAACAGTGAACTTTGTTTCCCTTGAATCTCAATGTTTCCCTCAACTTCGTCTCGGGAAACAAAAACCAGTCATTACCGTATTTACTCATGTATAAGTCGACCTTTTGCGACCAAAAAATCAGCCCAAAAAATGGCCCTTGGCTTATACACGAGTCACACACAAAGACCTGACAAAGCAGTCCAAGAAATTAGCATAACGATTGCCTATAATGCATTCGGAAAACTGAGTTTACAAAACGAGTTCTAATTGTGGTCGAGTTTCTTAGTTTTCAGCGCAGTCTTCTTCAACAAAAAAGTCGGAAATAAATGTTAAATGCTTTAAACATAAACCTACTGGAGATGATTTCTGTGTTTTTTGATATGTGGAGCATACATTTCTCTTTAATAGAGCTTCGCTGCCGTTTACCAGTGCTGAAATTTCGTTTTCATCGAACGATTAGCTTAGCGACCTGGCAAACTTCAGAAAGTATATGGAGTTATCTCAAATTGTAGTTTGGTTACCGAGTTTTCCAAGATGGCGCTTTTATTAAGTAATCTTTCGAAGCTCTTCTGCATTCCTTTGATCTTCTTATCTAATCTCCTTTTAAACTCAACATTGAGATCAAGGTTAGTTAAATGCAATGCAATTTACTTCCAAACATCATAAAATACTTCTCTAGTAAATCGAAGAGCTCGTATGTGCTTAAATCGTAATTAAACAAGTCTTGATAAACTTCACTGCGTAAGATTACACCTCTGCTTTTTTTTAATTCACCATGGTTTCAATACATTCTCAGGAAGAAAAGATTGACATTTTGGGAAATTTCTATTGGTCTGAATTTTATTTCTTTAACCATAAATAATTAAAAATCTGATTTTTGACCTGGAAAATGAGGGGTCGACTTATACACGAGTTCGACTTATACACAAGTAAATCGGTAATTAAGTGATTTGTTATATAGCAAAACAAAACAAAAGCAAATATTGTGAAAAAATGCGCTGAGATTCCAGCGACAACATCAGGCACCTCTGATCACATGCAACAGCGGTCAACAATTCGCAGATAATAGTGAACTGTTTCCTGTTTGACGTCATAGTTTTCGCAATGTTTCCCGCTCATGGTATTTGGCAGGAAACAGTTTCATTGTTAGATGTGACCATGAACTAACCAATGAATGGGCCCACTGTAGCAGGAAAAACGCCAGCTTTATAACAACAGTGGATGCTGAACACTGCTTAAAAGGTGCTCAGTCATGATATTGTGAGTTATTTTAAACACAAGCGAAATTCCTTTTAAAAATTAAGATTAATCTGAAAACAGTAGTTTACCAAGATAGAAAAACACCAAAGAGATAGTAATAAATCATAAAAGATTAAGGATGAAGAGGTAACATGGATAAAAAACAACGAACTTGAAAAATGAAGTCTTAACTTTCCAAGATGCAAAACTTGTAACTCCTTTAATACAAAGAGAATTGCAAACAACTGTGATAGTTTGTCTGCATACAGGTAGTTGGTGGTTTAATTTGTCTTTTTAAGGACAGATTTTTTTAAAACTTTGACTGCAGGTAGAAAATGATAAGATTAGATTAAAAATGTAAAAAAATTGGGCGTCACCAAACTCATTTTGAAGATAAGGCGAAGCTCAGGCCATAGCATTTCTAGAATTCCAGTCATTCGAGATGATATCTGGCCGGATTCATTACTTTCGGCACATATTTAAGTTGAACAATCACATCTAAGTTATTTGTGTTTAACACAGCATATATAGGCCTATTTGATAGATCTTTGCTACATATGTCATTAAATCAGCTAGAGTGAGCCTTAAAAAATACAACTTCTAAGTTACGCACACCTGTATCCATGTACCAATTCGATTTTTTTGTTTTTTAATATAATGGAAAGAACCAGAAAAGGAAGTGATCTGCCAAAAAAAAAGTGGGGGTCACCGAGCATCCAACAAAAAGATTTGCACACAAAGTTAACGCAAAGGTCATTAGCTCTATATTTTGTTGAGTTTTCGACTCGGTGCATGCGCTTGAAAATGACGTGCCACGCATGTGGCCAATGGATAGCGTGCACACTAGAGATACGCAGTGGCAATAAAGGCCTGTAAAACAATAACACATGTTGAAGTGATTGTTAAGACAATAAAATTGTAGAATTACTACAACCACTTTATTCTTTTTTATTTTTTTGGTTGTTCCACAAATCAATTGGAAAGTTTAACATGTGAAACTGATTGAATGTTAAGACAATCAAATTGTAGACATTTGAAGTTGTCCCTCTGTAGCATTTCAGAGCAGGTGATTATAAAGATTCAATTGAGGTATTGAGTTACTGTGCTGTATTTTAATTCCAAGCTTTCACCATTCTACGACATCAGGAAAAATGAAGAAGAAATCTTCTAAATGTTCCAGCAGATGCACAGCTGTAATTTGTAGATTTATTACAACCACTTCATTATTTTATTATTTTCTTGGTGGTTAAAATTTTCAATCAGTAAATCCACAGACCTTTCATAACTAAAACAACATAGATTGTTATCATGTTCAAAATTAATTTAGCATTTCCTTATCTTATTGATTATGTCAGTTAAAGGCCTAACTGTAATCATTTGGATGACCATTCCCCAAGAAACAATTTTATTTAAACAATGTTTTGTTTTAAACATATAGGTGAATGTATTATGTGAAGCCAGGGAAGGCCACTGGAGGATACATCACAAGCTATATTGTCGCAGGAAAAGCCAACGCAGATGTGTGCTTGAAAAATTAGACCAGTTGAGAGATCTGGTTTTAGTGGACTTGGAAAAAATTGTGGGAGAGCGTGTAGACTTAACTGTTGATGTTTCTTACAGTGAGAAAGTTGGCTTTGACACTCCACTTCACAGATATTGATTTAAAGTCAAGAAGAAATCTTCTAAATGTTCCAGCAGATGTACAGCTGTAGTCAAACTTGGCCATAAAGGTCGTTTTTTTTCAGGTTACAATGGAACAGTACAATCTCCTGAGCATGTCTGCAGGCAATAGGTAGCCTTCTCAACCCAGTGTCTGGAGTTGTTGATTGTCCAGTTGTATTTAGTCAAAAGTAATAGACACCGATGGAAAATACAGTTTTTAGGGTGAGAAATCCCAGCTGTTTATGGAACTACATAAACAGATGTCTTTTTTTTCTGTACATTCTTTCCATCGCTGTGATTCCAGCAGAAAGTTCCAATGCTAGTAGCATAAATTTTACAGGAAATATCCATGTTGGGTCTTTGATCTATTATTGGGCATGCATGAAAAATCGTTCTCCTTGTCAGCAGGCAGGTTATAGGGAGAGCAGAACCAAATAAGAACCAACAATACATACTCACACAATCCTCCTTGTGCCCTTGGGTGTGTAAGGCCATATCAGAGACTGATTCCTCTTCCTGTTTTTCACTTTCTTAGTTAGACCTTTCCAGCTGACTTCCCTAACCTGCATCTCTTTTTCTACTCTCCATTAAGGTTATAGATATGTGCATTGAAAATACAGTTTGACCTCTCTACTAAACACTCGC
>CM042751.1:16578104-16585604 GCA_022496165.2 Catalaphyllia jardinei | reverse complement strand
AGGCGTGCGTTTCCACAGCTTTTTCGAGTTCTCCCAAACTTTCACGAGTGTTTGTATAACTCGATAGAAACACCGGAGTACATGTTTTCTATTTCTTTTAGAAAACACCACAACGGGAAAAAGGAAAACAACTTGTTAACTTTGATCATCAAAATGTAAATTCTCTTTGCTCGCGCCATCACTACGTCAACAGCGCGCGCTAGTTCTGTGTCTCCATCGAGTTATACAAACACGATTTTTAACCAATCAGCGCGCGTGCTTTCTTAGGACTGTTTTTTAAAACTATTTATATACACATGTGATTGAGCAAAGCTCACTAGGCATTGTTCCACAACGATGCCCGATCTCCTAGCGTGGCCTTTTACTGATGGTTTACTGATGGCATAGCTAGGAGTAAAGTATTAGAACCCCTGATATACTGAGGCGAGAGGCCGTGTATACGCCTTAAACTAGAGAAGTACCTTGAAGTTTATGCGTACCCTGATAGGAAGCCAATGCGCATTTTTGGTGGAATATGACAAAAGCTAGGGGCATTACATACGAACCTAGCAAAAGCATTCAGAATTTTCGCAAGCTAGATATTTGGCAGTCCATACAATAGGCTATTGCAATAATCGATGCGGGACGTTATGAAAGCAAGTTTTCTCACACATCACCTTCAAAATGAGCGTCGGCGATTTTCCAGATGAGGTTTTTTTTTTTCCTACAGCCTCCTAAAGTTTGAGATTTTCAAATGTGGACGCTCCTTCTGCTAAAGAGGCCATCCATAACTTTGAAACGGAAGCGTAATAGTATAGTCGAGGTCATATGTTGTTCGCACGTTCTTCGCTTTGTACACTAATGACCTTCCAAGGGCTGTCACCTCCGGCTCTATTTTTATGTACGCGGACGACACCACTGTTTATTGTATTGGCGACAGTGTTGATAACACTGTCACTTCGTTAAATAGAGCCTTATCTGAACTGAACAGCTGGTGCCTAGAGAACTCACTAACCCCCCATCCAGCTAAGTGTGAAGCTATGCTTTTAATGAGAAAACCGCACATCGGGCCGCTAATTCCTGTGACAATTGGAGAGGCACGGATCGAATGGGTAAAACACACTCGCCTTCTGGGCGTCACTATTGACGACAAGCTTTCCTGGATACACCATCTTACAGATTTGAAAAAAAACTTTGTTAATAAGCTGAATCTCTTGAAACGCAGTTCGTTTTTGAGCCGAAACGCCATATTGGACCTGTACTTTAAAATAATACTGCCATCTGTTTTATATGGGCAGGTCGTTTGGGGAGGCTGTTCAAATACAGACCTTCTACAATCTTTGGAATTACTTCACCGAAGAGCAGCCAGAATAATATATAGCTTACCTCACGATACGCCTACTGACGAAGTATACCGACAATCGAACTGGAACACTTTAACCTTTTATTATAAACTTCGATTAATTAAATTATTTCATAGCGTGTTCAAAGGTGAAGCACCTGCGGCTCTTTCATACTTGACTAATAAACCTCGCACTGTATACTACCTCAGAAGGACTAACAACGTTATCGTCCCTCGTTTTAATTCAAAATTTATTAAAAATTCTATAAGCTATAGAGGCGCTATTCTTTGGAACGCTGTCTCGAGTCACTATACGGGCCAGTTTACTGAGTTTTATCGTAAAGTGAAGAAGGACATTTATTTTAAGGAACTTGATTTTAGCGCACAGTCGGCCCAGTCATTGCCGAGGCACTACCTAGATTTTAAATGCTTTTAAATATTTTACATTTTATGCCTGTATTTTACATTTTATGCTTGTATTTTACATTTTATTCTGTAAGTAATGTTATCACTATTTCAATTTAGTTTCATATTGTAATTATTTCCACACGACCCCACAAGCTCTAAGCTTTAAACCTTATCGTGTTTAAATAAAGGATATGATGATATGATGATGTTCGTAGTTGACGTATAAGTGCTACAAATTCTCTCTTTTAAGGAAAGTCCCTGAAAATAATTCATGTTGCGTTCTTTTAACGATATCATGAGTGCTGCTACATTTAATCACAGTGCGAAGGCTCTCGTGCATACCTAGATCTCATAGAAGCTCACCGTCCCTGTTGCTATAGTGTTGCTGATAAAACAACATAAAAAATAACCAATATAATAACCATAACATAACCAATAATTCAAGGCAAGCTACTAAGTCAAAATTGGGGGCCAGTGACCTAAGAAACTGTAACAATTTTCTTAATAAACCAAACCTGTGAGTTGTGAAAAATCGATTAAGACACCTGTGCGAAATTTTCAAAGTAATCATTAAATTCAGCTGTCGCCTGCGCACGCGCAATTTTGCACTTTGCCAGTTACTCATTAGTGAAATATTCGGTGTTATTATGAAAAGCAAATATGAACCACATGGTCTTCACTTTTCAAGACCAAAGAAATTATGCCATAAAGTATCCAAACCTTTGCAATGAAACCACCTGCCTATGGTTGGTAGAGGTAGCGAGTGGTATGCTGAGTTACCAATGACGTCATTTCTATGGTCTCTAAGAATGACCACCACGCATCTCTGGTTTTCCATAAACTTATCGCGTGCATTATAACTTGGTGTAGACACGCACAAAAGTTGCGTTATTCAACAAATGATGTAAACAACTCAGTGCTACGTGAAATGATATTTTATGGAAAATGATATGATTTCAGTTTTGCTTCTGTTAATCAATAAATATGGGTTATTGAAGTGAGAGGTCAACAAGGCTGGATATTGGCCAATATTTTTATTGGCGTGTTTGTGGACCGAGACGGAGTCGAGGTCCATAAAAGCGCAAAAAAAAAAAGAACGAGGCCACTATTGAGCCATGTTGATTGAACAAACTCGGTCAATGAAGGACTTAATGGCTTTCGGGGAAATTTTTCTTGCAGAACGCGACGGGAAGTCCCGAGCGGGCAAGATAAAGCCTGTCTTGCCCGCTCGAGTACCCAATCACAGCGCAGGATATGATTTACCTTGCCCGCTCACGGAGCTGGCCATATAATAACAATCAGTTATTCAGTAACAGGAGAACTTGAAACGAGTTAATGATCCTACAAACACTTCAATAAGTTCGAACTTCTGCAATACTGTCACACTGGTTACTAATGTGCCACCATTGGTTACCAATGTGCCATATCGGTTACAAATGTGCCACATCGGTTACCAATGTTCCACTTTGAGTTACCAATGTGCCGTTTTGAGTTGCCAATGTGCCACACAGGGTTACCAATGTGCCACACTGAGTTACAAATGTGCCATATTGGTTACCAATGTGCCATAGAAAGGTTATCAATGTGCCATTTCATCTAGCTCTCTCTCTCTCTCTCTCTCTCTCTCTCTCTCTCTCTCTCTCTCTCTGTCTCTCTCTGTCTCTGTCTCTCTCTCTCTTTCTCTCTAAGGGAGAACCTGAAATACCTTTTCCAAAAGACTTGAATGCTCTCTGGTGAATGTGATAAGCCAAGTTAATTAAAACTTTCAAATATGTTTTAGTTATTATTTTTTATAAATTTTTATTATTTCCATCAAAACATCCTCTTGACGTAATGGGTGTGCGCTGAAGCTTCAAAAGCCTGGTTACTAGCGAACTCGGTGAGGGCTGGGCCCCAATACACTAACGCCTGTTGCTTCGTGGTTAGACACGCTGTAAGAGAAGTGGGAACTCCAGGCCGATTAAGCTCAAATTAAGCCTGATTTTACTTCATCGTTTTCCAGGAACCTATAAACTACACAACTGTTAAAGACAGAATATCAGCTTTATGTTTCAAGCGATTGTAGAGTCCATTTTTGAGCCCGGTGTCAACAGTCAACTGCTGAGAGCAATCAATATCATATTCCTTTGTCTCGTTCTCGTCGTAATATTTCTGTTGACTACTTATGGCTTCAACATTCATTTGCTAGTACTTTTGATACTTACTACCGGCCTCCTACTATCAATAAACTGGTGAGTACCTTGACTACAGTTAAGACCAGTACAGCACAAAAGTCCCGGGGTGGTACTTAACAAAGTTTAATACGGGGAGGCTCCGCCCCGAGGTCCAACCCCTTACCCTTTTATATACCATTTTGGCAGAAAAGGTACCCCTTTTATATACCTTTTATTGAAAAAAGGTACCCCTTTCAGATACCTACTTTAGGAAGTCTTGTTCTCATTTTCATGTAGTGCTTAATAAATATACTGACAAAGCCATAAGGGGCGTCTATTCGAAATATTATAATTAAAGGCCCTTGTAAATACCTAAATGACTGATTTCCCTACCCTTTTATATACCTCATCATGTGAAATCCCTACCCTTTTATATACCTGAAGTGTGAAAAACGTACCCCTTTCGGGCGGAGCCTCCCCGTATAGGCCATTATAGGGGAGTATCCAAAAGTGCAGTGAAATTTTCATTCTCTATTGGGACATTAAAAAAAAATCCCCCCCCTCCCCATCGGAGGATAACCTCTGAACAGGGCCTGTTGGAATATTTTTTTTTCAAAGAAGCCGACAACATTTTGAACCCCTCGGATGCAATCTTCAAAGGTTCTGAGAACAAAAAACTTGGGTGTCAGAATCTCTCCCTCCACCCCTAGATGTGGAAATTTTTTGGAACGTCCCATTAACACATACTTTAAATACTGATGAAAACAGCCCAGAGGAACTACGCTGGCTGATTGTTTAAAAATCGTATTTCTGTTACTTGATAGAAACACAAAAAATTTGTGAAAGTCAAGTGGTATGTTATTTTCTTTTGGCTGTTTTCTGAAAAAGAAATGAAAGCATTTCGACAACAATCTTTTAACAACAACAACAACAATCTTTATTTAAAATATGTAAATTACAATTATAACATAGGCTGGCCTGCGGATAGCTAGAGCTAATCTAGGCGGGCCAGTCAAACAAGATCTACCGGTAATTACAAACAACCCTATGTATTGACAAATTGTGAAAAAGAAAAAGAGTAAAATAACTTTACATACGATAAAATAGAAAGGTGAGATAAGGTGATGTTAGTAGACCATAAATACACAAAAGGGAAACTTACAAAACTGTTTATACAAGTACATTAACATATTTAGATAAATACAAGGAACTATAACTAGAGGTAAGACAATTAGTATATATGAATATATTAGGCACTACAATTTAAGAATTTGAATTAGGGTGTCGACATCAACATAGTCATCCCTATCTGAAAGAGCCTCAAATAGAAATTGGCGAATTTTTTTCTTAAAGGTTGGTTTAGATATATGTCTCAAATTTGGAGAAATTTGATTCCATAGCATTGCTCCAGTTCTTGAAAAAGAACATTCGAAGATTTCCAACTTAACTTCTTTCCGAGGATAATTTCCTTTAGCGGCATGCCTTGTGTTGTACCTGTGAATTTCATTAGACTTAGTGAAAAGAGCTCTTATAGGTGAAGGGGCTAGTCCTTTCCAAATATCATGCATGAAATTCACAACCGTGTCAAAATACATCATATTAACACGTAAGATCTTTGATTTAATGAAAAGCGGAACAGCATGAGTATCCCTTGGAGCAGAATAAATCAGTCGCAGAGCACATTTCTGGAGGACAAGTAACTTGCTAATGTACGACTTGGCTGCACGACCCCAAACACAAATCCTGTAGGATAAATGTGGCATAATAAGCAAGCGATAAATCATTAAAAGAGTTTCAGTTGGAACAAAATGTCTTAGTCTGCCTAGAATTCCAATAGTCTTACTTGTTTTCAGCCAAATAAAGTCGATATGGTGCTTCCATTTAAGGTTACAATCAATAAGGATTCCCAGAAATTTGACAAAATCTTTATGTTCTAGAGAACAGAACCCATCAGCACTGTTATCATGCATTTTGACACTAATTTCCATATTAAACTTCTTCTGGCTTGGATAAGCTTGTTTACAACTAACCATTCTGAAACTTTACTCAACTCAGAATTAACTACTTGTTTGAGTACTTTTAAATTTTTATGGGCAAACAGTAGAGTGGTGTCGTCTGCAAAAAGAAAAAAATTAATTTATCTGAAGATTTATGAATATCATTAATATATATAAGAAATAGGAGAGGACCCAACACAGATCCCTGGGAGACACCACAGGGATTTAGTTCCTTAGTCGAGACATGCTCACCGATTTGGGTTACTTGAGATCTTCCCTTAAGATAGGATGAGAACCATTCAACAATAATTCCTCTGATTCCATAGCGGTACAATTTATCTAACAAAATGTCATGATCAACCGTGTCAGACGCCTTTTTTAGATCAATAGACACTCCACTGGAGAACATCCCTTTGTCCATATTGTTTTGGATCCTATTAACTATATCAATTAACGCATGCTGTGTGGAGTGTATCTCTCTAAAGCCGTACTGCGATAGTCTTTCAAAGATTCTATTGTATGTAGAGAGCAAGGATATAGGACGATAATTGAATGACTTGGTGTAAGACGGTCGTAAGAGACTTTTTCGGGTAAAAATTTTTTTCCTTCAAACGTGCCTGAATTTTTGCATGTGCTTTTCAATAAAGCAGAAAAACATTCTCCTGTATCTTTTTTTGGCTACAATGCTCTACTTTTTCCACTTTGTTGCGTTCTTTGTGCAGGCTTCGATATTTTGACTTCGTTCTTCTCAGAAGCAAAGTGCAAAGCACCCAAAAAAATTACATGGGAATCTTTTACTACTTAATTGAAAAGCACATGCAAAAATTCAGGCACTTTTAAAGGAAAAAAAATTTCACCCGAAAAAGTCACTTACGACCGTCTTGCACAAAGCCATTCAATTATTGGGGTCGGTATCCTCACTACTCTTGAAAACAGGGACCACCTTTAGCTAGCTTTAATTTCTTAGGAAAGGTTCCCTCAAGGATTGAAGTATTCATTATTTGCATTAGAGGTTGACTAACAAAACATTTAGCAACTTTCAAAATGCTAACAGGGCACGAATAAACTCCATGAGACTTGTTCAAAGTTAATAGCGATATTTCCTATTCTACTTCACCAGGAGTGACAGAATTGAAGTAAAAAAGTCATTGGACTATTAACAAGAAATTCTGAAAAATGGCGTTCCGAGTGGGGTAGTTTATTAATTATTATTGTGAAAGCACAGCTTAGTGTCCTAGACATTGAATACAATTAATACATGACATTATGCTGTTGGCAATTGCATTAAAATTTTAGCTGTTACAATTACAATTTTAGTATGAGAATGTGTTCGTATTGTGTGATCGTCCGGGTGAGAATAGTTCTGAAAAGAACTGTTGTTTGTGACTGACGTTTCGACAACCTGAGCGGAAGTCATCTTCAGAGTCAAGTGAATAGTGTTTGTCAGTCGATGATGTTATAAGTCTGGTCCGTTGATAGTGATTGGTCAGTGAAGCCATGATGGTATTGGCTGGAAGACTCATGTAAAGTTAGTCATCAGTCATTGGTAGGTTTCGATCCGTCTTTTGTTGGTCAAGTTGGTCTGTTAGAGTCCGTCTATTGTAAGTCAAAATAATTAAGC
>CM042751.1:16538268-16563508 GCA_022496165.2 Catalaphyllia jardinei | reverse complement strand
TACAATGCCTTGTAGAGCGCTCAAATTCTCAACGGCCCAGTGCGTAACACAACACCTCGCACTTAAGTCAGTCACGTCTCACTCGATACGCGTACATAAATCATTAATATTTGATCGATTCCGCGAATCGTGAGTTTGGGATGCCTGTGACTTAACCTGTTTCCTCTTGTTTAAATGTTAAGGGCATCTGTATAACTTACAGAGTGTCTGATATCACAGGCATTCCGTTGCTGAGCCCTGTGTCAATAACATGTGGACTCTAAAATTTAAAGTTCGACCGACAAATGTGTTTTTCGCTACCGTCAATCAAATGTTCGGCGGCTTCTCCCAGCTTCCGACTATGTTGCCTGAACTGTGCTCAACGATTTGATCTGATTACCGCGCGCTCGGCAGTAGTCGGAAGCTGGGAGGAGTCGCCGAACATTTGATTGACGGTAGCGTAAAAAACGCATTTGTCGGTTGAACTTAAATTTTAGAGTCCGCAAGTTATTGAAGGGCGCAGTAAAGCAGAATACAGACCTTAGAACCTAAATATTTTCATTATCGTTCCTTGCCGTCGCACAAAACAATACCAAGGTCGTTATAAAAGACCGTCTACGATGATTCCGAGTTACGGAAGACGAAAAATAGATTGAGATAGCTAATAGTAAATGACTGAAGGATGAATCCAAATTATCCAAGGGAAAGGGTTTACAGTGCGAAGTAACTGGAAATTCTTAGTTGTGTAAGAAAACCAAAACATTTTGGCTTTGCACTTGTACCTTCCTGTACAATTACCCTTGCCTAGTTCCTAGGCCTCAATATTACGCCTCGTTCATTTGTTTCGGGTCACGTGGTCCGGGCCGTTCGCCTGGGATACATTACCGAAATCAATTGACCGCGAAGGCCTGGGAGATAGCCGTACAGGGACTAGGCAATAAATACCCGTCCGTTACCAAGCAACGACATGTTCAAATTCATATCAAACGAACGTGTCTCGAACTTAAAGAGGTGGTATATAACATTGTATTTGGACTACTGGACAGTTTTGAGTTTAAACACATGGACTAAACACCCACTATAGACGTTTGATTCATTTCTCAAGACCTTGATGTCCTTGGCATTGTCATTAAGCTCTGTTTCCTCGTCAAGGAATAAATATTGAAATAAGTATGGAGTATCAGACCTGCCGATCAGTCTGCTTTAAACTTTCGTTAAAAAGTTTGTCATTTATATGAAACGTGCAGGTGATTTCCTACCCAGTCAAAAAATTTAAAAAAATATATTTTCTTAAGAGGGGGGCTTCAGTGCGAGATGACGTGGCACAGAGGGACAAAATTTGAACACGGGGAAAATTAATAAAAAAATTACAGAGGATGCTGACTAGGTTGAGAAAACTGAAAAGAGTTAAACAATCTATTTTCCTAGCTTTTTTTATTAGTTGGAATAAGTTAACTGCGTTTTCTGTGCGGTTAATAAACACCTGTATGTTGACATAAGTCACATTCATTACCGGCTTGGTTGGGCCATAACTTTTCAATCGCGCAGGGTCCACATTTCGTACAATACTCGTTAAATGCATCTAGAATAAATTGATCTTTTCCCAAAAAATTGCCTAATTTACTGCGTTAGATCTACTAGAAGTATTCGAATTAACGATCAGTATTTGGTCAAAAACAAAACGCGTTTCACAGATGATTTTGTTCGGCCAGTTTTGATGACGAAACTAGCCTCTACTAAACTAACAACAACCATATTGCGAACTTTGGATTTTTTCGCGCTTTTCAAAAAATTCACTGGTTTCCGAACCATTGAGCTTAGGAAAAGGAATGAGAAAAGTTTTCAGTATACTAGCAGTACCCGCTCAGTATACCTACAATCTTTGGCTAGAAAACGAATTACCAATGCAAGCTCAACTACGAGATCAGTATAAGATCTTCACGACTCCGAATCCGCGATGTTCGCTACAGCAAAGTTTAGCGTGAGCAAAAAAGACGTTACACTCCTTTGATATGTCTGAGGTGTCAAGATATATTGTTACATGTGTTAATAGAATCTCGCCGGTTATTTTACATTTGACTTGTACCTGTACGAAAACATCGTATTTACAAGATAATATACGTGGCTAAAATTAGCTCCGTGCGGAATATAATATTCCCACTTGGCCGCAGTTTTGCTCAAAGTGTTCCCTCAAAACTTTTGTACTGTAAATCCTCGAAAGTAATTTCTTCAAGTACTTTCATCGTGACGCATTAAACAACATTGTAAAACTCAGATTAATTCGGAGGTAAGCCTTGCATTTTCAAGATTTTTTCCCAGGTTATTTTAATCCATTTTATGTTCGCCATCTTAAGTCGTTCTCACTAAGGTAACAAGAATTCTTGTAATCTGTCCGAGATTATTCTGCAAGATCATAACCATTATTTTTGGATTTCCCATGTGATTTATTTAGAGGCTAGAGTAGTACTTTGGACTCTAGATCATGCTTATATGCTCAGGATAATCAGAACTCGGGAAAAGTCGATTTTAAGAGAAGAAAAAGGTTTTTTCTTACCTGCAAAGCACCGAGGGTGCCGCGAGGGTGATTTTTACACTAGTGAAGAAAAGGAACACAATGTTAAAAATCCCGCGAGATGTTCGCCAATAATGTTTTCCAGCGACTGGTTAATAAACCAATAACGTCAGCTAGTCGTATTAACATCTTATTTCTTTTTTTTTTGTAATATAAATACATAGACGGGCAGCTGACAATCACTTGATCAACTAAGGAAATTATCTAGAGTTTTCTATCATATTCTACAAGCTAACTTTAAAAAAATTTACGTCATTCCTGAGAGCTAGGTTCAAATTGTAACACGTCCAAAATGGCCTCCTATATATTCTAATTTCTGTTGCGTTTTAGCTTTTGTGTTTTTCAGAGCCAAGATGGAAATTAGACGTGTTTTGATTGGGCTATTGATAAGACAAAAGATACCCTTAGCTGTTGCCAGTCACCGAATCAGTCACGTAATAAACCTGATTAAATCAAGCCCTTAATTTTCGGTATCCGCTTCATTATAAGCTTCGTAATTCTCCACCGTTGTTTTTTCAATTTTTTTATATATATACAGTTGCTTGCTAACGACTCCGTGTTGCTTTGGGCCGTTCACTCCAGTTTTACTCAAGTTTTTGAAAATGACGTGCGAAGGAGTTTTTTTCTTGTTGTTACATAAAACAAAGATTAACAAACCCGCGGTACCTGGTAAACAGGATAATGCTTCTTAAGCAAAGTTTCTAGATGAGTCTTGTTTAACACAAACACCGAAACTATTCAAAGAAAGACCGTCAAGTTTCTTATTTTATTGGAAGGCGGCATCATATTTTTGTTAGCTGGGCATGGGTTCACAAACTGGTGCGTAATATTTAAAAAAAAAACATTCCATGCCCGATCGAAAATGTAGGCCTCATTTCATGAGCGTTCCTAACATTATCGAATTAACACGGTATACGTGATGCAAATATTTGTCGAATTTTGTTGAGAGATTTTCAACGTGAGGAAACGCTTCCGTCAAAACACTTTCGATCTGTGACATCTGTTTAAGTTTCAGATTGGAATTTTAACTTGGAAATCCGGCAATCTGAGGCTAACTGTCATTTTAGCTAGGCTAGAGGTCTTTTGTTAGTAAGTCAATAAAAGTTTCAGGCGTTTTTCTCGAAGGACGTTCAAGAACGATAACGCCACACGGACTTAATTTTTTGTTATCGATGTTCATTGGCAAATTATCTAACATGTACGAGAAAGTGATGCTTAGCTACTCACCAAATTGTCCCCTCTTTGTGAGATTGAAGCAATAAGGACTGAAAATCAGGCTAATTATCACATGGCATTATACGAGCACGGTGCCTCAAGGGAAACACGCAGTCCGACATGCTGATGTAAACAGGTTGTCACAGCTGTTATGGGATTGGGCATGAGCTGGTCAAGAGATCACAATTAGTTTCCTAGACTTGTTATTTGACGAGTGTTGTTGGACACGTTTTTGCGTAGTTACCGACACAAATTTGACAGTTCTTCACAAAACATCAAACTGCCAAGACTAATAACATGTACGTAATGACCTGACTAAGTTGGGAAAGCACGTCTGGGCGTACTAACTAGCGTAAATATGTACCTTGTCGCACGGGTGAAAGGGCGAGAAACTGATTATTTCCACCTTGGCTCTCAGCTGACATCCAATATAATGCATACAAGTTCAACAGACAGTCGTCAAAAACACAATATCGTTAAGAAATTATTTCCTTCTCGTTCAGGGAGGAGTGTATTTGCCCGTCGTTTTTCCTGGCCTTTTTAGTCTCTGTTTCATAACGAGGCCTGATGCAAAAGAGTGATTTACAAAAAAATGGCTCTTTGTATAAATAATAAAATGACTTTTCTCGTGCAATATTTGGAATAAACAAGCAGTAATTTTTTCATGAATGAAAAACAAATGGCAAGAGCCTGTCGGGCGAGTGCAATTTGTAGTCCGAAAAATTTACGAGTGCCGCTTTTTTTAGTCTAAATATTGCACGAAAAGAACATTTGATTACTTGTTCATAATGTACATGCAATTTAATTCGAGCTTTCTCACTCAATTTCGAGTTTTTGCACTTGATTTCATCTTTCTGCACTGTTTAGAATTAACTGACGTGCTCTCAACCAATCAGTATGCTAAAATGTTCACATGTATATTACAAAAGGAATTAATTAAGGATTCAAAATTTGTCACAAGTCGCCTTGCATTCTATAAGAGTAGCCAATCATCGAATTAAGTCATCAAAGAACTTAACGTCAGTTACAACTAAAATGATTTACTTCGACCTTGAGTTTCAATAGGAATGAACTTTATCCGTATGACACAAATGTTTCTGCTACGACGGAACAGAAATAAGACTCCAGCCTATACAGAGCAGGTTAATATATAGAATCTCTCCAAACAGCCCTTGCCCTGCTCTTAGCTCATAACTTTGTTTGCAGTTAATAAATGATTTAACCATTCATGTAATTTATCGCAACAGCGTACAAATAGTAAAGCTCGCCATTCAAAATTAGAATTCAATTCAGAACTAGTAAGATAGAAGAATGCATGTTAGCCCTTAAAAATCTATCATACCTGAGAGCTTGAAAATTCAGTGCGTTGAAAATATGGTTTTGAAATTTTACACGCCAAGTCGTCACAAGTTCAAACAGACCACTTAATGAAATTCTTTGCTCGTAGCTCTGGGTTCCCTGACAGCACCCTCCTGTGCTCCGGACGTGGCTCAAATTTAATCTACACTTTGTGGGACTAATGCAGTATTCTACCCCTTAGAGTTTTCTTCATTCTCAAAAAATTCTCAATTTTGCTCGAGACTAGAAGAGCGTTCTTCCGTTACCAGGTTATGTCCCAGAACGTTTGTAAGCATGCATTACACAGCTGCACCTTAGGTTTACCTTAACATAACTACAATTGAAGCCAAAAACTCCGAGCGCCTTAACCGTGGTGGTGGGGTAGGGGTGGGAGAAGTGCTTCTTTTAGTGGACCATAGTGCTGCCATAGACCATACGGAGACGGGATCTGCCTTAAAGAGGTACCTTTTTTAAGCTGGAAGTATGTAAAAAGAGAATTTAGACGAGGTTGAGCAGCATATTGTGACTTGTCAGTGGCGTGCAGATCAAATACTTGAAGAAGCCAAAGGCCGGGGCAAATTCATCTGCGAGACACCGACAAGTCACGATATTTTGAGAGAACTGAATTCAATAGTACTTATTGTTTTATCATTTGATCACCAAGTTTGTTTTCATATCACTGACAGCTCAGGGAAGTTTCAACCGAAAGCGTGGTAACAAATACGCCTGAGCAGATTATTATTGAGCAGACCATTATTGACAGGCATTTATAGGCATTTGAAGATCACGCGGTGGGCTCTCGACCAATGGAAAATAGAAAAAAAAGAAATGTATCGAATGATAAGGATTTTAGCGGGGTGAAGAACAGAAGTGCCTTTTTAGTATTATAAATTTGCATGATGCACTTCTTCAAAGATTGTATGACGGTTCTTAAGGGCCTCCCTTATCACCTCTACTGTCAGCACAGTCACAAGACACCTACCTCATATAGAGACACCTACACAAGACACCTACCTCATATAGAGACACCTACACAAGACACCTACCTCATATAGAGACACCTACACAAGACACCTACCTCATATAGAGACACCTACACAAGACACCTACCTCATATAGTCAACACGTTTTATTACACATTTTCATCTTTGCTCAGTTTGTGGTTTTACAACACGTCACACACAAAAAATTGATTCAGGTAGTATTTTCCTATCTTTTACAGGTTTGAGCAAATCAATGTCCCCCAAAATTTCTACTTTAGTTGAAATGTGAAAAAAATAACAATAAATTACACTAAATACTATTCAAAAATGTAGATAAAAAAATCCAAGTTTTATATCACAAAGCCCAATAGTTCAAAGGCTGGACTTTGCAATCCACTGGACAATTTTTTAACCAGTGGATAAGGGTTAACTAAACAATCTAAGCTGTCCACTGGGGACTGATTTTTCCAGTGAATAGTGTTATCCAACTTCTAAACATAACAGGCCCAGACAAATAATACAAGTTGACTGATTTCGTCTTCACGTTGCAAAGAAAGAAACCAAAGTTCTTTTCAGTGATTGTTGATAACTCTAGCCAGAAACATCTCCACTGTCAATATTTTATCCACAAAGCATTATACACAACAATAAGTTAGAGCCTGTCTTCTAGTTGAACGATCGTTGTTAAAAGCTTGTCCTGTTGCCTTCAGCCAGAACATCCTCTGCATCCACATATTACACACTCAACAATCTTTCCCTGAAAGAGAAGAACACAATGAAGTCTATCACACTAATTGTGAGAGGCATGGTGGCGGCATGGTGGCCTCATGGCTAGTGAACGGTCTGGGTTCAAGCCCAACTGTGGACATTGTGTCATGTTCTTGGGCAAGGCACTCAACTCTCGCAGTGCCTCTCCACCCAGGAGTATAAATGGGTACCAACGAATTGTTGTGGAAACCTACGTGAAACAAACTGTGGTGTAGTGACCTGCGATGGACTAGCATCCCGTCCAGGGGAAGTAGAAATACTCCTAGCGGCTTCATGCCACAGAAACCACAATAAGCTCCAGCAGCTATCAGCCAGTCGGCTCCAAGGCTTCAAACCTTATATCACACTAATCACTGGTCATTGATTCATCTGCTTTGCTATGTTAACAAAGTAAAGATAGTTGCGTACTAATGTTGGAAAACAAGTAAAACACTTGATGTCAATTCAAGTACATCTATGAGCGATCACAGAGCTTGTTTCTTTGAAAGAAATGAACCATCTCTGTAGTACATGTAGTCTATTTTAACTCATCTGTGTACACAAGAGACACATTGTCCCAATGATTGGCATGCTGCACTCAAGATCTGTGGAGCAGGTATGGTGCAGTGGTGAGAGTACATGCCTCCCACCAGTGTTGACTGGGTTAACTTTGATATTAATTTCTGCCTTGCTCTGAGGGTTCTTCTCTGGTTTTCCTCCCTCCAAAAAAAAAATTCCAATATTTTGACCTGAGTAGAGGACCCAAATAAAAACTGAACAAGCTACTCACCTCTTCGAGTTTGGCTTTAGGTACACGGCAAATGCAATTTGTACCAAAGTTAGTATCTCTACACTGAATACATCTTAAACAGCAGAGGTTTTCATATCCTTGCTTCTTCCATTTAGCTATCAGGTTTTTGTCAGCATAGCCTTCCTTGAGACAGAATTCATACAACTCTGGAAGAACAATATGAAAAATCAGTTCAAGTAAATACATACAACACCACAAAAAGCAGTATTACCTATTACGTACATGACTATAAACACAGGCCAAAAAAATAATATACAGTACTGTTATAGACATATTTCTCAGTGCTGGTTGGTTGACTGTCTGCAAGAAAATCTCATGTTGTACTGACAGAACTGTATCATGATTTTGTGACAAATAATTTTTCAGTGGTTGGTAAGGAAGTTTAGAAGAACTCAAAATAAATTAATGTCAAAAGCCCTCCCACTCCAATTTGCCAGGGATTATCAATTAAGAAATTACCAAGAAACACTTAAACTGAACATATTTTTGGTAACCTGTATCAATATCAGTCTTCACAGTAATTTGGCGATCAAACTTTAGGGTACATGGAAAGCATCTTTTCTTTCTTGGATGTATTATCAGCATAACTATAGATCACAATTATTATAGCTGTTTAAAGGTCGCCACACACAAGGGGGACTAGTCCCCTAAAGAATTAACACGAAGGGAGTGGTCGCAGGGACTAGTCCCACAAACAGTTCACACGAAGCATTTTGTGCATCAAGTCGCAGGGACTTGAATTCGTGGGACTAGTCGCAGGGACTAAAGTTGGTCCCTGCGACTAGATTTTGAGGCAAAAATGGCCAGAACACACGATGGGACTAGTCGCAGGGACTAGTCTCAGGGACCAGTCACAGGGACTAGTCCCAGGGACTAGTCCCATTGTGTGTGCCGACCTTAATGTTGAACAATCCTCTACCTCTACTGATTGCTTTTCTCCTGTAGAACAGTTCATAAACATAGCGGGACTTCTGGTGATGGATTCTGAAATTGAATTTTTTTGTTAAGTTCCACTGGCTTAAAGACTTAAAAAGAATAAAACCTGACTCATACGGTAAGAAGGCCTTGCAATACTATACATTTTTTTGAAGTATAATCTTAACATTAATAATAATAATAATTAAAGTTCTTAAACACGTATTTTACATATAAATGCCTCGATGCTTTTTACAGCTAAAAGAAAGAGCTCTCAAAAAACAGGTACGTTTTCAAAGCCCTTTTAGAACTATTAACAGAGTTACTTTGTCTAATGGCAAGGGGTAGCTGATTCCATAACTTCGGAGATATTGCCGCAAAAGACCTATCTCTGTAAGCAACATTAGGGGAACAGGGATCACCAGGGGTGAGGGAAAATTACAAACATTTTGTCCAAAGTATTGGGTGAACAAAATCTGTGAGAGCAAAATTAGGATAAACTAATGTAGATTATCTGCAGAGGAAAATTGTATAACCCAAGAGGTAAACAAGCTTGCCCTGATCAGTCAAAGGGTCCACCTCACAGGAAAACTGGTGATATGTATATTAAGACTGTGGGAGGTACAGTGGCTAGCATGCTTGTCTCCTGATTGAGTGGTCTGGGTTCAAGCTCTGGCTGGGGACATTGTCTTGTGTTCTTGGGTAATATACTTTACTCTTGTAGTGCCTCTCATGACCCTGGTGTATAAATGAGCACCACAGGGATTGGGAAAGCCATGTGCCATATACACATGCTGCATCAAGCTACGAAATGACACATTATGAAAGTACCTACAGTACTGGGCCTGCGATGTGCCCTAGCTGCCAAACTGCTAGAACAATATAAACTTTTTTTGTGGAAAGGATTTTCTTTTGTGAAATTTTCAGTGTAATAAGGAAGAAACATGCAAAAAATCGCAATGCATTTGCTCGAAAATTGACACTATAAAAGCATTCATTTTGTTTTTGTCTCCAGGCTCCTTGCTCAATTCATGTGCTTTCTGATTTCAATGATCCCTGGGACCGGCAACATACATATACATGAGGGGGTAGAAATATTGTAAGATTCTGAAAGTTACCCCCCTCCCCCCGGAAGTCATGGCTACCTGAAATTAACATTGATTTTTTGCCCTCCTATTAAATCCCAAAAGTAACAGTCCCCCCTAAAGTAATGCCCCCTGAAATAAACGACATTTTGAAAAAATTACCCCAAAATGGAAACAAAACACTGTTGTGACTGTTGTATTTAATGTTCATTTCAAGCATTACTTTCTGTTGGCTTACAAAGCAATCGTAAGGAGTATTGTGACCACATTTAATGTAACACATTCAACTGGAACGAGAGATATACAACTCAAACAAAGAAAAAGTTTGTCATGAAACCGTGATTATCTTTCAATGTATACAGATTAGAAAACTAGAACTAGTAAAAATTCTCGGATTATCTTGGAGCACATACACATGCTTGACTGAAGAATGTTTAAAGAATTGTTTGTGCATGATTTAATCTGTGAGTGAAACTTATGAATGCTGCAATACTTAATTGAAATTAATTTGTCAGTGAATAGTCAAAATGTACTGTGCAGTTTTATTGTGTATGCCTAGGGTACCACTTAAGGTAGTCTGTTTTGTTTACTGTTTGTTCATCTGGTTTACGAACAAATACATTGTAGGAATATGCCTAAATGGAATGACTTTTAAATTTCATAATACATGCCCTCTTTGTCTGAGACCATTTCGAGTTACAAACGGTTTTTACCTGTCTGAGAATAACGGCTACCCAAAAGTAGTAGGCTTGATTATCAGCTGCTGTTCAGGAAAGGAGCCCCCGCTCCTCCCCTGAACTCACAGCTGGACTTGTGGACCTTAGTATTGTTAATCTCGGCCAATAAAAAATCTGCCTGCCTGAATCGAGCAGCCTGCATTAATTATCTTTCTCGCAGTAGCAAAGAAGTTCTGCGATATGAAGAGCAATTGCGTTAGCGGGACATCTAACCAAATACCATCAACTGATGAAATAATGCCTGATCTATTCTATAGCAGCATATACAACACACAAATTAGTCAGACTTTAAGTGTGAGAATCTATATTTCATTTTAGAAAACAGTCCTAAGGAAGCACACGCACTGATTGTTAAAAAGCCTGTTTGTATAACTCGATGGAGACACAGAACTAAGCGCGCGCTGTTGACGCAGTGATGGCGCGAGCAAAGATAATTTACATTTTGATAATCAAAGTTTACAAGTTGTTTTCCTTTTTCTAGTCATGGTGTTTTCTAAGAGAAACAGAAAACATGTACTCCGTGTTTGTATCGAGTTATACAAACACTCATGAAAGTTTGGGAGAACTCGAAAAAGCTGTGGAAACACTCGCCTGTGGCTCGTGTTCCCACAGCATTTCTCGTTCTCCCAAACTTCCACTCGTGTTTGTATAACTCGATACAAACACGGTACATGTTTTCTATTTCTTAAATATGAATCATGTGGTGCCAGAATGTCAGATAAAGAACAAAGTCAACAAAGAGAGGGATAAATGGAAACATTGATCTAAAGAAAAACATACTTAAGCAAATTGCTGTGTACGGTAGTCTTCTTGAAGGAAAGCGACACTAGTCTCTGATGAAGCCAGACAAAATTACATTTTTAAATGAAGCAAAGCAAACTAAACTAGCAAAACAAAAATATGGTGTCAACGCTATGCACACCAACATTGTAAGTGTGACCTTTGACATGTCATTTGCCACACCACAGTCAAACAGCTCTGCTCTACTTTCTTTTTAAAAACTCTTCTGTAGAAAACAGCAAATAATGCCCTTCTGTAACAATAGTGTGAAACAAAATAGGTTGGAAGGCCAAAATTAAAAGAAGAGGTGGCGAAAACGGCACATGTACAAATGTTACGAGCAGTAGGCGTCATGTGGGCCTGCCAATGATTGTCATCAGATGACATTTCTGGTAAACAGAAGCGCTGCAAGAATTTTAATTAGGAATTTATGTCACAGACATGGTTTGCCACTCACACATCCAGCCGTCTCTTCTCAGGAAGGGTAGACCAGACACAAGAGATCAGCGGTAATCGAGCCTATGTAAGTAGCGGCCCCTTTTGCCAAAAAAATTTGAAAGTAACGGGGGCCATTACATTCGGAATTCTACCGTACTTCTAGTCGCTGGATGCTACAGAAACCAGGATAAGCTCTGGCCCGATGGGCCACTTGGCTCATATGCAGACTAATGTATTAATTGTATCAACTCTACTATGAAAGGAATGATCATGCTAGACCAACAACATATTACATGTAGTGAAGACATATGATATATGATCTTTTATCTCTCCATGTGACTTTCAAATAACTGCCCAAAAATAATGGTCTGCTCATGTGTAGTACTGTCTAAATAAATGTGTTTTGCTACAATATTCTGCTCATGCTTAATAACCATTGTATCCATGCTCTCAGGAGAAAATTGGCTTATTACTTCACTGAGCTATCAGAGAGTGATATAAAATGTGAAAATAAACTTGGTGATTCAAGGATAGAACAATTATTGAACTTGGTTGTTGCAAAATATTGCAACTTGTCAGTGTCTCCCAGATCAATTATTTACCTAGGTCTTTGGCTTTACTACATAACTGAACTGCATGGCACTGACAAATCACGATACTTTGCTCAGCCACGACCAATAGTTGTTAATTATTAAAGTTTCTTGCAGCTGTTGAAGTTGCTGTTAACTGTGATCCATTTCCTTTTTAGATCTTTCACTTGCAGGATACTAATTAGTTCATAGACTGCACTGGAAATTCATCAGCACATACACTCACAAACTATGATCGACCTTCCTGATGAATAAAACTGCTGATGTTGTTACTAAATAATATAACTTCATGAGTTCACTGCAGTTATATGCTCTTATTGTTGACAACATGGCGCATTATTACCTAAATATAGGCCACATAGACTCTGTCTTTCGTTTCCCTTCATGTGGTTCTGTCTCAGCTGAAGTAGGAGAAAGTTAAAGGTATAACAAACGATTCAGTATGTAGCTCATCAATCTGAGAACGCAAGAAAATCCAACAATGTTATCGAGGGGATATTTACCTTCTCGCATTTTCTGATCCAGTTCATCGAGCGTTGGTTCAATCAGTTCCCATCCTTCTGGCGGGGGTTTTCTACTACGACGTACTTTAGGCATTTTCTTTTGCTCAAAAAACGTACCCTTACTTTGAAACCTCAGACGCGGATTTTTGCCTTTTTGCGTTCTTGTACACTAGAACCCAGCTTTTTCTTGTCTCCCGGTAGAAGAATTGCGCATGACAATATGCGAATGTACTGCAGGCTCAAAGTGCGCCATTTAGGGAAAGGGTTTTGTTTGAGTGGTGCATGCTTCGTAAAAGAACTGCAACGATGTTTTAAACTAGAATAGAAGTTGTAGCAAGTTCAGAACTTAATTAATAGTGATCTAATTTTGCAAGCCATCTACTTGGAAGCTACAAAGCTCTTTAAAATCCTAGTGTACAGGTAAGGTTATCAGATCAGCCAGGTGGGGGAGGGGGTGGGGGCTGGAAAGGTACTCTTTCATGTGTCAGGGGCGGATCTATGCGAAGTATGCAGGGGTTGCACACCCCTCCTGAGACGAGACCTTCTTCTTTGTATTCGCTTTTAAAATTTGTTTACCTCACCAGTCAGTTATATTGCACCATTCCTTAGCAGTGCAACCCCACCTACATGTAAAAAACAAAAACCTGGATCCGCCTGGGTGTGTCTACTGCAGGGTAGAACACCATGCATGGTGCTTACTATTTAACAAAATTCCAGGAAATTTTGGCCAGATAGGACATAGAAAAATATTTTACCAAGAATGTTGGTTGGGCATAGTGGACATAGTGTAAATTGAACAAATTGATGAAAGCTTTTCATATCTGTTGTCTTATTGATGAGGAAGTGTGCTGTAACATTGTCAACATAGCTGTGGAAGTATGAGGTATAGCTGCCTGGAGCAAGTGTTGCAATGCACAAGCAATTAAACAGGGTGCAAAGAAAGCCAAACTTGCAGTTGTTCTTATGATGGACTGGCCTGAAAGTCATTCAAGGTAGCCCACCAAAATGTCATGACTAACAACCTGTAATTTGAAACTTCAGTTGCCTGTTATACAAGTGAAAAACAGAATCATTTGTGTCAACTGCAAAATCTGCTGGCACTGAGCTATCAGACATGGCTTTCTTTCAATGGGTCTGACTGGAAACTCCGAAGTACCCAAAACGTCACTAGCAAAGGTACGCTGCCTTAACAGCACATATTGAAAAAAAAACAGCTGCAAACTCTAGCCCGAATGGAATAAAACACTTACGAATCTAATCTGGAAGCGATGCTAAAGTCAAGATGAAGAGCTAAAGAAACGAATTCCGAAGGCTTGCTACCAAAAGTAGAGTTCTTAGCTTTCCCTCTAATGAACAAACTAGGAAAACTAGGCAGCATAACCCAGTCATGGATAAATGTACTCCAATGGAAACCATCCGAACACAGGATGGGCCAAAAGTGGGCTGACTTCCAAAGGCCAAGGGGAACAATCAGAGTTCCATGAGCGCTGCAAAGCTCCATATGCTTAATAACTTTACACGTTAAATACACATCGTTCCTTTGGAGGGCAATTTGGGCGTCCTTAACTGCATCTTTGATAGCTTTGTTAGCCTTGTGTTGCTCCTCGTTGCTCTTTTTGTTGAATTGAGGAGCGGAATCTCGCTTCAGCCATTGTTGGGAAGCGTTGCCCTCCGTTTGAAGTCAGAAATCGAGGAAAAATAGAAGAGCTCTGTTGTTTTCAGTGATGCCTTCCTGACGCCTGCTTCATCCATAACTAGCCAAGCAAAAGTGATGAAGAGAAGAAATAAACCTTATGGGGAAGTGCTAGTGGCAAGGCTGACCATACAATGTCACAAGTTACTCAACCGTTTCTTTTTACAAACATACTTCCCATGAGCCCTCGCGTACTACGCTCGCACCCAGTTCTCTGTTCAAGATTTAGAAATGAATTTGTCAATTTTATTGCAGGTATTTCTGAAGGTACAGTTAATAGTACAATGGCTTTTCTTATCTTCCCCTCGCATTGTAGGGAAGAGCCTTGAGAATGGGGTATATAGCATATGGGGTTTATAGCAAAGCTCCTGTGCGCCAAAGGTGCGCGAGCGGAGCCCCATACCTTAGAAAATTAGCTAACCCATTGATTTAAAAAAGTTGTCTTCTCACTGTCCGCAAGTCCCTCTGTTAGTTCGTTCATCCGTTCATCGTCATGCGTACGCTAAGCCCAATACCATGAAAAAAGAGAATAGCACCATTCGCATAGGTACAACATTGATATTAGACATCCATGTTATGCTTTATTACCATCTGTCAAAACTAGGTATCCGATGACCGATATTACGTGACTATATCGCGGGCTCAGGTTAAGAGTCGCTTGTTTTTTTAAGTTGACCAGTACTGGTTTTTGATTGGATCGCAGGCGTAATTCAGGTTTCTTACTCTGTGCATAGGTTTTACGGGGGAATGGTTATAGAGCTCGGAAAACATCAAAGGGACAAACAATGATGCCAAGATTTATGCTGCAAGGTCCGTGACCGTGCACAGTCTTGTGTTTTTCGCTCAGACACCATGCATAAATAACATAACCAAAACATTTCTTGGTTAGTTCCTCGGTAAGAAGAAAACAGTTAGTGTGTTTTGTGTACGGTCAAGACCAAAAAGGAGAACAAAAACATACAACAACAACAATAACAACAATAAACTTTATTAATATTTAACAATTAAAAGAAGAACATATACAACAAAGTTACCGCCCAGTTTCCCTACTCAGCATTCCAAGCAAAATTATGGAGTCGATAGTAAATGACGCCCTTGTGAAACACGTTTTTCGAGATAACAATTTGGTCTCAAACGGGCAGTGGGCCTACCGACCTGGGCATTCAACGGAATACCTGATGATTCATCTCACGTAAACCTGGAGATCGGTTGTCGACTCTGGAAAATTTGTTGCTGTAGCATTCATCGATTTTAGAAAAGCTTTTGACAGTGTCCCACATGCTACATTAACTATGAAGCTAGAAAGACATTTTGGAATAAAGGGATTAACCCTCGATTGATTGAAGAGTTACTTGACAGGAAGAAAACAATTTAGTGTTAAATGGAGTTAAATCAGACCTTCTCTCAGTGTCCATGGGGATACCTCAAGGATCAGTGCTAGGACCGACTCTATTCACACTATTCACAAATGATCTGCCGCTGTCTGTCCGGTCAGGATCTCTGTACATGTTTGCAGACGATACAACAGTCTTCTGCATAGGAGACACGGCAGACGAGGCCATTGCAGAGTTGAACAGGGCATTGCAGGAGGTCTACAACTGGTGTTGTGACAACCAATTAACACCCCATCCGGGAAAGAGCGAAGCAATGCTGCTTTGTAGGGGTAACCCAATGGGGCCGATTGCCCTGGTGTTATTGGGTGACTCCAGTATAAAATGGGTGACTAAAGCACGCGTCCTAGGTCTGACAGTAGACCACAAGTTAACATGGGACGCACATGTAATGGATGTTAAGAAGTGTTTTGCTACTAAATTGGACCTGTTAAAACGTTCTAAATTCTTGCCAAAAAGTGTTTTGCGAGACTTTTATTTTAAGGTTATCTTACCCTCTGTTGAATACGGACTAGTTTTGTGGGGGGCGTGTTGTAACTCAAACCTATTTGATTCAATTGAAAGACTTCATTGTAGAGCATCTCGAATTATTTTTAATTTACCAAGAGACATGCCTTCAAAAGAGGTGTTGGCCGACGATCGGTGGCCTACTATTTTCTTATATCATAAAATGGATATTTTTAAGAGCTTTTTTAAAGCACAAAATGACGGTCAGCCTGAATTGTTGTGTAACAATATTTATATAGAAAGGTGTAATGGATATTCATTACGGGGTGGAGAATGCTTATCAGTACCACGATTCGAAACTAGATTCATGAAGGATTCGTTGGCTTACAGAGGCACCGTTCTGTGGAATACGATTTGCCTCAATGAGAACGGAATTGCGCACCTGAGCAAGAAAGACCGAAATCTAATAAGAACAAAAGATTATTTTAAGGATTTTAAATTCGACACTACCTCTGCCTCGACTACGCGGCGTAGAAATGCCGATTTCATATACAATTAATAATCTATTAGCTGATACTGTTGTAAATACTATTAATATTATTATTAAGTATGATTCTACCATTTTAATATATTTTTATGTTTTTTTATTTATACACGACCCCACAAGCTTGTAACTTTAATTTTAATCGTGTTTAAATAAAGGTCACATACATACATGACCCAAGATGACCCAAATCGCGCGCTGTGATTGGCTACACGAGCGGGCAAGATGGAGCCATCTTGCCCGCTCGGGACAACCCGCTGTGTCCCACAGGAAAAATTTTCTTGAAAGCCACATAATAAATCCTTTATTGATCAAGTTTGTTCGGTCAAGATGGCTACATATTGGCCTCGTTCTTTTTTTTGCGAGTTTATGGAACTCGGTCCATAACCACGGAAAAAAAGAACTTGGCCAATATCCAGCCATCTTGATCTCACACTTGGTCAATAACCCATATATATGTGCAGATTATGCCGCACGCAGTGCGCATGCGTAATACACCTTTGGTAATGAGTGCGGCCGCTTGGTGTGTTTGTCCTTGTGTTTTTAGAAGCAAAAATAAAATCTACTTGCATTTCACACATATTTTTCATAAAACAATAACTGATTTCGGTTTTTGTGGTATCGGGAATAATCAAGGTCTCGGCAAGTGTAATCAGCCTCGGCCTCCGACCTCGGCTGATTACACTTGCCTCGACCTTGTTTTTTTCCGATATCACAAAAAACCTCATCCAATTATTGTTTATTATATCACGACTTGTAACTTTCTTACTGTGTTGAAATTTAATTGCTCCCTTACTATCGTTCTCTGACTTCGGGGGATTTTTAATTAACAAACTGCTTTCAAGTTTGTTAATCGTGTGTAACGTTTTTATTTGTTTATTTTGCTCAGAGAGAATGAAACGCCATGAATGCAAGAACAGATCTGAAGCAAGGAGGAGAAATCAATGGATCATAAAGCGTCGAAGAAGACAACTTAAGATAAGTCTAGAATATAACGTTTAAATTTGGATTTCATACAGCAGCGGTGGTTTTTTATTAAATTACGCACTTTTTTAAGACATAATTGTTAATTTTCGATTTCAAAGTCAGTTACACTTTTCAGGGGCACCCTTTGAAAGAAGCTTTACCTTAAAACGTGAAACTTGAAACTTCAAAATAAAAATGAAAGCTTACAGTATTGCCATTTAGATGTCTCGTTTATCTTTCTTGAAATGCCGGAATGTATATTTTAATATGCACATTGTTTTCCAAGCCATGTACATAATTAAAAACTGCAGACAATTTTATAGACTTTTATGCCACTCCTGTATAATTGTTTTGCTCTTTTCCAAAAACTCGTTATCGCATGTTGTCTTGCATTCTGAAGCTTCGCATTGAAACGGCCGACGAATGATTTGAGAGTATTTCACTCGCCAATAATTGTTTAAACTTTGCGAAAATCTGACATTCAAAACGGTTTCACGGTATTCCAATATTGAATTGTTTAAATAAATTTAAATCGAATTTATTGCTAAATAGGATACTTGGCATTTTGATCGTTCGCTCGCTTGCTTTTATGTTGAAAACTCCAAGTTATTTTACGTTCGGGAGCCTCTGACAATCGCTTTTACTAAGATTCTACTCGTGCAGTGTTGTTGTGATAAAGAGGTGGAACTTAAATCGAACAAGAACAAACTTAAGTGACTAGCTAGAAGCAGTTATGTTTTCGTAACAAGTTTCTTTTAATTTGGGCACAAATTTACAAACCAATTGTCTTGGAGAGCTGAAATTATTATTTACTATTACTTGATTTGTCGTTTTCATATTAAGTGGCATTTACTTTGCCTACAAAATTTTACACCAATTGTCTTGGATATATTAAAATAAATGATTTAGCATGCAATGATTTGCTGCTTATCGAGCCTGTAAAGTCTGTTGTCAAAATCGTCGAGCAACGTGAGTAGTTTCGTCTTGCAACTTTGCTTGACCAGGATAACTCTAATTTCTTTAGGCGCTGAAACGATTTCATGTTTAATTTTCTTAAAAAAAAATTGATTGTTATTACTTGAGTTCCACCTCGCACGCTTATTAGTTTTTGTGGAAATATCTGGGCCGGGTTGTTCGAAAGCCGGTTAACGTTAACTCAGGGTTAAACGTTAACTGAAGCTTTATGTTTTTTTGTTAAAAAATGTTTTTCACCTCTAATGTTTGGTGTAGTTTGAGATTACAACAACTCAAAGCTGAGGGAAAACAATGTAAACAGAACATCTCACCAAAAAGTTACAAAACTGAAATCAAAATTATCGCTAACCCTAGGTTAGCTTAATTGGGCTTTGAACCACCTGGCCCTGTTCTTTAAAACAAAGTTTAATCTGAGCTGAGGCTCTCAGTTTTTTTTCGAATTTTCGTTTATTAACTGTGTTGTAAATAAGTTTAGCTGTGAATATTTCCACTGAATTAAAGTTTAATTTGTTGTATTTGCCATTTTTCCAGACTGTTATGCAAATGTTTTGCTTAGTTTATTATTGCCGTGGTAACCGCTGTTCAAAAATTTAAAATTTTCCCGCCAAAAAACTTAAAAAATACGGGTGCTCAAACTACGCATGCGCCGATTTTTTTTCGAAAATAAAATTAACTATTTAATGTACTTAGGTTGTAGTTTATTACTTGAACGTATCTTTAAGTGTTTTCGCTCTAATTATTAAAAGTACGCCAGACCAACAGTTTCATTTTATTACAATTCTTTATTCTACAAGCTAACTTATAGTAATCGAGTACAACAAATACTACTTAGACCACTTTTGTAACAAGTAACAGCCGTCAGTGACAGCATTGTACTGTTAAGTATCGTAAAATTAGTAAAAAAGTACAACAGGCCAGTTTTCAATTTCAATTCTATTTATTTCTTTTTTGTTCTTATATAAACAAGAACTTAAACCAATTATTTTCCTTAATTAGTTAAGTGAAATTTTATTTAAAGGTGTCAACAAAAAATGTTTCTTCTATATACTAAGACTTTTGGCAGGAAAATTTGAAAACATTTGCACAGCGTTTCCCCTGACAACAATTTTCGCAATCAAACAAAGAGGGCCTCCCTTTAAAATATTTTCCGCCCAAAAAATTGTGCACCACCTCGCAAAGAAACCAACCATAATTTCAAGTTTGCCAATGCCTCCAGTACAATTTGGTAAAAACGTACTATAAAATGTCGTCCCACGAAACTTTTCAAGCCAGTTTCGTATGCGAGATGCTGTACAAAAAATACGGTGAAATGTATCCGCTTGAAACTTTAGTGGTGAAAATAAATTGTTGTCTTTGTTTTTGGCCTTACAGTCATGTACATTTTTCCTTGATATAGCCTTTTGAAGCGGTTTAAAGCCAAGCATGTTACTTACTCTTATGATAAAGGCAATGTCTGGTTCCAAAGCAAGAGTGGGCTGTTTATCACAAGGGCGTTAGATGAAAATGCGAAATGTCAACGCGTGCAAAAGTTCCACTTCACTCAAAAAAAATGGTCTGTTTTGGAATTCATTGCTTTGACTCTTGTTCATTTTGTTCAGTGTTGATATAGTAGCTCTAATTTCTCAGTTAAGAGTTTTTTGAGATTACTATAGACAGCTCACAAGAGAGGTTCAAGCAGGGCTCGACATTGGATTCGGTGGAAAGTAACAAATGCCAATTGACGAAAAATACTTGCACGATCAGACAAGTTGTTTTCTACAGTCTGGAAACTAGTTTCTGGTGTTCAAACAGGCTGGTAGAAAAAGTAATGCATGCGGTAGAAATACGTAAATAATACAAAAGATTATTATTAAAAGAAGAACTCCTTTTCGAAACGCCAAGAATGTATAAAAAAAATCCGTATTCGTCGGGCCTGGCGTAGGAAGACTGGTACACAAAAGGGAAGTTTAGCAGTAGTGGGAATGAAAATGGTATTCACCATTTTGAATGCGTTCTTTCACGTTCATTGCCGAGTGTGCCTTCAATTGCCTTCAATCAACAACATAAGCCTTTTCCATTTTGGCTTTTTGGCGCAGTAGCGATGAAGGTATGCCAAGGAGTAAAGAACCAACAGACCAAGAACAGCCAATGTAAACCGATACACTCAATTCATGATAAATTACAACAAGCGATTAACTTGTTCCATCTTTGGTTACATCATCATTCAACTAGTCAGTCAGGCCCGTAGCCAGGATTTTTTACGGGTGGGTGCGATCAGTTGATTATACGGACCAACGAGCACCGGAGGCGCTCTTTACTAGGGGGGTCCGGGGGCATCCCCCCCCCCCCGAGAAATTTTGAAAATTAAGTTGTCTGAGACTGCATTTCGTGCGTTTTGAAGGTCAGTATGATAGCAATATAGGTCGCTAAAAGCGAACCTAAAAACTTGGATATTTGTCAAATTTTGAACTTCAAAATTGATTTTTTTTGGCAAAGAGAATGCTTTACGTATGTATTTTACAATGTAGGGAATAACAATGCCAATGTCACTATTTAAAAATAACAAAAATAGAAATAAAGTTTCGGCCCATTTTTCGTGAACTACGTGGAAAAAACTGTCGCAAAACTGAGAAAGATTGTGGCCGCAGTGTCGCTGAGTAGCTTTCCGTACAACGGCTAAACAATTCTTTTGTGCTGCATGTAACATGCAACCGGGAAACAATTTTTTCCGAGACATGTCTAGACATGTCTAGACATGGCCGAAATAAAAATTGAAATAGTCATCTATTGACTAAATATTGTTAAAATCTCCGTCCCGGGCTACTGATCAAACATGGAATCTTTTTTGGTATATTTATTTAATTTTTACTACGCAATCAGTGAATTAGAACAGAACAAACAGAACAACACTATTATTTTTTTTTTACTATTTATTTTTTTAACAAAAAAGTGGACCTCAGCAGTCTGCGGGGGGGGGGGGGGTGCGGGTGCGGTGCGGGCGCACCCATCGCAACACCCCTCCCTACGGGCCTGAGTGGTAGTCCCTTTCTGAATTTTTATAACTCGTTCCAGTTCTTTACACCAAAGACATGACAAAAATATGAAAAAGATGACTGGACATGGATTTCGAAGAGAGCGGCTATCAGAGTTTGTTAGTGATTATGGCAAGTAAACAATTTGCTTCCTTCAATTCTAGAAAATATATTTTTGCTGTGGAAAGTACATTTTTCAGCACTCTTTCCACAGTGGCAAGTAATGTCAAAAGTAAGTGTCGGGCCCTGTCAAGCCTTTTTAGTGACAAAGTTGTGTCAAAAGTGAGTGTCGGCCCCTGCCAAGCCTTTTTAGTGACAGTCCCAAAGTAAAATTAAGAATGATGCTGACTTTTCAGAGAAGAAACTCGAGCAAATATAATCACATCTCTCGGAATTTTTGGTGAAACATAAAAAGAGACATTTCTAAAAAGGTTTATAGATCTTTTTCGCACCAGTTTAACCTTTCTAATTTACGTTATGTAAGAATTCACGGCACAAGTAAGGCAAATAGCAAATTCCTCTTACTAAAGGTATGAAGGCTTCAAAATCGTCGACTCTAGAGTCATCAGATATAAAATGTCTCTCCGTCTGGATTTGTCCAAATATCACAATTTTGGTTCTATTTGTTTTGTGTCAGTTTTGGGGTTTACCTCGGTGTAAAAACCTGTGAACTTTTTCTTTGTTTTGTAGCTATTGTTAGGGTTAGGGTCTATTATGTTGACTTCTATGTTTTCTTTGTTTTACGTCCTGGTGAGTGTCTCAGGTTTTTACACCGAGGATGAGCCCAATTTTGCGACATTTGAGCTTGTAGACGAGGAAACCGGTTTTAGAACCTTTACACCTACGAGATGCGAATACTCTAATGGTCAATATTTTCTTTAACATGTAACAAATTTTGACTAAACTTTATTTTTATTCTTTTCTTGTATTTTCGTCAGCATGAATCCCCCTATTAGGGATCCCATACTTTTACACCTGAAATGCCACAAAGGTTGCTAGATATATCTACTGCTATAAATGTTTTTTTTTTATACAAGAAATTTGTTTACATAAAAAGGAAATTCAGCTATCAAAATAGGGAAGAATTCCTCTCGTCTTGTATCGAGACTGGTGCAGACAATTTAACTTGAAAACCCAATTGTCGGAAATTGCAACCAAAAGTACAACAGTACTTTGGCATTCTACAGCAAAAAAAATAAACTAGCTGTGCATATGAAATGTACGTAGCCTAAGATTTGTAAATCTTCTTCAGAAATGTAACAACTTTGCACTTAATCTGTCGACTAAATTCACCTGGAAATAGTATAGGAAAAAGGTATTTTCTCCACTCGGTGTTTTGAGTTGATTACAGTCAATTCACCTTGGGAAATACTATTCAGCAGTTTCCGAAACAAAGTCAGTAAACCTCTTCACCCTGTCGTTTTGAAATTATTGCATTCAATTTACATTGCAAGACTTGAACATTTTAAATAAAGAAAGTTATGATCAAATCAAGAAAAACATCTTTGCTTAATTAATCGCATTTGTTGTCTTAAAAGTCACTGACAATTTTAACATAATTTTCAATCTTTTCATTAAAATATTTTGGAATTTCAAAGCAATAAAATAAATGTGTTACTTATGAAATGAGAGTTAAAACATTTTGTCAAGTAAATGAACGTTTTTGCTTTTATCATCGCCTATAACTTCTGCTGCGGAAATTTGAGAAAATGCTTCGTGCACCCAGACATTACCTTTCCTTAACCCAACATACACCTTAAACGTACGTATTTTGAACGGTTCATTGCAACACATATCGAAAAAAGTTAAAAGAAATCCTAATAAAACAAATTGATTTTAAAAATGCCGTGATATAATAAGATAATTTCTTACTCTTAAATCCTTATTCTAACGCAATCTTTTGTTTGATTCTCACTGTTGAATTTTGATTCAAGAGTTTTGAAAAAAGGCTTCAGCAAACTTCTAATTTTCGAATGTTGCAATGAAAACCTTTCAAATACGTACATATTCTAATAATGTTGTAAGCTGCAAACAAAGGTGGCACTGAACTTTGAACGTCGTTAACTGCAAATCCTCGAGTAAAAAAGAATATTTTTACAATAGTTGCAAGATAATGTAACATTAAGCGATTGATCTGCACAATAGTTGCAAGATAATGTAACATTAAGCCATTGAACTGACGTTCATATTCCGACCGAAAACTGAATGAACGTAAAAGAAAAGCAGTTCAATTCTAAATTAAAACTTCAAATGTTAACTTGTCTTTATGACAGTACAAACCAATCTCAAATTTTAGAAAGACTCTTATATTCCTCTCTTCTGCTCATTTCGGTCAGTTTGATTGGTCTCTTCAGACTGGAAAATCCCATTTGTTGCAGAATATCAAACTTACTGGTGTCCCCACATCTGTATAGGTTTGTTATTCCGGCAAAGCATTCAGATCTTGACACTTGATATCAGTATCATCCCGTTCCTTCTGAATAAACACGCGAAAATCTGTTGAATTTCTAAGAATAAAAATATCCCGAACTGAGTGGAAAAAAAATCGCTCAATGTTGCACAATCTCCGATTAAAATGGTGGCGGCCATGTAACTAAGAATTTTGATCATTCATTATACACAAATTAATACTTCTAGATCGAACTTGGATAATCTGCATGTGTTTTGTATTTTAGTCGTATCACATCAAATCACCATTAAATGGGAATACAACATTAGACTAAAAATCTTATCCTTCCGTGGTCTCCTCCAGTGCTGGCGATTTTTTATCTTCGTCTTGTCACATTCCAAGTATTTTCCACTCTGTGAAGAAACAAAGAATTCGTGGTTTTCACGTCACGCAAGTAAGCTTAATTATCACGCAAGCGAAAAATAAAATCGCCTACTATTCAATAAATTGAGTCAAAAAATCGACAGATCGTAGAAGAGTAATAAATAAACAACGTGCCAAAGTTTCGGGGATGTGCGATATTCTGAACTCGAGTTATTCGGCAAAAGGTATCCCTGAAAATTATAGTGTTTAGTATGGAGACGCCATGTTGGAGCCCGTCTGAGATGGCGGCCGGAAACTAGTGGAAACATCTGGAGTTTACTTGGCTCTCTCAAAACGTTTATTCTCCCAGTTAAAGTTAAAAGCATTCGCCTAGGCACTTCTCTAAACATATTGGCTACTCAGAACTCTAAAACATAAGGCGAATCGATATTTTCGTGCATGTAACATGTTACCAAGAAACAATGCCGATGTCACGCACTGCGAAAAAACCGTGTTCCACTTTCAAAACAAAGCGGTGTACCGAGCTGAAGACAGGCCAACAGATATATGTTTAAAAATTACTTTTATCTGATAAAGGTAAAAACTAAAAAATTTAATTTTGTTTTTTTTCTGACGTCACGTGAAAACCAAGAATAATTGCAAACGAGCCAGCCGAGCGAAGACGCGAGGCTGGCGAGGCGGCAGCATTATAAAGCCGTGTGCGTATGCGCGTGAGTTGATTTTGGTACAGGGAGATGAAATCTCGAA
>CM042751.1:16517560-16533258 GCA_022496165.2 Catalaphyllia jardinei | reverse complement strand
AGGCTTCAACGGGATTCGAACCCGCGACCTCCGCGATACCGGTGCGAAATTGATTGTCCAAGGATTTTCAAATAACACGCCTACAGCGAAACGAGCAAAACATGTGCAAATTGCAGAGACTTTAATTTAAAATGGCTTCGTTCTGCTTTTCTGTGAATGAAAGCGTTTTTAAAAACCACTCACCGTTTACTTCCCTTTCCTAAAGATTTTGTGCTCCAGTTCACCTCACTGCTCTTGAGTTTCCTTCGTTGTTTCGGGAGAAACGAAATCACGTCTTCACACATTAACAAACTGTCTGAAATGAAGCCGCAAATTCTATATCCCTCATGAATATGGATTATGAGTATAAACCAATCACTGGGAATTACTTTACACATCGTTTTTTAAAATTCCCGCGTTGCATGAAAAAACGCAGAGGAGTTTAAAAAACAAAGGAGTGGAATTGATTTTTTGGGGGTCCTGTTTTCCCATCTATTTTCCCTAAATTTGTTACTAGGATACTTTGTAACTGATAAAGGAAACATAGGAGTACTCTGAGAGTAACAGAGAACATAGGGGTACTGTGAGAGTAACAGAGAACATAGGGGTACCGTGAGAGTACCAACGAACATAGGGGTACCGTGACAGTAACAGAGAACATAGGGGTACCGAGGAATAGTGGAAGAGCATAACAGGGAACATGGGTGTACAGTGGTACATTGGGACATGCAGTGAAACAGATGTGTTATCAGTGTTAGAAGTGAAAAGCGTTGGTCTTCTACAACAGAACCATAGCAAACACTGAGCAATAACCAGTGCGCAGCCCTAGGAAATAGTTATTTTAGTTGGATTGAGCATAGTAACTACTACTAACTGTGGATTGAGAGAGAGCATAACGGCCAAGCGGCCACGCAAATATTGTTAAATGGAACCCGAAGCTTTAACAGCACCCTTATTTCGGGCCCAGGTATAGCAAACCCTAATACAGGTAAATGGCAACAATGTGGCGAGGCGATCAAAATTTCTTTTTTCTTTACTTTTCTTTGACTCCGTTCTCTCTCTTATTTTTGGAGCAGTCTCCTGATGTCAATCAGGTGAAGACAATGCAAGGACGTAAACAATCAAAACTGATAAAAAAAGCATGCAATAAGTGAAAAGCATGGAATAAGCATTCACCTTGTGAAACAGTTGTTTTCGTTCGCGTTGGCTAAAAAATTGCTGTTTCGTTTGACTGACGTTAGCAGGTTCCTCTTTGTTTATGTACCAATTGCAAAACCTAGCGAAATTACAGAGATAATCCAGTGAGAAATCTAGGGAATACGGCGGGGAGGCCTCAGACACGACGCAGATGTTTTGCTGATATATAGTCGGAGGCCATAGAATTAAATAAGTTTCAAATGGAGAAACATGATGCTCAATCATAAACTCGTTCAAAGCGGACGCCACCACAGGTAGACAAATCGCGGTCCTAAGGCCCCAGTTATATGGTCTCGGGTACCCGACACAACCCTCCCCTGAAGCAAATTTCTCGAGGGTTTATATGTGAAAACGTTGTCTCTGTTGACCGAGTCAAAGTCGACCCTGCATGATTATTCATAACCCTTATTGAATAACACAATGTTCTAATATCCCTCTTTCTTTGATCAAGGCATTTTGTGTTAAAATGAAGAAAAGTTGCCCCACCTGCCAGGGTTACCCTACCTGCCGAGCCGAGACAACTCGCTCACCCGAGTTGTCTTGCCCTCCGAGATGGGTTCGCGATCCTCTAGTAAATTGTCGGTTAAATTTTGCAAAGAAATAAGTGAGAAGTTACCTCGGTTAGGGAAACTTGGGGGGAGGGTTGTCTCGGTTGGGCAGTCAGTAGGTTAATCAGTCATTTCTTTCCCTGGCGTTTCACTGACTGAGTAAATAAAAACATTGACACAAACAATACCATAACAATGCAGTGTACAATAGCTAAATTGTATTACAAACTTAGACCACAATCATTACAGTTTAACAAAAGTTTATCTTAAGGTCACATGTCTATAAATACTATGGTGAGCAGTTCAAGAGGTGCTTAAAATAACAACAATTAAGAAAATCAGATACGAACAGTGCACTTTCTCTTAACTTTTCCTTATCCTTTGAAACTATCTGTAGCATTTACTGAACTTTATACTCTTGTTCTTTTGTTATTCATTTGCGTGGATTTTGCAGTTGGGGTCATGTGACCTCCAGCAATTTTTCCCATAAAATCCTATAACTTTTTGAAACATTTGTGCTGTCATAAAATGGCATTAGTTTGGTGTTAAATCAACAAAATTGACACCTTTAATTTTGAGATCTCAAGAAAATTATTTTACCTTGAAACAATTTAAATAAATTTTTGAGTTGCTTATATACCAATACAGAAGTCTGAATCATCATAAAATGTAAAATAACTTAGCAAATTTGTAGTAACTATCATTTTATAATTAATAATATCACATTTCGGGGTAGAGCTTTGTTATTTCTTAGTCAGAATATTGTGTCATAGTGCAAGGAATAGAGCACAGGGATATTCGGTAATCTGATTTTATATAACTTTACTACAGGCCCTAAGACACCTAACTTGAATTTATGTGACATGTTTTTTTTTTCAGTTTATCCAGAATATTTATATAGATAGGCCCTGCGTGCACTTCTATTGGTCGAAAATCCTTGTTTCATCAATTGAAAGTATAAAAGAGAGAAAAAGCGTGTTTTATTGTTTTTTGCCACATTACCTCTATATCATAAAGCAAATTAAGGATCCTAAGCCGTGTATTACACTGTGATAAAACACTCCAGATATTTTTGAACACTCACAAAACGTAGAAAATACTCGCCTGCAGCTCATATTTCCTTCATTTCCCTCATGTTCTCAAAAGCCCGTTGTGTTTTATCACATTGTAATACACAGCTTACATGTAGGTTTCTTTATTTGTTAAATAAACCTGGCTAAAAGACAGATGATTCTTTTTGCAAATATCTTTCGGAAAATTTCAGCTTTACTGTATTAATTGTGAATCTCCATCTGTAACTTTTTGCCTTGATTTTACAGAAATTATTTCCATTTACTGGCTGATAAAGAGAACTGTGTGCATCTTGACATTCTACACGAACAGTGCATTTTAACTGTGGTTTATAAGAATATCTCAACAGGTTGTCTGAAATGCTCTCTACAGTAATTCAGTCTTACAGTATATTAAAAAAGGTTCAATGATTGTTTAATACTAAACAGAGACTTGCCAACCCGAGTGTTGAAATCCCATTGCAAAATAAAAGGCATCACCTTCACTGTCCACCTGCCAATCAAAAGTCACTAGCTTGTCATCAACAGTGATTGACACCCGAAGCTTGTCTTTCGAGACTCGACTTCCATCAAACATGACAACTGAGCCTCGTTTGAACTGCGGTAATCTTGTTGTCATGGCTATCCCATTGACGTAAACAACACCTTTGGAATTTATGCTAACTGAACCAGGGCATTGTAGGACTTGTCTTGCATTGCTAAAATCAAATGACGCAGTTGTAAGGCCAATACCATCACCATTACTGGGGTCACCAGTCTCGTCGATCTTGAGAACCAGTGCTGTATCAAGTCTGTAACTCATTGTTCGTGATCGCAGAACTTTGGAGCAGTCAGGGAACACTTTCGTTGCAGTTTTCCTCCTGTTACTGAGTTGATACACAGCTAGTTTATTTTGGTTGAGACAATCCTCCACAGACCATTCTAAGCACAAAGAACAACAACACCTTATTTTGAATCTACAATCTTTACTACCCTGTTAGGAATTTAACGAATCAGTTGGTTTTCTCAGAGAGCTTGGTTGATAGACTTCTTTCTTCTCTTCACCTATCTTAGTGAAAGTGCTGACAGTGATATTTAAACAAGAAGCAAAACGTTCATAATATATGAGATTTGTTTAATGAAAGCAATAGTTCAAATAAGTTAGTTTTCACACAAAATCAAAATCTACGGAATTGTAGAATTTACACCTGCACAGTGTCAAAAATACTTAAGCCTGCAGCCAAGCAGGCACTTTTGTGAGCAAGTTACAAGCTGGTTTGCTTTGCTGGTTGGCAAGTAACCTATACTTGCCACTTTGTAACTTAAATCCAAACTAGCTAAGAAATGCTTCTAGAAATGCTACTGGCACTAGGGCAGCTGGCATTTCATTTCTCAACAGTGAAACTTTTGTGAGCAGTTTTACTTGTCAGATGGTGGATGAAAACCTACAAAATCAATGTGTTGTTGCTGGAAATATTGTTCCGTACCCTAAGAAGATTTTGAAAAGATGTTTGATTCAATCCCCCACCCCTCCAGTAACCTTCCATGAGGGAGGGGTATGGATATTTTCTGAACTGCTCAATATGAAACCTCAAGGCAATAACTTTATTTGCTCAGATTATCCTTACCATGCTGGTCAAGTGTTGTAATTCCATTCCTTGGAATACTCCAAGATCCCCATTTCCCTTCATTTCCAAACCTTCCACAGACACGGAATGTGTAAGACACATGAGGTTCAAGATCTGAGACCAAGTGAGATGATTCCTCGCCACAGTACACTGTGCTGAACACTGAATCACTGTTGCCTTTATTGTCTGTACGACAACACTGTAGCATGTATTCCTGAACGCCACTGTAATCTGTGATGGACTCGCTGTCTGAATATGTCTGCAATATAAAACTGGTTCAGTTACAAAACTGATGTACAAATTCTCATTACTAAGTAAGCGCAATACTGTTTTATCTCAGTAATACATATTTAACAGAACACAAAATCGAGATAAAGGTTTTTTTCCCCACTTAACAAACATGAATACAATATATTTAATAAAATAGATGCAGTGAAAAAGAAGTGGAAAGGAAAAAATAATTATAGTAAACTAATAATTAGCTAATAATATATGCCCTCCAAAACTATAACAAAATTCTTGAATCTGATTGGTCATCAGCAGCCCTGATGAGAGCATTAATTGGACAATTGCACACGTCATGCTGCTAATTGGACAGTACGCGTCATTTTGTGCGCGCTGTTGTGGTGCACTTTGTAGTGTAAACTGCTGGGTTTTTTCAGCATTCATAACAACGTTTTAAAATCGTTCAGCGCTCAATCGATGGTTTGTTCGTTTCTTAAATTTTGTCATAGTTTTGATTAATTGGTAACAAGACATCATGTCGTCCAATTCAGTCTGTAATCATACTCGTAATAGAGTTCTAAAGTGTGACGTCACAAAAAATTAAATCTGTGAAATTATGGGATTGGGAACCATTTTCGAATGGAGTATCCTTAAAAAAGGTTCCTTGCCAAAACTTAGCTCTTAATTGTAATTCCCAGCTGAAATATGAAGGATTGAAATTTGATACTGCCCCATATAAATCTCTCTAATTTTGAGTCAGTTCTAAACTGAAGGAACAGAAACAAATTTTGAAGGGTTTGTATGGAATGCCATCAAACTTTGATCCCTTATATCTCTATCGGGAATTGCAATTCGGAGCTAATTTTTGGGATGAGGACGTCTTTTAGCATGCTCTATAAGAATATGGTATCATATCCCATAATTTCAAAAATTTTTATTTTTGTGACCTCATCACTTTAGAACTCTATTAACAATTACAGACCGAATTGGACTCCACTCAGTCCTATTACCATTACTAATTAAGGCAATTCCTCATATTTGCACTGTGCATCCTTTCTACATATAATTTATGGCATCATTTCGTGCACCCTCGTGTACGCAAGTATTGAAAACATGGCAGATTTGCCTTGATATTGAGCTCTGTCAGTTGAAAAATGGCTACAGCTCACCAACGAGCACAGGCCCCCCAACTTTTTTCCAGTCATTGTAATCAACTCATCATAGACAATGCTTAAGAAAAAACTACCGGTAATCTGATTTCTCTTGCTGAAAATCTAATGAATAAGGAAAATGGCAGATACACTGTGGTATAATTTTTCTATTTTGCCCTTTGGTAACCATGTCAAGAAATTTGGTTTAAATTTTAGTCCAGAATTGAGCTATCTGTCCAAATCAAACTTAAAAAGTTTATTTGTGTCCGACACAATGTATCAACTCTAGTTTAATGCTTGTTCTCACGAGTCTCGTCACAAAGATTTTACAATTATTACTAGGAATGCATTCATCTAAAAATGGGACATTTTCAAAGCCTCATTGCTCCTTAATGAGCAGGGGTACCCCCTTTTTTATTTCAAAACTGAAGTTCTCATATGATAAATATTCAGTGGGAAAAGTTTGAACCAAAATCTATTGTCAGTTTTATTTCAGAGGAATTACCTAGTAAATACTTTTATTTTAGGATAAAAAGAACTAGTACAAGAGAGGAAAGAGTATACACATAGTAAATAAATATATAATGTTGGAATTATTAATACCGAGCCAAATAAAACTGGCAAAGTGCTGTTTTTAGTTTTCTAGTTTGCTTATTGTGCATAGATAAAGGAATGTCATTCCAATAATAGCATCTTATAATAGTCCGGCAAAAGTTTCTTATACTTACTCTAAAATATTCTGGATTTAGGTGTTGTAGGGATGCACTTTGAGTAGCGTAATTATGTCACTCAGATACCAGAGACAGGATAAGATTTGATAACTTTTTATCAATGAGGTGATCATAAAACAGTTGAGACCTATATAATTTAACAATGTCAGGAAGCTTAAGGAGGCCAAGGTTTATATAATGGGGAGTAATATGATCACAATGTAGCATGTTGTTGATTATTCTAACAACTTCGTTTTGAAGTCTCACCAATTGTGATAATGGCACTTCATCATTAAGTGCATAATTATAACATTTAATACTTATCAGAGATTGGGATGTCTCACATGTAGTTTTAATTTAGCAATAACATTTACACTTTTGCTAAATTTACTATATAATCAATATACTCATGCCACGACAGGAGTCAATCAATAATGAGCCCTAAATATTCAACACTAAAAGACTGTTCTAGGTACTGATCTGCTAATTTGAAAGGACAATTAAAAATGAAAATTAAATTTTTGTCGTGGTTGAAAAATTATTTTGTAGTACTTAAATTCAGGGTTAATCTGTTTGAGCATAACCATTCATAAATAGCTGGCAATTCAGAATTTATCCTGTGACGCTATACATGTACATCTAGGTCTTTCCCAATTGCAGTTAAAGTACTGGTATTATCAGTAAATACATTGTAGTCTCAAGGAAAAGTAGTTGGTTGCTTAATAAGTTAAATAAAAGTTAATTATACCTTCTAGATGGACGCCAAATATTTTAGAGAACCTTAACTTTGTAACATGGCTATTTAAAAAAACAACAAAATTTTAAGTGATCACATTTAAAGAGGTTTAAATTACAAAGATTACATTTCTTGAAAGTAAAAAAAAACATTGTTCCAATCTAAGGAGTCTAATGCTAAATTTCCAGGTCCATAGCATGAAGCAACAACTGCAGTGCTAAAACATTTTGAACAAGCACTAAACTTGGATGGAATGAAACCAAGAAGTCACACCCAGGAACACAAGGGATCAGACCTCCAGGTCCTCTCAAGGTGGCTCTGAGCCATAGGGTAATCATTTGTCACATTGTGCACACTAGTGTTATGTTTGGATGCTGTTTTTACACCCAGCACTCTCGACCTTAGAACATATAATAGGCAATGATGAAATAGTGTTTTATTAATATCTTTGTTAAAATTTTGGCTATTACTGTAGGTTTGGATTATAAATACCCCCAAAATGCCTTTTTACCACTTTTATGCTCACGTTGATGTCATTGAACATCAAAAAATAATAACATCTATTTTGAGCATGCACAAACTACATACCGGTAGCTTTAGAGCTTTCGTCTTCAGTGTGTGTGCGATCTTAAAACTATATGGAGCCAACTGAATTCAGGAGTGGAAGCAAATAAACATTACCTCATCAAACCACTGAACCAGGATAGCACCAGGTTGCTCCACCAGCTCTGCTATTTGAAGTGAGCCCGTCATGGAGACTTCTCCTATGGAATTGACAGCATCCAGAACTGACTGGGTGTGACTGTCACTGAACGTGACAGACAAGGTTTGTGATATGCATGGAGTGTCAGCATACCTGTAGGTCAGATAAGAATTATACAAACCATACTTATTAGACTTCCGGAAAGTGCACAAACGCACTACAATTTTACTAATACGTGCATTACAAAACAAGGGTCTAGGGGAAAAACATTGTATGGCTGTATTACAAGCTTGCAAGATCAGGTTCCACCAGTGTTTGAATCCCATTCAAGCCTGAAAAACAGTTACTGTGAAGTTTTCTGACGTTCTGTACAAACTATATATTAATTAATGGAGAGGTTATGAAATGTAGGATCCAACAAAATTATTATATTCTGCTTCGCCAATGGCTATCCTAGTGCTGCAGAAGCCGTTAACGCCAAAACCATGGATGCAAAACAACTATGCAGTGTTAATCGCACAGCATCAACCTCTCACATGGTGTCAGCATTTTCTTTCATTTCTATTGTTTATCTTTTTATAGATCTGGCAAATTCCACTATGGGAAAATGTGCATAATGTGTTGTGTTAGAGGCTACCACAGGAAAAGTATTCAAAATTAAAGAATTCACAGACACTCTTTTGTTACTTATCTATCAGTGAATGTTTTAGCTAGATTTCATGGAAAACTGTTGATTCTACATACCTTATAAATTCATTTAAAGAGGGATTCTCTCAAAAAACATGAACAAGGTTTTGCCTTCTAAAGATCTATAAACATGTCAGACCTTCTGAGAGGGATATGTCATTGCCACCAGCCAATGAAATAAGTGAACCCCTAGCATTCACAGTATGCAAACTGGAGCTTTGCAGGAAAGCGATAGTGTTACAGTCACATTTTAGGTACCCATGTTAGGAAACCATATTTAGGTACAAGCATTTGGGAGGATGTACTACACACAGAGTAATCAGCAACACAATGACTGTACTGTCGCATCCAAAAGCAGTTCTTTATCAGCAACACAATGACTGTACTGTCGCATCCAAAAGCAGTTCTTTATAACTCAAAGAGGAAGTATTTGCTTTGCAGTGTTCATAGCAAATCTTCACATACAAGTGACATTATGGGTTTCAAGGATTGATTTGATCAGCTTTCATTTAACACTCAGCCCTGTGAAAATACATTGTCGTGCCCGCCAATACAATACAATGCAATACAGTCAGGATAAGCAAAATTCAGCGTGTGAGGTGACAGATATTTAAATATGAGTGACAAAATTACAGGCTACCAACACATGTTAACAGTGCTGTGTACCACAATCCCTTACATTCACTTGCAGTTTGTCTTTTTTATAACAACTGACATGTATGCCTTGCCATACATGCACTGTCATGTCTCAACCACTTTTCAGCCAAACAGTAACTAAGGTAATATTTGTTTCCACCTTGTTTCAAAAGACATTTACTTTCCAAGCACTACTTCTCCACTGCCACATGAACACAGAACAATTTCAAACAAGGTCCACTGTCACTTCTCTTGCACCCACTGGCCACTCACATGCTGCTTCAATTGTTTCTGAGTCAGACCTATACTGGCTTACTCTAATTGATTTCTAGGTATTCCAGTTGGTTTGTAGTTTTAGTTACTTCTGGCCAAATCAACAATCGTGACCTACATGTACAAGGTAAATTAAAACTTATTAACCTTATAGATGGAAATTGCAGCTCATTTTGCAAGTTCCTTCCTTCACTTAGTAGAGTAGCATCGTCTTCATCAAGGGAGGAATTTCCTATAAAACACAGAAAGTAAAAGTGACAACAAGTGTGGAAACCAGTAGCATTATTACATGCATATGACAGACAAGAAAACTTGTAATGCTGTGGGGTTTTTTGGTTTACATTTAAATTGTAAGAATGTTATTTAAGAACTCAGCATTGAAGACCCAGCATGTTTTTGAACACCACGGCCATAGCCAGAAAAAGACTTATGACTGAGGCAATTGGCCCATGGTTGAGTTCTCTTCCTAGGTATTTACAATGTAGAGTGTTTATGATGACTGTAAACAACAAAAGCGAAAGAAATGACGCTGTCAAGTGCCTGGGTTAGTCTGTTACTAGCTATGGCCCTATAAAGAATTTAATCCATTACAGTTTTACTTAGCAAGCAATAATATGTTGAGTTTTGACAACCCGATTTTTACTGTCCATTTTACTTAGAGAGGTTGAATAGGGCATGACCAATACCCAGATTAGTCTCTTTCAGAGATGTAATATTTATTAATATTCTACAGTAAACAACCCCACCCTTTTCACAGGAGTCTCATCCCAGGGCTAAATAGTAGACAGTAGTTACAGCATGCATGTAAAGCTTCTAGCTTCTCTTTGAATTCATTTTTGGTTGGGTTACATGTATACTGAGGAGCATCTAACATGTACAGTTGTAGAGTCAATACTTGGTCATCACTCCCTACCTTTTTCAATAAGTTGAACAGTTTTATCTAGCTGCCCATTAATTCTGTCTTCCAAACTAGTCAGAGGATCAAGATCCTTTCTCTCTATCTCACCAATAGTATTTAGAATTGCTTTTTGGCGAGTGTCTAATATATGTGCTATTTCTTGCTTGATTTCCTTAAATCCCTCCTCAACCTCAGTGCGTGCTTTGCCGATGCTGTTTTTGACTCCTTCACGTGTGGACTTGATATCTGTTAGCCTTGATCTGCATGTATTACAAAAAAAGTATAGTCCCAAAAATTGTTTAAAATCAAAACCATTTGACAGCTGTCTTGGAATTTAATTGACAAGGGCCTATCACTCATTCACCAATGATGCACTAGCATTTTTCGAGGGGAGGGTGAATTCCAAGAATCCAGGTAGATGCATAACTAGATGGGGCTGTTAAAGGTTACACAACTGTCAAATAATCCCTTCACTATTCAAAATGCAGGCATGGCATTTTGATATTCTGAATAGGGGGGGGGGGGTGTTGGGACATGGGAGGGTGTGATGGTGAAAATATCATTTGAAAGACAGAACAAGGCTTTATGTACTCAGATAAAATAATTTACTTAGAAAAAACATTGTTTTAGGAGATTGTAAAATCACAGACAGATGAAATAAAATTACTTGATCTAGTCAGGGCAAAGGGCATTAGTTTACCTGAGATAAGATGTGTACTCGTCAAGTTTTTTCAGTGATTCTTTGATTGCTAGTCTGGTGTTCATTACATCCTCTTCCTCCATGTTAGTACATATCTTGAGTCTCTAACATACTATGGGCAGTTAAAACAAAGGGGACATTTATAAAATATCTTTTTATCCAAGATTAGTCAGCACAGAACAAAAATCATGACATGAAGTTATTAATTGAAGGGCTTGGTGAACCAATTTTTTTCGCAAATGTGCTACAACTCAAAAATAAAGCAAAAACCAGCAATAAAAATACCTGACAATGTTTTTCTAGTCAATGGAAAACAACATGCAAAAATTCAGGCACATCTGAGGAAAAAAAAACATTTTCACACAAAATCGACACTTAACATAGTTTTCCACCAAGCCATTCAATCTATGTAGTCCTTTAGTCCCGACCCTGTGGAATCAAGAAAGTCCAAAGTCGGCATTTAAATAACAGAAAATTATATAAATCAAAGTTAAATAATTTTATTACACCCCTCCTGTTCATTGCATAATTTGACCAGCTCCATGGAATTGCTGGGCTACCAAAAACAAGCAGACTAAATATGCATGTAATATATACCGTAAATCCTCGAATTAGCAGCCGGGATACTTACTTCAAATTTGGGAGAAGACAGGAGCACTTATGGAGGGGGCACTTACTCAAGGGGGACGCTTAATTGAGGGGGAGGGGGACACTTATTTAATTTTTCCCAAATCATGGCCTGACATGATAATTTTTTTTTAATACATCATCTGCACATAAACAACAACATAAGCTGTTTATCAACATATAAAAACTGACCCTAAAGTCTAAGTACTGTTGCAGCACCGTTAGTATGTAACAGGTTCAATTAATGTGTTACCAAACGGAAACAATGTACAAATCCAGTACTAAATGACTAGGAACTATACATTGTTTGCTGTCTCATTGACTCATCCACAAAATGGAGGGAGGAGAGGCAGCACTTATTCTGGGTGTGGGGGGAGGGGGGAGTGGCACTCATTTAAAATTACATGGTCACTGTTTCAGTAAGAAAATGTGTAAATATGTACCAAATGTCCAGTAATGAACTATACTTATAAACAAAACTGTGCAAGTTTGGTTCACTTTGGAGACATACGCTGAATAAAATAATTGGGTGTGATCTAATCGTTTTGTGCATAACACATTCATCGTAACCCGTATTAGTTCTCACAAAATACTCACTGGCCAGAAAACCCCTTAAATATACATACTAAGCAGTACGTTTACAACCCCAGAAATCCACCAAGATTAAATTTATTTTAATTTTTTACTATTATCTTGGAATAGCACAGGATAACAATATTATTTCCTTCACTATGCAACAATATTATTTGCTTCACTATGCAACACCAATATAACATTTGAATCACAGGGGTAAAACAATGTAACCACTAATTTGTAGAATAATAACTCAAATTTATTTTAACTTCCAGGTCACACAAGTTTGGCTGCTCTGGAAAATATTCTGCCATATAATTTCACACGAAAAATTTAAATTATTGTAATAGCCATCATTTGGCAGACATCCTAAATTTTAAGAAATAACATCATGCAGACTGAATTTCCAGCCACATTCTCTTTAAGATCACAAGGAAAGGTATCCTTAGGGAATTTTTAAATAGTTATCATGAGCCAGCTTACAAAATCAACTGTGCAACCTAGGCCATTGCCACGGAATCTCTTGGAATCTTGTCAATTTTAGACAAGCAAGCAATTTCTGACCCCCTTTTCTTCTGCTCCTAATATCCTCTTCCCATATCCTAAAACATATGTGTACAACTACAGTTCCTGGGCTCAACTTTTAGGAAAAATCCCCTTGGGGATGACTGGCCCTTACTTTTTCAGATTTGATCACCAGCCCAAGTATTTATTTTCCGCATAAAATCAGTTTGCCATTTTTTTTCTTAAAGAACAGGAAAAATGGCCTGAGGACAAAATTAGCCATAAACTTTTTCAGTAAATTTCTCTGCTTTGTCGTAAACACAGCATAGACTTGTACAACATGGGTAAACATGCTTGCATGGTCAATTTTCCTTCAGCAGTGATTCTATATGTTAAAGTTGTAGACTCTATTTTCTTCTATCCAAAATCTATAATTACATATGCTTACAAGTAGCTTTGTAACAAGACAATTTACATTTTGTATAGTTTTCATACAAAACTCTTGCATATGCCATATGGAATGTAGTTACTGAAAGATGTTGGTTGCACTTTGCATTAAAAAATTTCTGCATATTTCACAAGAACGCTGTTTCAAAGGTTACATGCGTGACATTCATTCCACCCATTCAATGAGTACCAAAATTAAAATCAAAGGGCTCTTATGAGCCAACTCATTCATGCTCTTAGCCATGAAATGACTTAAGTGTTTATTGTGTATTATAGTGTTTAACAATGTTGATGGTGCATCAATAAGCATCAAGCTTCTTCCTGACATGTATCTTAGCTATCAGCAGGCTTACAATTGATTGATTGGGTGAATGAATCATTTGCTGTACAATAGATTAGGACAATATAACATCATTCTGTATGTTTTGTTGTCAAGCATTTGAGTTCATTGTTTAGCAAATGTTGTGTCGTCTAAATGAAGTGAAAGCCTCACTCACTGTTTGCTCGTTACAGTTTATGTATGATATTTTATTCAAAGAAAATGTAAGTGATTAGTGAAACTTTTATCAGTTAACCTCGAGAAAGCTTATGTAACTGTCTTAAACATGTACCATGTTACAAAAAATACAGGTCTGAATGAAATTAAAGGAGAATATTCTCTATCACGTGCATTATATTAAGCCTATTTTGTTAGTTTGGTTGCTTGCATGGTGGGAAGGTCGAGTGGACGGAAGGAAGCATACATGTACACAGACGTAACTGATCATTTACTTTATATATTACTAGCTACAACATAGTCTCTCGGAGTTTTATTGAGGCTTGTGCCACTTGAAGTCCAATAAATACATATTATCATATTATGATATTCAAGAACAAAATGTCTTGTTCACAGCATTGTGCAAATTTGGGTTGTGTATCATTTACACAGAAAAGTTTTCTTGTCAACGATTTGTGCAAATGATTAGCAAAAATGCTTGATGGTAAGTTCTATTCAGATTGGTCACATACCATTTTTTTGTTGCTTTTGTGGCAAACAAAAAAATATTTTTCATACCTTCGATCTTCTTTTCATCCTCCTTCTTCTCATCTCCACTCTACCTACCTCACCTACTATTCCCTCCCTGCCCTCCCAACATCCCAACCTGTATTCTTTTTATCTCAATGCTTACCTTAGGAGTCTTGAACCACAGACCTTTGGTTTTCCTTTGGATTCATGTCCTGATGCCTTACAGTTGAGCCATGCAGACTTGGATGCAAGTTCCAATATTTTTTAAATTACATATACATTGTAGTAGTAATAAATTTCCTTAAATTATTCAAATCAGATATACTTATAAAAGTGAATATACCACCCACTATTACACTACTCTGCCCTATACTGTAATTTATATCAAATTGACCTAGGTTGGAACAAATTGACCTAGGTTGAAAAAAATTGACCTAGGTTGGAACAAATTGACCTAGGTTGAAACAAATTTAACCTGAATTAAATTTTGACCTGTAACATATATTCAAGGACCTCCCTGCAGAACACACAAACTGCCCCTTATCAAGGAGGCGATCTCTGGCCAGCAGTTGCTTTGAGTTTAACTTAGCCTAAATTACATTTAGCCACATTTAAATAATATTTTCCATTCCAGATTTTTTCGAGAAAAACCAGGAGATTTAAGGCTTTGCGGGAAAAATGAGGAGACCCTTAACCAACCAGGAGGTATGCCAGGTCTATAAATGGCTCTTGTGATATTGAAATCACTTACAGACATGGTTCAACTTTCCTTCAGAATTTCCCTATGAACACTGACACAGTAATATAACATGTTTAGAATTTTAAAACCCAATTATTTGGATTTTAATTGAAGCCCACAAGCTTATAACAGCAAATAGTGCATTGAAAACCACAAACACACAATTCGATACAATTTGTCTCAAACAAGCTAGATTCTACCCGCTGTAAATTGTAATTAATCATTTGCGATGCTCCCATAAATAACAACCAATACTAAATTTATGATGAGCCAATATTGATCAGCTTCCCCATTACAGCTCAACTAATAAAGATACGGGAAAACTCTAAAAAAAATAAATGATCTCAATATCCCTGTAGTCATTTCAATAAAGTTGAGACTTGCAAGCCATCAACGACTGCTATTCATTCACGATTCCTGCAACAACCTATATCGAAGAAATGCGATTTCAAAAATTGATAACAAACCTGCCAAACCCGTCCAACCTTGAATTGTGAAACATAGTTTATTTGACCTGCGGTTTTGACAAGCGTGCATGCAGGCCAAAAAACGAAATTTTTCCTAAATAATAAATTAAAGTGAAGAAATACTTCCATACCTTTCACCTAGTTGAATAGGATTTCCCATAAACAAAAAACCTGGGAAATAGAAAACTCCACACCACTAATCCCCGATGTGTGAA
>CM042751.1:16497560-16510060 GCA_022496165.2 Catalaphyllia jardinei | reverse complement strand
ATAATATCAGTTTTCCTTTTTAGTGCAAAGAACGCCTTTGTGACAGTGCATCGTTTGGAATCATCCCTAGCTCTGTTAAAAAATGTTTTGTGCTATTTTCAAACTATTTCGTGTTTGCTAAGCTTTAAAGAGGGATCTCCTCAGCCGCCTGTTTATTTTATACCCCCATGAAAGAGAACAAGAAGTTCACAAATGTATTCACCCTAAACATTTCCGAGTTAGCGACATTAAAAGTACCCGGTAGTAATGTCATGACAAAAAAAACTTCTCAAATGTTGCTGCAGACACTGTGGCACTTACGGAAACCGGAAATAAATTTAGTCAGTCTTTGAGGGGACTCATTCACTGATGTAAGATATAAATAATATCGGTAAAGTTAAAACGCTTCTCGGTTGTGTCAATCGAAGTCATTGTGTATTTTAAACTAGTTTATTGTTAACACAGTACCAACAGTGGCAACCTAATAAGAACGTGCTATTCCGAGACACAACGTAACTATTTGATAATTAAATTAGTAACTGTTTATGGATGGTATGAAAATTTGCCTCTTGAATGAAACAAAATCATTCCTCTTCCATTTTTTTCATAAGTTAATAAAATTAGTTCATTTTTCTCCAGCAGGAAAAGAGCCAGCATATTTTCCTTTGTATGCTTTTGGGAAAACAAGGGTATCATGTTACAAACTTTGCGAGGAAAACAAAAGTATCAAGTTACAAATGTTGGCACTGAAAAAATAAAATTATCACGTTTGCTAGTTCAGCGTATCAATGAATTGAAAATAAACGAAATTCAACGTAAAACACCACAGTAAAATTTAAAACCTTCTTGTCAAACAGTAATTGTAAGTTATTTTTGGGCCTTGAACTAACAAGTTACATACAGGCAGCTGATGACTCAAAAGGTACTTACAGTCCAGCATAACACTCTGCACTATCTGAGATTGTCTCACTAGTTGTTGACCTGATATCATCAACTTTTGTTTAAAAAACAGAGAAGCTGGCTTGCTTGTGCTTAGCTATTCTACCCTGAAAATCATCAGGTCAACTTGTGGCAAGTCCAGAGCACAGTCAGTATTACCAGATACAAATACGGCAAATGGTTTCTTGTCTAGGTCGAACATATATCGAACTTTACACAATGGATCATTTGCATAAATCAAAGCTTAAATTTGAATAACAATACTTATACATCCTAAGCCTCACATTCATGTGAAAAATTCTTTGTTTGGAAACATGAATGTGAGGCTAAGGGTGTACAAAGTAGTTACTTAAATTTAAGTTTCATTTATGCAAAGCATCTACATGTATGGGTGGGCCACTATTGCTCACCCTACATTTAATTAATCCATGCACCATAGTGCTCTTTATATCAATATTCACTAACTTAAGGAATACAGTGTAATTAATCTTTAATTGCCTCATTTCTCTGCTTTTAGAGGCAAGTTTGATGCCTCAGATTGTGGAGAAAATATCAGAAGATTCAGAAGTTGATGTTGAGGTATGTTAAGAGTTGATTTTACCACAGGCATCGCAAACTCACAACTTGAGGAATCGATCAAACATTAATGATTTATGTGCGCGTATCGAGTGAAACATGACTGCCTTTAAGTGTACAGTGTTATGTTACACATTCACCGCGTGACATTGGGCTGTTGAGAATTTGATCGCTCTATACTAGTTACAAGGCATTGTATGGAATTTAAAATAACGAAGGATAAAATTGTGCAATGATATAAAATGTTACTTTTTTTGAATAAAATTGAGAAAATTTACTCACCTTGCCTGGTTTCTGTTGTCTATTTGGCCTATTTTGTTGTTTTTGGGGGGTTTTCAGGTGTTTGTCACAGCTTTCTATAGACAAAGTCAAGGCTGGACATTGCTGTATCGAAAGACCTGGACTGCGAGGCTCCAGCAGTGAAGCAAAAATTGTTCTAATTGGAGTGGAAAGTTTGAAGATTTTTTCCAAGCCAATCGGAAAAGGGGACCAATGGACTATCCTTCTTTGGGTTGGAGGGAAAAAATGAGCAACAGATTTGCATTTCGGTGAGAAAATGGCCTCGCGGTCTAGGTCTTTCGAAACAGAAGTGTCCAGCCTTGACTTGACCTATAGAAAGCTATGACAAACACCTGAAAACCCCCCAACAACGACAAAATAGGCCAAATAGACAACAGAAACCAGGCAAGGTGAGTTCATTTATTTAATTTCAATCCAAAAAAGTAACAGTTTATTTCATTGCGTGGTTTTATCTTTCCTTATTTTAAATTATATACAATGCCTTTTAGAGCGCTCGAATTCTCAATGGCCTAATGTGTAACACAACACTGCACACTTAAGTCAGTCACATCTCACTTGATACACGTAAATAAGTCATTAATATTTGATTGATTCCTCGAATCGTGAGTTTGGGACGCTTGTGATTTTACAGTTAATTGACTTCTTCCCTTCATCAGGTGCAAACTTTCCCCTTTTCTTAGGCTGTGAATGGGCTCCCTAGTCAAGTAGGGTAAAATAAATTGGTGAGTGGAGCAAATTGACCACAGTCTGGGGAAGAAAATCTGGCAGAATGGGCTCAGCTCACTGATTTCTTTTCACCCTATACCCCACTTAAGGGAGACTGTTCACAGCCTATTCTTACTCAGAGTAAAATACTTTAACTAATATAATTTCCTCCGTTTTGTTTGTTTCCCATTTGCAAATCCCTCTATGCTTATGATCATGAATACATCCATAACATGTAAAGAGAAAGCAAGCAGGGGTAGCAGAGAGTGGCCACTCTCAGCTTGCTTTGCTTGCCAAACTTTTTTTGTGTGTTCACCATGAGCATGGTCCCAAGTGAACACATGCATTGCAAGCAAGTTTGCTTCAGTTGATGCCCATGTGTCTCTGATACAGTTCTTTTGCCATTCTAGAGTGTGGATGACTCGGCGGCACCTCAAACTTTACAGCGAGTATCAAGTAACATTGTGATGAATAGCAAAGATAATGGGAGGAAAACAAGCCAACAGCTTGTTCGTAAAGCAAGAACAATGAAAAAGAAGACTAAAAACTCAACTAAACACACAACTAGAAGCAACCAGTGAATCAGAAAGCATTGACTTATGATTTTGAAACTTGGAACAAGGAATGGTTTAAGGATTTACAGTGTGTTAATAAGACTACATAGATCATCAGCTGTACTTAAAATTTAGATTGACAAAATACAGAACATTAATCTTTTAACACTTTCAAGTGGCATTTTAAACTATCCTGATGATGTTCAAAGGAAAAAAACAATAAATTTTGAAACAAAGCTGCTTACATGTAAAAGATAAATCAATCTGGTTTGTGTGAGTGGCCCCCTGCATCCCATTCAGGGTGGAGAGAAATACATTCAACTAATTACTTCATGCTACAGTGACTGGAGATAAGTACTGGTGATAAGCTGATGAGCCACTTGTCTCACTAATACAGACGTAAACTTTACAAAGCTTATTGGGAATTCTGTTGGGTAAGGAAGGGGTTCAAAATTTCCACTGGGGTTGGGGTGGGTTTAAAACAAAAACAAAACCCTTTTGGTTATGTAGTATGTGTTTTTCTGGAAGAACAGATTCCTGAAAATTATCACTGAAAATATTCTATAAAGTTATGATTTTTTTATTAAGGCTATAGCTATTTTTGGGTCAGTTCTCTAGTAAATTATAGTCAAGAGATGTACTACTCAATGTCATAATTTCAATGTGTGAAATAATAAGTGGACCTTCCCTTAAATAAATATAACTTGTGATAAATCAGTGTCATTTTTTTGATTCTCTTTACTAGCAGTATAAGTCAGGAGTATGGATCTCTGGTGTAGAGTCAAATGTTTGCACCTTTGGCTCAAAGAATGTATCATCACTTTAGGATGAGCAGGAAGGGCAATTTTCTATGGCATAAATTTTTTTTCTCACCTTGGACATGATTTCTTTTGGTGGGCTCTGATAGACACTTACTGGTAGGTAAGAAATGCAGGCTAATGAAATTCACTGCTCTTCATAAATAAGCATCACAAAGTGTCATTTTCATATTACTTCATATCAACCTCGTTCCCAGGGTCCTCTCTGGTAGATAGAGGAACCTGGGAACGAGGTTGATTTCATATTTGACAGAATTGTGTGTGTTTTGGCAATTTTAGTTAAGAGGATTCTTTGTAAAGCTTATAAATAGCATGCATCTTATTAACCTGCATTTCTGGACATATCTCTGGATAGAAGAAAGCACTTGCCGGAGAGTGTTTTTATTTTGAGAAATTATACTACCCCCCTCCCCCACAAAATAATGAGGTGTCCCTTTGGCATAACTTCAGCTTGTCACGCAATCTTCGAAGATTGCATGACGAGCCCTAAGGAAACAAAAATGGCGTGTATCAGCCCCAAAAAACTAAAGTGTCAGAGAGATTATTTTGCAAAAGAAAGCAATTTTGTATAGTTGATAAAGATTGAAAAATCAGTAATCTTCCAAGAAAATTACCGGAGATCGATGAAAAACTAGCCCCACCCCCCGTTCGTGATTTGCCGAGACGTCAATTATCGTCCCATGCAAATTACAATGACAGGGGCAGCAAGTCAAGGAATACATTTCCGTGGAAAATGCTCGAAGTTGGTTAGAAAATTAGCTTCAGAAGTCACGAGTGCATGCCAAGTGTGTCTGAGACTGGAGGGTGTGAACTTCGAACTCCGTGAGTTTCGCCCGTCGACAATTGCACCTGGTACGTAAAAGCGCGATGTCCTGCCAAGACATCTCCATAGATCACGCACTTTTAGTATAAACAAACAGCAACGTGGATGCGAACTACCTGGAGTTTGACAAGAAGAGTGTTATGGAGATAATCACAGTGACTCGATGGATTGTTTTGTTATTGTTCTGGGCGTGTTGTGGTTTCGATAGCTGTCGTGTTGTTGTTGGAGCCGATGAAACTCAAAGCACACGCGACGATGTGCAGTTCTGTCCGTATTTCAAGAATCGGGGCCCGTCTAAGCAGGAAAATCTAAGGAACTGCAGCTGGTATAAAGAGAATTCATGTTGTCACGACGAGGAAATCGAGTTTGCGTTTCGACAGTTAACACCACTTGCGGGAGCGAGCAGCGATTGTGCTCAATACATGAACTACCTGTATTGCTACATTTGTGCTCCGAATCAAAACTCATTCTTCAAGGACTTCACTTTGACTGTTTGCGAAGAATTCTGCGATCGAATCTACAGTGCGTGCAAGAACGCCGTTCTGAAGGGAAGAAAAATCAAACATATGTACCAAAGTGGCAAGGAATTCTGCAAAGCGCGCCGCTTCGAAACTGAGAAAGAAGCTGACGGGAAGTGTTTCACGTTCGATTCTCAGTCAGGAACGAAAAGTACGTCCCAAAAAATTATCGTAAATAATGTGCCGTTAACTGTGTTGGGAATGTTTACTATTTTCGCGAAGTACTATGTTTTGTTTTGATCACTGCGTCACGCCACATAGCAATTACTCGTGGTACAAGAACTGAAAAAGCAAGCTTTAGTCCCCAACTGTTTGTGGATTTTAGGCTACGTTCATTTTACTATGAAAGCGTAATGTATAGAATGCACGACCCAATGTTTTTCCATCGATCGGCTTTGAAAAAGCATATAATTCATGGCGAAGGAATCGCAAAACGGTTGTTGATTTCTGGGAGCATTTCATTTCAGAAAGAAACGATTTCGAAAGATGCAGAAAATTGTCTAAGCTTTCACCTCGCAATTAAGCCATTTCGATTGGGAAAAGACAAACAAAAGGTTCGCTGTTATGCTAATTTATCCACTTTATTCATATTCATTTCAAAATCATTCATTATTTCCGGAGACATGATAAACAATATTGACAATGAAATGTACATTTCGCTACGGGAAATGTGATGAAAACTGAGGCCAGCCTCATGCCCTACAAATCATGAAGTACAACTTATTACAAAAAGACAGGAAATAAAGTACAATAAAGTTTTATTTGCTAAATTATTGAATTTCATCCTCAGGATAAAGTAAGTACACAAAGTATTTTGATACTTACTGCAAAGTTCGTTTTAAACTATGAACGCCTTTTCACCAAAATTTGAGAATATTTATCATTTTATTCAATCTTCCTAGCTAGTCACATTGCACGCATTAGCAAAGAATGTGCATGTAAACTTGGTTATTTTAAAAAGGACAGATGACATTGTCGTTCTAAAACTTTTTTCATCATCTGTAACAATAATTATAGTTGATCCATGACTGTCTAGCCAATAATGTAGCCGATATTTTATTTGGAAATCACTTTTCCCTTTGCAAGGGTGATGACACTTATTTTGATGGGGCCCTATATTCTGTATCACAGTATCATGCAAATGGTGTGCTATTTTTTGAGGTCATTTCATGGTTTTTCAGAACTTTAAACTGAATGAAACTAAAATGTTATCCAAAGCATCAGGGATGCCAAAAAAAATAAAATAAACAAATAAATAAATGCAATAAGTATTACATTTCACCATCTGAAAACATCTTGTTGGCTGACAATTGGCATACTTTATTTTTTTCAAAATCATTGATTATTTTTGATTGCTGTAGCAACATTTTAAGAATATTGTATGGGTGTATCTGGTAATTGTTGCATTTATTTTACAAGTGTATGAATTCATTACTTTCGTTGTGAATGGTAAATGTCCTGCTGAGAAGAAGTATGCACAAATAATCCCAGCAATGTCTGATAGTATGAGTGTAATTTATTTCTTAAAAGGTCACAATTTTATGAAGAAATTAAAATGTAAATTTGTAAGTTACTAGTTCCCTTAATCTATTATTATTGTGATCACTTAGTGAAGTGAAATTTTCCCTTTCTGCCACAGCAAATCTCATTCTCTCTTTTGACTGTTATGTTTTTCCTTAAAATTTTTTTTTGGGGGAATTTGCTCAGTATACAACAAAACTCATGTGTGAAAAGCTGTCAATCTTGATTTTGTGCCCTCTTTACAGTGAAATCCCTTCCTACCAAAATGGACCAACCACACTCTTTGTTTTCCTTTCTAATCACAAGTCAATTTTAGAGCAATTTTCACTTGAGTGCCGAATGTAATTCACATTTGACACATTGCCATCTACACCAACTCTCCCGAATTATCTGGGAGTCTCCTGGATACAGACCGAATCTCCTGCTCCCCTGTATGAGTCACCAAATCTACCTGACAATTAGTTTGGCTGATATTTATGTATTTCGGGGAAAAATATTTTGATATTTGATGAGTTTTTAAGATTTAGTCTGAAGATCTTTGCTTTTGAGGAACTCTAGTTTTAGGGTTAAAAAATACCTGAACACTGGCAATCTCCCGGAGGTTGATTTTTTTAGGTTCACTTGGCATCCCTGCATTGATTTACATTTTTTTTATTGTGCTAAGAAAATTGACTAACACACTTGCATCTCTTTGTCATCGAAAAACCAAAACCAATCATAGCCCAGGCATGTTTTCCTACCCTTTACGTTGGCTACCATGTATTTTTTTCAAGTTTTGATTGATTCTCTGGATTTCATGGGTCTTTTGTTACATTTGGTCGGAACAATTACCTTCAACTGACACATTGAAAACTTAACCTTACTAATCAAACAAGACATATTTAACTATGAACATAATTACTTGAAAGCACATAGTCTCATCCTAGCCCAGAGCTAAAGTCGATCTTCGCATTTAGCCTAAAAATCTGACAGGCAATATTTTTTATTCAAAGGAAATTATCTAACTTTAACTGACTGCATAGCGAAGTTTTATTGTCTGTGAAAATATTTTGAATTTCCCATATTTGAATGTTTCATTACCATAATTTTAATATTATTCTGATCTACACATAATTTCAGAACACCGAGTCAGCATCAAACATAAAAATCATCAAATGAATTTTATTACACAGACTGTCAAACACATCAATATTCTGACCACAAACAAATCATAATAATATATTAAATACATCAGATATTCAATTCCTCTCACAGGTGGGTTTACACTTGACATGATTCAAAGGCAAAGTTAGAAAGACATCTCTCCTACCCTGATGCCATGATAATTGAGAACAGTTGCTTTTCCTATGGTAGACTGAAAGGGTGAAAAAAATAGAGTAGTAAGAAGTTAGTCTCTTTATAGCCTATGGCCACATGCCTTGTACAAACTAACTTAAGAGCAAGCTATCATGGGTCTCAGGAGAATGCATCAACAGACAGATTTTCAAAACAGGTGTCAGATCAAATAATAATTTATTACTGACAACTCTGGCCTAATTATTCCAGTCAAGTTAATAAGAGTGCAGAAAAATTAAGGCACAGTCTGTAGTATCTCAACTGTTGTCTGAGGGCACTAACGTTTCTTATAACTGCACCGCCGCCGCCCCCCTCCCCCTCCCCCTCCCGGCCACCCCCTCCCCTTACCTTCTCGCTCATTGGATACAAAAGACAAGAGATACCTCGAGGGTTATGTGCAAATCAATTGGGTTTTGTAAAACAGCTCCAGCTCTCCGCATGAAAGAGACAACTTACATTTTGTCCAGCCACACAAAATTTCAGAATTATTAGACCACAAGACGGAAAACAGTGACATTAAACACGATTAAAAGATTTTTCCTAGCCAAAGTAAACATGCATCGATCTATTGTCCAGATCCAGCACAACATTAATATTTCTAGAAGAGACAATGCTTACCTTAGTATTTTATAAACTTTCATGCGGATATAGGACAGCAGTAATGACAGCAAACCATAAAACACACAATGCTGGCACATTCACCAGAGCTGAACTCTCGATTTTCTTATCGTAACTAAAGCATTTTAAGCCGCTCGTATCACCGACGGAGAACTTCCTCGCTTGACAAAACTCTCTTCCAGATTTGAACAGCCCTTTGATCTTCATTCCCTTGAGTTTTGCTTCACCGCAGGCGGCGAACCATTTGTCACAGAAAGTCTCGCACACAGTCAATCTCTCGTCATTGTAGAATAAATTCTGGTCCGGTGCACAGACGTAACACATGAGGAAATTTGTGTATCGTGAGCATTTGTTGCTCGCTCCAAGCAGTGGAAGAACATGCGGAAATATAAGGTCTAGTTCGGTTTGAAGACAGCAAGCATTTTCTTTGTACCAGGTACAGTTTTTGAGGCCTGGCTGAGGCGCCGGAGCTCGATTTTTGAAATACGGACAGTAGTTTTCAGTCGTGGTAATCTTCGTTACCTCTCTGCCATTGGCGATTGTAACAATAAATGGCACGAAAATCACGGACATTCTTGAAAATTTTCCCATGTTTTAGAACGCTACGGATATTTTTGTAGCGTTTTTGTGAAGGTCGCATCCAAGGCTAATTTTATGGAATACGATACTTCTCGCTGTAAAATATGAATTGATGTTTTTTTGTTTAATATTAAACCGCATCGAGAAAAGTAAACAGATAAAAGATATGCAAAGTAAACATATCACGAGAAGAGGTGTCAAAACCTTGTACTTGTCACCCGAAGTAAGGAAATTTAAGGATCATAAAATACCGTCCCGAAAGAAAATCTATAGAAAGGATGGAATTATATTTAGGAACGAAAAAAATTTAGAACTCACACAGGGTGTACGATCGCGACATAGGGAAAGAAGAGTGAAGGATGTATTCAAACGGCAAGAAATGCAAATCTTAGAATCCAACGGAATACTGTATCTAGCACGAACGAAATACGGAGACAACGCTGCGAAAAGGTAGTATTTTTCCTCAAGGTTTTGGCGTTTTCTGTTTTTATTCTCGCTAGAAAATCCTTGAATGAAAATAGTCCAAGTGCTGCCGGATCTATGGGTATTTTGAACCGTGTTGTCGAGTACTTCCCCACCTGTTCTTACTTCCCCTCCCCTAGTGACCTATTTTTAGCGATGTTTCCAAGTTTTCTGCAGTATGCTAGCATTTTTCGAGCATTTTAGTGAGGCAAAGGCAATAAGCATTATTTGAGCATTTAAGTGGCATTATCCCGGAAAATTAATATTTTTTTTCCAGAGAAAATAGAAATTACTTTTTTACGAGAAAATGAAGACTTAGCCTCTTCCCTAAAAGTATCACTGAAAGGAGACAAAATGGATATCGAATGGTCTCATAACCTCCATAAGATATAATAGTGTATTCTCCTCGGCTTCGCGCCAAATTCAAGCCTATTTCAAACCTTATTGAAGCTGCATGGCCGACCTGTCAAGAAATTCCCCTCCTGAGGATGGGGAAATTGTTCTCGACACCCCAAAGGAGAGTGTCGTTGACGGAGAGGACGAACAAACTCGTAGCTCTACGAACAATCGGAGGAATCAGAGATCGACCTCCAGTAGGGCCAGGTTGTTCAAAGCCCGATTAAGCTAACCCAGGGTTAGCGAGAATTTTGGTATTGTCTGCCCTGTAGTAATCTCAAACTACACCAAACATTAGAGGTGAAAAACATTTTTAAACAAGAAAGCAAAATGCTTCACTTAACATTTAACCCTGGGTTAACGTTGTCCAGCTTTCGAACAACTCGGCCCAGTTCGTCAAATATGAATGTTGTGTCGCGTAGCACTATGGACACAAATGATGTAACAGAGAATTAACTCTGAAGTGTAAATTTTTTTTTTTTAGTGCTAGTTTAACCATGAATAACCCACTGGGCGTTAGCCCTAGTAAAGGGAATCAGGGAACCACACGAGGTAGAGAAAAAATCTTTTTACCTCGGTGGGAATCGACTGAGCTCAGTCGGCAGAGTGACGGTAGATCTAATGCGGAGGTCGTGGGTTCGATTCCCACCGAGGTCAAAAGATTTTTTCTTTACCTCGTGTGGTTCCCTGATTCCCTTTACTAGGGCTAACGCCCAGTGGGTTATTCATGGTTAAACTAGCACTTCAGAGTTAATTCCCAGTTCGTCAAAGCCCCGTTCAGAAGATGACGGGAGTTCGGGTAGCGATAGCGACTCGAGTGGATCCTCTAGCTCTTCAAGTGAAGCTAGTGCTAATCCAAAGCGACAGAGTCGTAAAAAAGACGTACCTCCTTCGTCTAAACACAAAGATTATGATGAATACACGAGATTCGACACGGGCTCAAGAGCCCGCTAAAAACTTGTCTTGACTCTAGGCATGGAGGAGTACTTGAGTGACAAATTTACGCATTATGTGAAGGACAAGACCATCCGTCCTTGACTCTAATCCACTACTAGAGGTAAGTTGCTTAAATACCCCCAAAGTAGACGATTACTTGGGCGAGATATTTGAATCTTTGAATAAATCGTATGGCAAGGAAAGTGACGGCACGCTTTCCAAAACACAAGCTCGGATCTCTAACGTCATGGGACCCCTTGGTAGACTCTGGCTCAACTTTGAAGAGGTCCGTACGGGTAAATCTACCAAAGAGCTGGATCTCTTTGAGTGTCTGCGTTTGGTTGAACAGTCTGTTACCCTTTTAGGGCAGGCTAATATCAGCTTGACCTATGACCGTAGACTCGGTATACTGGGGCGGCTCACTGGCGATGCAAAAAAAGCCAAAAAGTTGCTTAGCAAGCATGAGTCTTTTCTGACTCAATCCCAAAAGAGATTGTTTGGAGAAAGTTCTACAAAGCCCTGTGCACTGCAACCAAGATTCGCAAATCTACTAAGGAAATATCTACTCACCTGTCAGGGTCTTCGAGGATAAAAGGGCAACCTCCTATTAAACTGACGTTTGATAGGTTTGATAGTGACCCTCTGGTATGTGTGGTTTCCACGATATCTTGTTATTTGGACCGATCCAAGGTCTGGCGTGCAGGGGCAGACAAGACCCAGTTCCTTTTGAGCTATGTCGGACCTCACACAGAAGTAGTTCCTTGCACAATTGCGGGGTGGCTTGTAGAGTTGATGAAACAGTCAGGGATTGACACCTCTGAGTTTCGTGCTCATTCAACCAGAGGTGCGTCTACCTCAAAGGCTAAAGCCAAGGGCCTCTCCTGGCAGGATATTTTGGCTATAGCTAACTGGAAAAAAGAGTCCACGTTTAGGAGACATTACCTTAGGGAGATTGCTTCTGAAAGCGCAGGCTCCTTTCAAGCTGTTGTGCTCCAAGAAGGTTGGCATGGACTTTAAACATACGCTATTATATCTTATGGAGGTTTGTGAAGTGAAATTGGAAATTTCATCAGTGCGCGAAGCGCACGCATTGAAATTATAACTTCACGAGCAAACCGAAATAAGATATAATAGCGTCCCACCCTACCCTTCCCTAAATCTAAATCCTATGGGCAAATCCAAGATTCTTATCTTATTTCGGTTTGCTCTTTATTTGCGTATAGGTGCCAAAGACAACTAGTTATGTCCTGTGATCCTGACTTCCATTCACACCTGGACACTTCCATGTTATTTGTTGTTTTTTCTTTTTTGCAATTGCCATTGACAGTTTGTACCTTCTTTCTTTTGGCATTAAAGTCTTACCTGATTTTGTATAGACTCTGTTTTTCCTTTTATATAAGTGTATATATATATATATATATATATATATATATATATATAT